>CAJNDT010003358.1:0-463411 GCA_905221615.1 Symbiodinium sp. CCMP2592 | reverse complement strand
TCGTCATCAGCATCAGCACCATCATCGCCACACCATACTCCCCAAAACGCTGTTGCTGCTGCTCCTCGTGCTGCGACTACCACTCTCACTGCCAAGACGTTCCCGCTTCTCCTCCCGTCGTCGGCTCTTTCTACTAGATACTACTATAAGTGCTATCCTTACAATGGCAATGTGCATCACGCGCTCTCGATGATTCTTTTCACATGATAGACATGGCAGTGACACAACAACTACCTAACGACGAAAACCTCTGCAAGGCCAAGCAATTCTGCGCAGGTGTGCAAAGCTATGCACAGCCTGCCTGACACGACATCTCTTGCAGCGGACTCGAGCATTCTCGACATACATATCACGCGTGCCGTGGGCTCCTCTGCCGTTTCCAACAAACTAATTACCGCATTGCGGCAGACTTGGAAGCATTGCGAAGCACAGGTCAAATGTACAAAGGTCACAAGTTCCACTCGGGGTAGGCGGTTTAACAGCGGGCTTCGGGCCAACACTCTCGTGTGTGCAGCGCTTTTGCCAAAATTTATATCTAGCAATCAAAGCTCGTGTTTGCGGTGTCAGGAAGCTGCGTCCTTCTACAGACCTGTTTGCACTGAGAGATTTGCTCGCTAATTGAAGTCGTCGCATAGAGCGGCGACACGTTTTGTCTCTGTACTGTCGCGGACCTTACGGACCTCGGAAGCCCCGCATGGGATCACCATGATTTAATGTGCCTGAGGCCTGTGTCGACAGAGCAGCCCCATGGACGGATATGGACAGCACGCCTTATTGAATGCATTTCAACGGGTGCGCGGAGTAACGGGAACCGCTTTGAGTGATGGATCTCGCACACTGCAACGGAAACGTGTAGCCACGGTCACGGCAACCCGGCGACCAGCGAAACACGAACGACCACCGGAACAGGAACTGCAATCGGAAACTTTTATGCTCGCTAAGTCGGGGACCGAAGACAGGTTCTCCACGGGCAGATGGGAATAGATGACGATACCGATGCATTGGGACACGGGCACACACACACACACATTTGCATTCGTTGAGTTTCATCGACACATAGACGCATGAATAAATGATGTGATTGCGGTCATAAGTTCATGTGTGCGTTGTTGTTTGTCAAAGAGGTGGAGTACCTAGAACCGCTGAACCCATAAACCCAAAACGCAATAAACCCTAAACTTGCAAACCTCTAAACCCAAAACCACAACCCTTAACCCTTGACGCTAAACCCTTAAAGGCACAGGTTCCTGTTACAAGGGGCTGTCGGCCACACTTGCGCGCAGAAGACATGGTTGTACTGCAGAAGCGTTGAAGTCACATCAACTTTTTATGGACTTATGGTTCCCCCAAGGAACGCCGCCCGTCAACCAATAGAAAAAGTCACGTCAATGTACTTCCCGCAAGTAAACGCTCGACATCCAAAGAACAATTTGGATTGTGAAGGTGCAGCAACTTACGAATCCCCAAGGAAACGCTAGTCACATCATGCCGTTGCACCGGTCGCTTGCAGGTCTTTGTGCAACAGTTTTTGCAAACAATCCCCATGTAAACGCTGATATTTCATTAACTTATATGAGCGCAGGGACGAGTACCTCATTACCGTCCGACCCCGAAGACATAACAACTGCAGCTCTGGAGCCTTTCCCCGAAGGAGACGCGCGTTCTGTCTCGTTTCCGGGAAGTCATAACATTCTGTCGTTTCCGCAACTAGATGCTCGTTCAACCATATAGAACAAGTGCACTTTGCATGGGAAAGTCGAAGCGGAAGTCATAACATTCGCCTTGTTCCCCAAGTGGACGCTCGATTTCAGAATCACCCGCTCCAGACACACATCATTTGGCATCACAATGCACGACAACCAGCCATTCCCCACGTAGGCGCTCGATTTCGCAAGCACTCACTCAAGACAAAGAAGAGTAAAATCACAGCACTTCACAACCAGCCATTCCCCAACTAGACGCTCGATTTCACAAGCACCCACTCCAGACACAGATTATTTGGCATCACAATGCACGACAACCAGGCTTTCCCCTTCCCATGCGGAGGTGCAGGTGCGCATCTCCAGCGCCAAACAGGGTGACCGAGACGCTTCCTGATAACAAGTCATTGCTATAAACAAAAAGACAGCCGCACACCCAAAACGACAGGACATTCCTAGGAAGACGCTCGAACTGTCAGGCAACCGGTGTTCCGAACGCAAACCTATTCCGCAACTAGACGCCGGCATCGCAACTGAAACAACACGATCCGACGCCTACGAAAAAAATGATTTACGAAGGTGACGCCCCGAAATCACAAGTTCCATCTCAAACGTCATCAAACGTTGAACATGTAATTCCCGAGTGTGGACGCTGTTTGTTAAGATTTCTCGTTCTGCTTCCCCCGCGAAAGTTTGCAAAGGCTCTACACCTGTAAAACGCGAAGACTTACTACCCCTTTCGGGTATTCAGAGACTCCAAAACCCTTCATTAAGGAATCTATTAGGGTTCCTTTTTTATCTGGTCCTATTTATAATTTGAAAGGCATTCCTTAATTAAAGGATTTTGGAGTCTCTGGGTCGGTAGATAAGTAAAATAGCTGTAGAACGTTGTAACATACTTTCCCCCAACTACACGCTGATTGGGCAAACTTCCTGAAATTCTTCCCCGCTCTTGCTTGTGACATCCAGAAACGGTTAACTTTCCGGCTCAACTGTAACATGTGAAACACCAAGTCGACACCCAAAGGCAACGACCCCCCCAAAAGGCTTCCCCGAAGTACTGCTGGCCGCGGAAACGGAACGCAACGACTTCTACAGGTGGGAGTAGATAAGCTCTTTTTTGGACGTGTCTCCAAGAACAGATTACTTGAAACACCATGTTGCAACCCGCTTGAAGCCCAAACCCGCGTACCGAGTGTTGACTTTCGAGAGCAACTTCATTGTTGATCCAGATTTTCGTTTAATGGCGGTTTCTCATGAGGCGGAACCCTGAAACATAAAGAGTTTCGCTTAAGCATGCTGCGGCGTGCCTGACCAAGAAAATCCATTTCTATGGGGACCCGAACGATACCCCAGAATGATACGTGTACGATACCCCGAACGATAGCTCCAACCTCCATGATCCAGACACTTGCCCTTCGCTTTCTTTCGGCCTCTTTACACGTGTTCAGCAAAACCTTGTATGCGGGCTACTTTGGATAGAAGCCGAGCAGCGAAACAACCCATCAGAACGGCCATTCCCCATGGAAACGTTCGATTTCACAGGGATCGTTGTTCAGCAAATCCCTGCTTTCGGGCTTCTTCGTATAGAAGCCGAACAGCGAAACAGCACATCAGAACAGCCATTCCCCATGTAAATGCTCGATTTCACAAGGATCGTTGTTCAGCAAATCCCTGTATCCGGGTTACTTCGTATAGAAGCCGAACAGCGAAACAGCACGTCAGAATGGCGATCCCCCCTGTAAAAGCTCCATTTTACAAGGATCGTTGCTCAGCCATCCCCTGTATTCGGAGTATTTCGTATGGAAGCCGAGCAGCGAAACAGCACATCAGAACAGCCATTCCCCATGTAAACGCTCGATTTCACAAGGATCGTTGTTCAGAAATCCCTGTATCCGGGTTTCTTCGTATAGAAGGCGAGCAGAGAGACAACATATCAGAACAGCCATTTCCCATGTAAACGCTCGATTTCATAAGTATCTCGATGTTAAGGATCTCGATGTTCAGCAAATCCCTGTATTCGGGCTACTTTGGATAGAAGCCTAGCAGCGAAACAACCCATCAGAACAGCCATTCCCCATGGAAACGTTCGATTTCACAGAGATCGTTGTTCAGCAAATCCCTGCATTCGGGCTACTTCGTATAGAAGCCGAACAGCGAAACAGCACATCAGAACGGACATTCCCCATGTAAACGCTCGATTTCACAAGGATCGTTGTTCAGCAAATCCCTGTATCCCGGTTACTTCGTATAGAAGCCGAACAGCGAAACAGCACATCAGAATAGCAATCCCCCATGTAAACGCTCCGTTTTACAAGGATCGTTGCTCAGCAATCCCCTGTATTCGGAGTATTTCGTATGGAAGCCGAGCAGCGAAACAGCACATCAGAACAGCCATTCCCCATGTAAACGCTCGATTTCACAAGGATCGTTGTTCAGCAAATCCCTGTATTGGGAGTATTTCGTTGGAAGCCGAACGGCGAAACAGCACATCAAAATAGCCATTCCCCATGTAAATGCCCGAGTTCACAAGAACCGTTGTTCAACACATCCCTGTATCCGGGTTACTTCGTATAGAAGGCGAGCAGCGGAACAGCACATCAGAACAGCCATTCCACATGTAAACGCTCGATTTCACAAGGATCGTTGTTCAGCAAAGCCCTGTATTCGGAGTATTTCGTATGGAAGCCGACGAGCGAAACATCACATCAGAATAGCCATTCCCAATGTACATGCTCGATTTCACAAGGATCGTTGTTCAGCAATTCCCTGCGTATAGAAGGCGAGCAGCGAAACCCCATGTAAACGCTGGTTGACACGACTTCCCCGGCACCTTCCCCCCATCTACTGGCGTGGATCGACAGGACGCGGCAACGACTTCAACAGTTCGGAGAGTAGGACGTGGAGACGGGTGAGCTTCAGGTACTGAGTCTCAGATTGGGGGTTCAGCGTAGAGCCCTGGAGTCCTGCGCGCGGTTTGAGAACTGGTTTGCCTCATCCAGCATCTTGACCTTAGCACAGGGACGCGGGACTACTTAACTCTGCGGCTACTTGCATGTAGACACCTACGATAATTACCATTACGATGTTACTACCCATGGTATCTAACACCGTCGCGGTAACAAATGCTTAACGCTCCTGGCTTCGTACTCACTCCCGGCATCATGGTTACGAAGCCAACGGCCCAGCCTGCTCGGCTGCACGATGAACCCAAGAACCGAGTTCAGCTGCCTTGGGAACAAAATGGACGAATCCAGGTTCAACAAAGGTGCTCATTCTCAGCAACAGAATAGCTAAAGCAGCATCCCGGCATCCCAACGACGAAACATCCATGGGGATGAATACTGCTTTCTTGAATCCGATGTTTCGGCACACGCCGAAATGCTAAAAAAAAATCATCTGGGCTTCGTTGCAATCTCCTCTGCAGCTGGAGCCTGAAGATGAAGGTCGCTGCCTACCTGGCACGAGGCACGAGGTGAACCCCAATTACTCGGCCGCGCCAACGTCCCAACGTCCTGGTCCTGGCCTCTGCAGCCCGCCGCCTCAGGTTTTCTGCAGCGTCGCTGAGGGATGCGCCGGCAGCTGCCAGGTTCGAGACCTTCCAACGTGTCGCACGCAAGCCCTCTGAGGCTGGTGACCTGTGAGTGCTTGGGACTTGGGACCCCGCCCAGGCTGGCATCGGCCCCACACCTAGGGTGACTCGCCGACCCAGCACTCCAGCTGCTATATGAGACGGAAAGGCGAAGCATCGCATCCTGAACTTGGCAGCCGAATCGCCCAGCTCGATGCAGAGGACGTTGCAGAAGCTGCAGCAGTTCCTGCGGAGAAGATCGTATCCTCGGGGCAGAAGGCCGAAGGCAGAAGGGAACATCTTGGAAGCCATGCTCTCCGCCAGGCCGCCGGTGCCCGGCCAGTCCAAGGCCAGCCTGCCAAGGACGGACCTCACCTGGCACCGCAACACCGCATGGCACCGCTACGTCACCAAAGGACTCGAGGACGGCGCTCTCTTCCCGGCTGCGAGTGCCTCGTCGGAACTGAGAGCCGTAAAGCCCATGTCAACTGCCTCGCGGTAGCTGTGGCTGCTGCACTCCTGCGACATTTAGACAACTTAGACAACAACCCTCGATCCGTCTCTAAGGCCAGTCCTTCGGCTCACAGTCGAAGATCCCAGAGCCTCGCAGCGCTCAGAGCTCTGAACTCACACTGCAAAATCGTTCGTGTCTCGTCTCTGCTCTCTCTGCTCTGAAGGCCTCCATCGCAGTAGCCGAAACTGTACTCTCGACCATAGACTTCGACACCTGAGAGCCGAGAGGACAACAGCTTCCCTTTTGTGATGCTGATGCCGTGCGCTGCATCCTCCACACATTGACATGAGCTCGGAGGGAAACAGAACTGATAGCTCAATCAATCGAAGCCCTACATCCGGACCTGCATGGAAGGCACCGGTGCCAGCTGCCCGGAAAACCCTCGGCAGCCAAAGGTGCTAGAGTAGTGGCAACACTGCCCGTCTAGCTCAAAGCACAGCCGAGCGACTGATTGAGCTGCTGAACTGCACCGTTACCCGTCACATCGTAGATGTGGACGGAGACGCTGGCGGATTCGCTTTGCAGGGGAGTGCGGTCTGCTTCTGATGTGCTCCCTTCTGTGTCCACGTCCGCTCGAGCACGTCCACGGCGCTGGTCCAGGCGCCGCCGCAGCGCCGCTTCCATCCGTCAAAACGAGACCCTACCATTTCATACCATCGCCTGGCTTTCTATTATTCTATCCAGGTATTCCCCCACCCTGCGCTTTCAAGCCGGTAGCAGGGGCACATATCTCGCAGCACTTCATGCCCAGCCAGCTGCAGGGGATGTTCTTAGCTCATCAGGCTTCGCATACCGGCATACTCAAAGCCTTATCTGAAGGCATATCAAGCGACAGCAGGCGGCCAAACCAGTGTAATCACTCCAGTGTCAGATGTTAACCACACCACTCGGAAGAGTCTCCTTGCTGCGGAAGAGCCCGCCTGCATCCGACCTGCGCCCGTCGGACCAGTGCGACAGCGCCTCGCAATGCTGTGGCACATGGACCCACCGTATCTGCACCGCATCCGCTTCTGTCGAGACAATAAGCGTAAACAAGAACATGAGAGTGCATGCTACTCTCCGCAGCAGACCTGCCGCTGAAATGCCATAGGCCCGGACTGCATTCTCAAGTCGATCTGCGACAAGCGACAGCCGCAGCCGAACATCCGACCGCCTGCGCAACAGCCAGAATCCCAAAGCTGAAGGCTCCACCTGACCACAGTGTGAGGAGGGAGCCGAGGGCCCCCGCCTTCCCTCGCTCGGTCCACGGGGTCCTGTCACGACGCTTGGAGATGTGAAAAGGCGCATTGCCATGGCAGGGCATCACCTTTTCCCGCCAGCTTCAGACCCTTGGTTGCAGACTGGCCTGAGAAGACTGTACATCGTCTCGAGTCGGGGTACTCAGATTGAGATCAGCAGGGTTGTGTCGGAGATGATTAATCTATTTTGTCATCGTCAACCCCTGCCCATCTCATGTGTTGCACCCGCTGTGCACTTTATGCGCAGGTGGAGGACTTAAATTCTGTGCAGCCTTCCTGTTGACTGCCAGAGCTCCAGAGAGCTTCCATTAACAGAATCCTTTACATTTAACCAGCATGCGCCGGTGAGAGAAGTAAGCAGCACCGTTCTAGGAATGTTGTTTGGCTGTTGCTATAAACCTGACAGAGTTGAAGAGAAACGGTGAGCTTGGGATCCCTGTTTATCGGTCAGGCTTGGCTCATGCGCGAGTCTTTCCCCGCGAAGGCCGCGAGATGTTCTGGCTCGGACTCCGCGGACGAATGCCCAATGGACGTGCTCGAAATGGATCCTCTGGGAGAGCCGCTTGATCGACGTTGTGCTGTCAAGGTTAAGACGCTTCAAAAAGCTGGCTCGTCGAACCAGCCTCACCCTCCGAATGCCGAATGCTAGGTCTGCTAGGTGCTTGAAACCCCGGTCCTTCGTCAGAGGAATCGTAGCACTTGGCCTCAGTTCCACAAACTGTTGCCAGCACAGCCCACACCACACTCACACGGCGGCTTTCTCGCCTTTCAATGTCGTTTTCGATTTGTTGTAAACTGCGGAGTTCTCGAGATCTTCGGGATCTTCATCGATCGGTGCTTGTCTGGGGCATCGGACTCATCGTTCCGGTACGGTAGGAAACCCGGTGCTCAGACGAGATGTCGCTGGCGTGTGTGAGGAGCAAGTTCATATTATGAGAGATCGGGCCTGGAACTAGTAGTGACTACTAAGATTACTTGTGCTCGTATGCTGCTAAGAGCACTACTAGAGCCGCTAAAGTCTTGGGATGGGGCAGTTCCTAGGGTTTGGGACGAAGTCGAGAGTCGGCAAGCTGCACACCACTGCCACAGGGAGCACACTTGGAGCACTAGCGGCTGGCGAAGCCCGGAAGCACGCTAGAAAGCAGGATGCACACGCATGATTCGTCTCGGTCAGTCACGATGAAAACTAGGCACATTGATTCCCAGTTGAACTGAACTGTCTCCATGTCACCGTTCGGCCGCTGATGTGCGCATATCGTCCGACTGCCAGCCTCAAATTCATGGATTAAGGCATGCAAACTTGGGCTCACTTCGGAATGTTCCTAGCACAAGCGCAAGTGGCCGAAACTTCCAAGAACAATGTATATACGTAGATGTATGCGTGTATATATATATATATATATATATATATATATATATATGGTAACCCCCCCCCCCCGGGACCAACCTCGGCCATTGTCCTGCTCATTACTGTCTTCACAGCGTCATGAATAAGAGCCGAAACCACTGTAAATACCGATGGTGTTTGTGTTCCCGTACAAAGTTTGCACTCTCGACGCTTCTTGACAGACTGGTAAAAAACAGGGTCCAGTTTTATGGACACCATTTACACTCTCGGCGCGTCTTGTCGAAGTGGTAAAAGACAGAGTCCAGTTTGTGTGCCTCATCCTTTATTAATTATTGTCATCTTGTCAAAGTCTTATTATTAGTTTCAGTCTTAAAAAACAGTGTTAACATTGGTCTTGACTTAATTTTGTTCTAAGTTTTAACCTCAACTATTGTGAGTAGTAACCTCAATATTTTTGCTAGCGTTAGCATTATTATTAGTTTTGTGTCATTACTAATTTTAGAAGTTTTAACAATGCTGCTGGTATCTGTCCAATATTACTGTTCGTTTGATTAGTGTTCCTGTTAGTGCTGATGCTGGTGTCAGTGTCAACGTCAGTGTTAGTCTTAATATTAATATGAGTATTAGTGCTCCAGTTTAATTTAATATATGTCTATAGCAGTGTTAGTGTTAGTGTTCGTGTTAGCATTCGTATTAATATTAGACGTGGGCTGGGCTTTAAAAACTTAGTCTTAGTACATTATGTGTATAAGTATTCATATGTGTATATTCAGTATATTGGTATATAAACAAAACATATATATTCATAAAAAATTTTTTGGTATACTCGTATATTGGTATATTAGTAACAATGGTCTATTGGTCTATCAGTTTCTCAGTATATTAATATATCAATTTATTAGTATATTAGTATAATACTATGGCCGTACATATTGGTAAATGAAAACATTGAGTTTTTAACAATCTGATGCATTCATTTCCTTGTGCCTTATTCTGATGTATTCTTTAGTATACATTACAAAAACGATATTGACATTAATATGATGTTTGTAAGTTCATATTGGTATTGATATTAACATGAGTTGTCATCTTGTCAAAGTCTTATTATTAGCTTCAGTCTTTAAAAACAGTGTTAACATTGGTCTTGACTTAATTTTGTTCTAAGTTTGAACCTCAATTATTGTGAGCAGTAACCTTAATATTTTTGCTAGCGTTAGCATTATTATTAGTTTTGTGTCATTACTAATTTTAGAAGTTCTAACAATGCTGCTGGTATCTGTCCAATATTACTGTTCGTTTGATTAGTGTTCCTGTTAGTGCTGATGCTGGCGTCAGTGTCAACCTCAGTGTTAGTCTTAATATTAATATGAGTATTAGTGCTCCAGTTTAATTTAATATATGTCTATAGCAGTGTTAGTGTTAGTGTTTGTGTTAGTATTCGTATTAATATTAGACGTGGGCTGGGCTTTAAAAACTTAGTCTTAGTACATTATGTGTATAAGTATTCATATGTGTATATTCAGTATATTGGTATACAAACAAAACATATATATATTCATTAAAAAAATTTTTGGTATACTCGTATATTGGTATATTAGTAACAATGGTCTATTGGTATATCAGTTTCTCAGTAGATTAGTATATTAATTTATTAGTATATTAGTATAATACTATAACCATACATATTGGTAAATGAAAACATTGAGTTTTTAACAATCTGACTGAAAAAACATACCAATGCTGATATTAATACGAATGCTAACATTCATGTATGAGCATGTTATTATGCACGTTCCCACTAGCCTTAGTGCTAATATTAGCATGAATATGAGTACTCCAAAAATGAGTAATTTCACGAATATGCATAGCCAATATTCATACTAGCGATAATACTAGCTATAGTATGTATATTAGTATTCGCATCAAGACTATTCATACAATGTACATGATTTCAAGTATTCTTGGGAACATCAGTATTCATACTAGCATACTATCAGTTTCACCAGTAGTATTACTATAAGTATTAGTACTCGTATGAGTATTATAGTTTTCAAGGTTTTCAAAATAATATCAATATTACTACAAGTATCAGTTGCACAGACACGTCAACCGGCGACGTCGCGAGGTCGAGTTCCCTAAATTCTCTAATCACTGCTTCCATGCCTCGAATTTACAGAATGCGTGAGTTCCTGCAGACTCCCTAAATCCCTAAAGTCTTTACATACCAAAAATTTCCAGCCCCATGTGTTGGTTTTAGTGCATTCCCTAACATTCCTGACTCCCAGCCCGGAGCATGTGTTGGATTTAGGGAATTCCCTAAATTCCCTAAATTCCCTAATTTCCCTAAATTCCCTAAATTCCCTAATTCCCTACCCTATGTGTTGGATTTGGGGAATTCCCTAAATTCCCTAAATTCCCTAAATTCCCTAAATTCCTTAAATTCCTTAAATTCCCTAAATTCCCTAAATTCCCTAAATTCCCTAAATTCCCTAAATTCCCTACCCATGAACGGAAACCATTGAATCTTCTCCATGGGGGTCAGACTTAGGGAATTTAGGGAATTTAGGGAATTTACGGAATTTAAGGAATTTAGGGTATTTAGGGAATTTAGGGAATTTAGGGAATTTAGGGAAATAGGGAATTCCCCAAATCCAACACATGGGGTAGGGAATTAGGGAATTTAGGGAATTTAGGGAAATTAGGGAATTTAGGGAATTTAGGGAATTCCCTAAATCCAACACATGCTCCGGGCTGGGAGTCAGGAATGTTAGGGAATGCACTAAAACCAACACATGGGGCTGGAAATTTTTGGTATGTAAAGACTTTAGGGATTTAGGGAGTCTGCAGGAACTCACGCATTCTGTAAATTCGAGGCATGGAAGCAGTGATTAGAGAATTTAGGGAACTCGACCTCGCGACGTCGCCGGTTGACGTGTCTGTGCAACTGATACTTGTAGTAATATTGATATTATTTTGAAAACTTTGAAAACTATAATACTCATACGAGTACTAATATTTATAGTAATACTACTGGTGAAACTGATAGTATGCTAGTATGAATACTGATGTTCCCAAGAATACTTGAAATCATGTACATTGTATGAATAGTCTTGATGCGAATACTAATATACATACTATAGCTAGTATTATCGCTAGTATGAATATTGGCTATGCATATTCGTGAAATTACTCATTTTTGGAGTACTCATATTCATGCTAATATTAGCACTAAGGCTAGTGGGAACGTGCATAATAACATGCTCATACATGAATGTTAGCATTCGTATTAATATCAGCATTGGTATGTTTTTTCAGTCAGATTGTTAAAAACTCAATGTTTTCATTTACCAATATGTATGGTTATAGTATTATACTAATATACTAATAAATTAATATACTAATCTACTGAGAAACTGATATACCAATAGACCATTGTTACTAATATACCAATATACGAGTATACCAAAAATTTTTTTAATGAATATATATATGTTTTGTTTGTATACCAATATACTGAATATACACATATGAATACTTATACACATAATGTACTAAGACTAAGTTTTTAAAGCCCAGCCCACGTCTAATATTAATACGAATACTAACACAAACACTAACACTAACACTGCTATAGACATATATTAAATTAAACTGGAGCACTAATACTCATATTAATATTAAGACTAACACTGAGGTTGACACTGACACCAGCATCAGCACTAACAGGAACACTAATCAAACGAACAGTAATATTGGACAGATACCAGCAGCATTGTTAGAACTTCTAAAATTAGTAATGACACAAAACTAATAATAATGCTAACGCTAGCAAAAATATTAAGGTTACTGCTCACAATAATTGAGGTTCAAACTTAGAACAAAATTAAGTCAAGACCAATGTTAACACTGTTTTTAAAGACTGAAGCTAATAATAAGACTTTGACAAGATGACAACTCATGTTAATATCAATACCAATATGAACTTACAAACATCATATTAATGTCAATATCGTTTTTGTAATGTATACTAAAGAATACATCAGAATAAGGCACAAGGAAATGAATGCATCAGATTGTTAAAAACTCAATGTTTTCATTTACCAATATGTACGGCCATAGTATTATACTAATATACTAATAAATTGATATATTAATATACTGAGAAACTGATAGACCAATAGACCATTGTTACTAATATACCAATATACGAGTATACCAAAAAATTTTTTATGAATATATATGTTTTGTTTATATACCAATATACTGAATATACACATATGAATACTTATACACATAATGTACTAAGACTAAGTTTTTAAAGCCCAGCCCACGTCTAATATTAATACGAATACTAACACGAACACTAACACTAACACTGCTATAGACATATATTAAATTAAACTGGAGCACTAATACTCATATTAATATTAAGACTAACACTGACGTTGACACTGACACCAGCATCAGCACTAACAGGAACACTAATCAAACGAACAGTAATATTGGACAGATACCAGCAGCATTGTTAAAACTTCTAAAATTAGTAATGACACAAAACTAATAATAATGCTAACGCTAGCAAAAATATTGAGGTTACTACTCACAATAGTTGAGGTTAAAACTTAGAACAAAATTAAGTCAAGACCAATGTTAACACTGTTTTTTAAGACTGAAACTAATAATAAGACTTTGACAAGATGACAATAATTAATAAAGGATGAGGCACACAAACTGGACTCTGTCTTTTACCACTCCGACAAGACGCGCCGAGAGTGTAAATGGTGTCCATAAAACTGGACCCTGTTTTTTACCAGTCTGTCAAGAAGCGTCGAGAGTGCAAACTTTGTACGGGAACACAAACACCATCGGTATTTACAGTGGTTTCGGCTCTTATTCATGACGCTGTGAAGACAGTAATGAGCAGGACAATGGCCGAGGTTGGTCCCGGGGGGGGGGGGTTACCATATATATATATATATATATATATATATATATATATACACGCATACATCTACGTATATACATTGTTCTTGGAAGTTTCGGCCACTTGCGCTTGTGCTAGGAACATTCCGAAGTGAGCCCAAGTTTGCATGCCTTAATCCATGAATTTGAGGCTGGCAGTCGGACGATATGCGCACATCAGCGGCCGAACGGTGACATGGAGACAGTTCAGTTCAACTGGGAATCAATGTGCCTAGTTTTCATCGTGACTGACCGAGACGAATCATGCGTGTGCATCCTGCTTTCTAGCGTGCTTCCGGGCTTCGCCAGCCGCTAGTGCTCCAAGTGTGCTCCCTGTGGCAGTGGTGTGCAGCTTGCCGACTCTCGACTTCGTCCCAAACCCTAGGAACTGCCCCATCCCAAGACTTTAGCGGCTCTAGTAGTGCTCTTAGCAGCATACGAGCACAAGTAATCTTAGTAGTCACTACTAGTTCCAGGCCCGATCTCTCATAATATGAACTTGCTCCTCACACACGCCAGCGACATCTCGTCTGAGCACCGGGTTTCCTACCGTACCGGAACGATGAGTCCGATGCCCCAGACAAGCACCGATCGATGAAGATCCCGAAGATCTCGAGAACTCCGCAGTTTACAACAAATCGAAAACGACATTGAAAGGCGAGAAAGCCGCCGTGTGAGTGTGGTGTGGGCTGTGCTGGCAACAGTTTGTGGAACTGAGGCCAAGTGCTACGATTCCTCTGACGAAGGACCGGGGTTTCAAGCACCTAGCAGACCTAGCATTCGGCATTCGGAGGGTGAGGCTGGTTCGACGAGCCAGCTTTTTGAAGCGTCTTAACCTTGACAGCACAACGTCGATCAAGCGGCTCTCCCAGAGGATCCATTTCGAGCACGTCCATTGGGCATTCGTCCGCGGAGTCCGAGCCAGAACATCTCGCGGCCTTCGCGGGGAAAGACTCGCGCATGAGCCAAGCCTGACCGATAAACAGGGATCCCAAGCTCACCGTTTCTCTTCAACTCTGTCAGGTTTATAGCAACAGCCAAACAACATTCCTAGAACGGTGCTGCTTACTTCTCTCACCGGCGCATGCTGGTTAAATGTAAAGGATTCTGTTAATGGAAGCTCTCTGGAGCTCTGGCAGTCAACAGGAAGGCTGCACAGAATTTAAGTCCTCCACCTGCGCATAAAGTGCACAGCGGGTGCAACACATGAGATGGGCAGGGGTTGACGATGACAAAATAGATTAATCATCTCCGACACAACCCTGCTGATCTCAATCTGAGTACCCCGACTCGAGACGATGTACAGTCTTCTCAGGCCAGTCTGCAACCAAGGGTCTGAAGCTGGCGGGAAAAGGTGATGCCCTGCCATGGCAATGCGCCTTTTCACATCTCCAAGCGTCGTGACAGGACCCCGTGGACCGAGCGAGGGAAGGCGGGGGCCCTCGGCTCCCTCCTCACACTGTGGTCAGGTGGAGCCTTCAGCTTTGGGATTCTGGCTGTTGCGCAGGCGGTCGGATGTTCGGCTGCGGCTGTCGCTTGTCGCAGATCGACTTGAGAATGCAGTCCGGGCCTATGGCATTTCAGCGGCAGGTCTGCTGCGGAGAGTAGCATGCACTCTCATGTTCTTGTTTACGCTTATTGTCTCGACAGAAGCGGATGCGGTGCAGATACGGTGGGTCCATGTGCCACAGCATTGCGAGGCGCTGTCGCACTGGTCCGACGGGCGCAGGTCGGATGCAGGCGGGCTCTTCCGCAGCAAGGAGACTCTTCCGAGTGGTGTGGTTAACATCTGACACTGGAGTGATTACACTGGTTTGGCCGCCTGCTGTCGCTTGATATGCCTTCAGATAAGGCTTTGAGTATGCCGGTATGCGAAGCCTGATGAGCTAAGAACATCCCCTGCAGCTGGCTGGGCATGAAGTGCTGCGAGATATGTGCCCCTGCTACCGGCTTGAAAGCGCAGGGTGGGGGAATACCTGGATAGAATAATAGAAAGCCAGGCGATGGTATGAAATGGTAGGGTCTCGTTTTGACGGATGGAAGCGGCGCTGCGGCGGCGCCTGGACCAGCGCCGTGGACGTGCTCGAGCGGACGTGGACACAGAAGGGAGCACATCAGAAGCAGACCGCACTCCCCTGCAAAGCGAATCCGCCAGCGTCTCCGTCCACATCTACGATGTGACGGGTAACGGTGCAGTTCAGCAGCTCAATCAGTCGCTCGGCTGTGCTTTGAGCTAGACGGGCAGTGTTGCCACTACTCTAGCACCTTTGGCTGCCGAGGGTTTTCCGGGCAGCTGGCACCGGTGCCTTCCATGCAGGTCCGGATGTAGGGCTTCGATTGATTGAGCTATCAGTTCTGTTTCCCTCCGAGCTCATGTCAATGTGTGGAGGATGCAGCGCACGGCATCAGCATCACAAAAGGGAAGCTGTTGTCCTCTCGGCTCTCAGGTGTCGAAGTCTATGGTCGAGAGTACAGTTTCGGCTACTGCGATGGAGGCCTTCAGAGCAGAGAGAGCAGAGACGAGACACGAACGATTTTGCAGTGTGAGTTCAGAGCTCTGAGCGCTGCGAGGCTCTGGGATCTTCGACTGTGAGCCGAAGGACTGGCCTTAGAGACGGATCGAGGGTTGTTGTCTAAGTTGTCTAAATGTCGCAGGAGTGCAGCAGCCACAGCTACCGCGAGGCAGTTGACATGGGCTTTACGGCTCTCAGTTCCGACGAGGCACTCGCAGCCGGGAAGAGAGCGCCGTCCTCGAGTCCTTTGGTGACGTAGCGGTGCCATGCGGTGTTGCGGTGCCAGGTGAGGTCCGTCCTTGGCAGGCTGGCCTTGGACTGGCCGGGCACCGGCGGCCTGGCGGAGAGCATGGCTTCCAAGATGTTCCCTTCTGCCTTCGGCCTTCTGCCCCGAGGATACGATCTTCTCCGCAGGAACTGCTGCAGCTTCTGCAACGTCCTCTGCATCGAGCTGGGCGATTCGGCTGCCAAGTTCAGGATGCGATGCTTCGCCTTTCCGTCTCATATAGCAGCTGGAGTGCTGGGTCGGCGAGTCACCCTAGGTGTGGGGCCGATGCCAGCCTGGGCGGGGTCCCAAGTCCCAAGCACTCACAGGTCACCAGCCTCAGAGGGCTTGCGTGCGACACGTTGGAAGGTCTCGAACCTGGCAGCTGCCGGCGCATCCCTCAGCGACGCTGCAGAAAACCTGAGGCGGCGGGCTGCAGAGGCCAGGACCAGGACGTTGGGACGTTGGCGCGGCCGAGTAATTGGGGTTCACCTCGTGCCTCGTGCCAGGTAGGCAGCGACCTTCATCTTCAGGCTCCAGCTGCAGAGGAGATTGCAACGAAGCCCAGATGATTTTTTTTTAGCATTTCGGCGTGTGCCGAAACATCGGATTCAAGAAAGCAGTATTCATCCCCATGGATGTTTCGTCGTTGGGATGCCGGGATGCTGCTTTAGCTATTCTGTTGCTGAGAATGAGCACCTTTGTTGAACCTGGATTCGTCCATTTTGTTCCCAAGGCAGCTGAACTCGGTTCTTGGGTTCATCGTGCAGCCGAGCAGGCTGGGCCGTTGGCTTCGTAACCATGATGCCGGGAGTGAGTACGAAGCCAGGAGCGTTAAGCATTTGTTACCGCGACGGTGTTAGATACCATGGGTAGTAACATCGTAATGGTAATTATCGTAGGTGTCTACATGCAAGTAGCCGCAGAGTTAAGTAGTCCCGCGTCCCTGTGCTAAGGTCAAGATGCTGGATGAGGCAAACCAGTTCTCAAACCGCGCGCAGGACTCCAGGGCTCTACGCTGAACCCCCAATCTGAGACTCAGTACCTGAAGCTCACCCGTCTCCACGTCCTACTCTCCGAACTGTTGAAGTCGTTGCCGCGTCCTGTCGATCCACGCCAGTAGATGGGGGGAAGGTGCCGGGGAAGTCGTGTCAACCAGCGTTTACATGGGGTTTCGCTGCTCGCCTTCTATACGCAGGGAATTGCTGAACAACGATCCTTGTGAAATCGAGCATGTACATTGGGAATGGCTATTCTGATGTGATGTTTCGCTCGTCGGCTTCCATACGAAATACTCCGAATACAGGGCTTTGCTGAACAACGATCCTTGTGAAATCGAGCGTTTACATGTGGAATGGCTGTTCTGATGTGCTGTTCCGCTGCTCGCCTTCTATACGAAGTAACCCGGATACAGGGATGTGTTGAACAACGGTTCTTGTGAACTCGGGCATTTACATGGGGAATGGCTATTTTGATGTGCTGTTTCGCCGTTCGGCTTCCAACGAAATACTCCCAATACAGGGATTTGCTGAACAACGATCCTTGTGAAATCGAGCGTTTACATGGGGAATGGCTGTTCTGATGTGCTGTTTCGCTGCTCGGCTTCCATACGAAATACTCCGAATACAGGGGATTGCTGAGCAACGATCCTTGTAAAACGGAGCGTTTACATGGGGGATTGCTATTCTGATGTGCTGTTTCGCTGTTCGGCTTCTATACGAAGTAACCGGGATACAGGGATTTGCTGAACAACGATCCTTGTGAAATCGAGCGTTTACATGGGGAATGTCCGTTCTGATGTGCTGTTTCGCTGTTCGGCTTCTATACGAAGTAGCCCGAATGCAGGGATTTGCTGAACAACGATCTCTGTGAAATCGAACGTTTCCATGGGGAATGGCTGTTCTGATGGGTTGTTTCGCTGCTAGGCTTCTATCCAAAGTAGCCCGAATACAGGGATTTGCTGAACATCGAGATCCTTAACATCGAGATACTTATGAAATCGAGCGTTTACATGGGAAATGGCTGTTCTGATATGTTGTCTCTCTGCTCGCCTTCTATACGAAGAAACCCGGATACAGGGATTTCTGAACAACGATCCTTGTGAAATCGAGCGTTTACATGGGGAATGGCTGTTCTGATGTGCTGTTTCGCTGCTCGGCTTCCATACGAAATACTCCGAATACAGGGGATGGCTGAGCAACGATCCTTGTAAAATGGAGCTTTTACAGGGGGGATCGCCATTCTGACGTGCTGTTTCGCTGTTCGGCTTCTATACGAAGTAACCCGGATACAGGGATTTGCTGAACAACGATCCTTGTGAAATCGAGCATTTACATGGGGAATGGCTGTTCTGATGTGCTGTTTCGCTGTTCGGCTTCTATACGAAGAAGCCCGAAAGCAGGGATTTGCTGAACAACGATCCCTGTGAAATCGAACGTTTCCATGGGGAATGGCCGTTCTGATGGGTTGTTTCGCTGCTCGGCTTCTATCCAAAGTAGCCCGCATACAAGGTTTTGCTGAACACGTGTAAAGAGGCCGAAAGAAAGCGAAGGGCAAGTGTCTGGATCATGGAGGTTGGAGCTATCGTTCGGGGTATCGTACACGTATCATTCTGGGGTATCGTTCGGGTCCCCATAGAAATGGATTTTCTTGGTCAGGCACGCCGCAGCATGCTTAAGCGAAACTCTTTATGTTTCAGGGTTCCGCCTCATGAGAAACCGCCATTAAACGAAAATCTGGATCAACAATGAAGTTGCTCTCGAAAGTCAACACTCGGTACGCGGGTTTGGGCTTCAAGCGGGTTGCAACATGGTGTTTCAAGTAATCTGTTCTTGGAGACACGTCCAAAAAAGAGCTTATCTACTCCCACCTGTAGAAGTCGTTGCGTTCCGTTTCCGCGGCCAGCAGTACTTCGGGGAAGCCTTTTGGGGGGGTCGTTGCCTTTGGGTGTCGACTTGGTGTTTCACATGTTACAGTTGAGCCGGAAAGTTAACCGTTTCTGGATGTCACAAGCAAGAGCGGGGAAGAATTTCAGGAAGTTTGCCCAATCAGCGTGTAGTTGGGGGAAAGTATGTTACAACGTTCTACAGCTATTTTACTTATCTACCGACCCAGAGACTCCAAAATCCTTTAATTAAGGAATGCCTTTCAAATTATAAATAGGACCAGATAAAAAAGGAACCCTAATAGATTCCTTAATGAAGGGTTTTGGAGTCTCTGAATACCCGAAAGGGGTAGTAAGTCTTCGCGTTTTACAGGTGTAGAGCCTTTGCAAACTTTCGCGGGGGAAGCAGAACGAGAAATCTTAACAAACAGCGTCCACACTCGGGAATTACATGTTCAACGTTTGATGACGTTTGAGATGGAACTTGTGATTTCGGGGCGTCACCTTCGTAAATCATTTTTTTCGTAGGCGTCGGATCGTGTTGTTTCAGTTGCGATGCCGGCGTCTAGTTGCGGAATAGGTTTGCGTTCGGAACACCGGTTGCCTGACAGTTCGAGCGTCTTCCTAGGAATGTCCTGTCGTTTTGGGTGTGCGGCTGTCTTTTTGTTTATAGCAATGACTTGTTATCAGGAAGCGTCTCGGTCACCCTGTTTGGCGCTGGAGATGCGCACCTGCACCTCCGCATGGGAAGGGGAAAGCCTGGTTGTCGTGCATTGTGATGCCAAATAATCTGTGTCTGGAGTGGGTGCTTGTGAAATCGAGCGTCTAGTTGGGGAATGGCTGGTTGTGAAGTGCTGTGATTTTACTCTTCTTTGTCTTGAGTGAGTGCTTGCGAAATCGAGCGCCTACGTGGGGAATGGCTGGTTGTCGTGCATTGTGATGCCAAATGATGTGTGTCTGGAGCGGGTGATTCTGAAATCGAGCGTCCACTTGGGGAACAAGGCGAATGTTATGACTTCCGCTTCGACTTTCCCATGCAAAGTGCACTTGTTCTATATGGTTGAACGAGCATCTAGTTGCGGAAACGACAGAATGTTATGACTTCCCGGAAACGAGACAGAACGCGCGTCTCCTTCGGGGAAAGGCTCCAGAGCTGCAGTTGTTATGTCTTCGGGGTCGGACGGTAATGAGGTACTCGTCCCTGCGCTCATATAAGTTAATGAAATATCAGCGTTTACATGGGGATTGTTTGCAAAAACTGTTGCACAAAGACCTGCAAGCGACCGGTGCAACGGCATGATGTGACTAGCGTTTCCTTGGGGATTCGTAAGTTGCTGCACCTTCACAATCCAAATTGTTCTTTGGATGTCGAGCGTTTACTTGCGGGAAGTACATTGACGTGACTTTTTCTATTGGTTGACGGGCGGCGTTCCTTGGGGGAACCATAAGTCCATAAAAAGTTGATGTGACTTCAACGCTTCTGCAGTACAACCATGTCTTCTGCGCGCAAGTGTGGCCGACAGCCCCTTGTAACAGGAACCTGTGCCTTTAAGGGTTTAGCGTCAAGGGTTAAGGGTTGTGGTTTTGGGTTTAGAGGTTTGCAAGTTTAGGGTTTATTGCGTTTTGGGTTTATGGGTTCAGCGGTTCTAGGTACTCCACCTCTTTGACAAACAACAACGCACACATGAACTTATGACCGCAATCACATCATTTATTCATGCGTCTATGTGTCGATGAAACTCAACGAATGCAAATGTGTGTGTGTGTGTGCCCGTGTCCCAATGCATCGGTATCGTCATCTATTCCCATCTGCCCGTGGAGAACCTGTCTTCGGTCCCCGACTTAGCGAGCATAAAAGTTTCCGATTGCAGTTCCTGTTCCGGTGGTCGTTCGTGTTTCGCTGGTCGCCGGGTTGCCGTGACCGTGGCTACACGTTTCCGTTGCAGTGTGCGAGATCCATCACTCAAAGCGGTTCCCGTTACTCCGCGCACCCGTTGAAATGCATTCAATAAGGCGTGCTGTCCATATCCGTCCATGGGGCTGCTCTGTCGACACAGGCCTCAGGCACATTAAATCATGGTGATCCCATGCGGGGCTTCCGAGGTCCGTAAGGTCCGCGACAGTACAGAGACAAAACGTGTCGCCGCTCTATGCGACGACTTCAATTAGCGAGCAAATCTCTCAGTGCAAACAGGTCTGTAGAAGGACGCAGCTTCCTGACACCGCAAACACGAGCTTTGATTGCTAGATATAAATTTTGGCAAAAGCGCTGCACACACGAGAGTGTTGGCCCGAAGCCCGCTGTTAAACCGCCTACCCCGAGTGGAACTTGTGACCTTTGTACATTTGACCTGTGCTTCGCAATGCTTCCAAGTCTGCCGCAATGCGGTAATTAGTTTGTTGGAAACGGCAGAGGAGCCCACGGCACGCGTGATATGTATGTCGAGAATGCTCGAGTCCGCTGCAAGAGATGTCGTGTCAGGCAGGCTGTGCATAGCTTTGCACACCTGCGCAGAATTGCTTGGCCTTGCAGAGGTTTTCGTCGTTAGGTAGTTGTTGTGTCACTGCCATGTCTATCATGTGAAAAGAATCATCGAGAGCGCGTGATGCACATTGCCATTGTAAGGATAGCACTTATAGTAGTATCTAGTAGAAAGAGCCGACGACGGGAGGAGAAGCGGGAACGTCTTGGCAGTGAGAGTGGTAGTCGCAGCACGAGGAGCAGCAGCAACAGCGTTTTGGGGAGTATGGTGTGGCGATGATGGTGCTGATGCTGATGACGATGATGACGCTGATGATGATGGCGATGATGATGATGATGATGGTAATCGCCATGGTGAGAACCGCTCTGGCAACCTTTGCTTCGGCACGGAGCTTTTGGCAGGAACTGGCAGAAGAAGCCGGCAACCAGGTCCTTCGATGCAAGAGGATGTGCTTTTACGGCTTCGTTCTGTGGAGCGTCTGGTGGCCAGGTCCGAGCTCTTGACGAGTCCCATGGCCTTAGCCAGAAGGCGATCTTTGCGTCGCACCGCGACGAGTACCTTCTGCTTTGAGCTCTTTCAGGCTGCTGCTTTGGTGGAAGCTGCGACCGTCCGCAGCGAGGACGCAGAGCACCTTGGCTCCAGGAAGCTGGGTTGCGGAGCTGTTCTGCAAGAGTTCGGTGTTAGTCAATGTGCTTTCCTGGTGTGTCAGTACGGCATCAGATGCTCATCGGCAAGCAGTACAGGCAGACTTGTCTCATTTACTGCTCAAGGCGTGCATTGCGTTCTTCCCTGCAGCAGCTATGGGCTGCGGAGTCACCTGGCAAAAACGATAGGCAGATTCCACTTGCGTGTATTGGCTGGATGTTGACCTCAGGGCAATTGACAGTACCTTGGCTTCACTTCAATTGGCTTCGAATTTTGATTGTTGGCCTGGTGTGATGTGTGTGTGTAATGTGTATCAGGCTTGCTCTGAGAGCATGCAACCGGCGGACGGATGCTGCCACTGGTCTCGGACGACGTTGTCACGCGCATTCCGGGTTCCTTGGGGGTGGTTGTCTGGACGCAACGACCAGTGCCAGTCGAATCCAAACAATGAAGCTGAACATGGTGGGAGAGCCAATGCGCAACAGGTGCGTCCACATCCCAACTTCCAAGTCCACGTAGCGGCGCCGGTGGTGGTCCTCTGATGTCCACGCTTCCTTGGCCCTGTCCAACCCGTGACCATGCTACTCGAAGGCCAAGCAGTTCAACAGCTTTGGCGCTTTGTCAAGCGTCATCTTAGTGTGGCGAGAGCTTGACGGACCATGAGCCGACGCTGCATGTGTCTTCTAGGTTCTAGAGGCTGCACTGCCCCATCCAGTGTCTGCTCGATCGACTTGCAGAGGGCGCCGCATGGTTGGGTGCAGCCGTGTGCTCTCAATTGAATCATTTTCTTCTCGTGAGCTCAGCTTGTAGACGCAAGCTCGACGTGACTTCAAAAGGGCCGCACAAGTGATATGCCAGTGCAAACAGTGTTGGCTAATCATCCTATGTATGATGTATGCTGAAAATTGCACATCGCTGTTGCCAGTCGCACAGCTTTGGAGGTGCACCCAGCGGACCTGTAGTGTCCGACAATGACGACAGCACGGTGCTTGGAGCATTCCGATATGCAAAAGTGGACTTTGATCGTTGCTGGTTTCAGAGCTTGGCACTTTGGGTCCGGGTCTGGGTGTGGTCGAGTCACCAAACCTGCGCGGCATCATGCCTTTGCCACGTTCTTGATATTTCCATGAGTCTCGACCGTGTGACATGCTGCCGAAGGCGACCAGCAGCTGTCCATGTGATGAGAGCTTCAAGTGTCTTCATTGACGCCTTCGTTGGGCAGCGTGTTTTGACATTGCGGACTGCACTGCGAGGTCCTACATTTGTGTCCTGCAGCTCCTCTCCGTCGCGGAGAAGGTCGCAGACCATTCGACGCCAGGAATGCTTCGTGAGGTTATGGAAAGTTGAATGCTTTGCCATGCCGAAGCCTGTGCCAGTTGTGACATGAGCACACCGACCAGCCTGGACACCTGGGAGTCTGCACGTAGCTGTGGCTTGGCTGCCGTTAAGAACCGTGAAGCCGTGAGGTGCTTTGGGGACTTGAAGATATTCCAGCCGTTTGCATGTGTCAAGTCACATAATGAACGCTGTGATGAGGCCTGTCCAATGCGCCCCAGCAAGGGCACTGCGAGGCACCTGCACGGAGCCGGAGATGCCATGCAGTTCGTTTTGTGCAGTTCGCTGCAGCAAGACCGACCTGCACTTTTTACCTTGACCGTTTCTGAGCCCGCACGTGCTTCCGATGATGCGAAGCAGGCTGCCCCGTGCCAGGGACCCCCGGCTTCTGCGCTTGCAAAGGAGCTGAAGCAAGAGGCGAGACATCACTGCACGCCCACAACAGAAAAGCAGGGTTCTAAAGCATCCACTGGGGCGTATCAGCATGTTCATACTGGCTGGCGCCAGTTGCGACGACGTTCCAATCCCCGCGAGCAGCATCCTCAGCAGCGCCTGAAGAGTTTTTGCAAAGCAGTGGGGCCCTGCATCTTGCAGTACTTTCTTGTGTGGGTTTTTGCTTCCTCAGCTCAAGCCACGCCTTACAAAGATGGCAGATGCAAATGCAAGTCGTTGACAGGCCCCTTCTTTCCCAAGTAAGCAATGATCGGACTTGGCAGGTCTCTCCGACACATAGTTGCATGGGGGACAGACCTAAAGGAATTAGGTAATTAGGGTGGCTATGGTTTGGCCTCACACATGTCCCTGGCGCTTGATGTCGCCTTGCTCAGTGGCCGCCAGATATCGCTGGTGGTGTCTCCCGACACATGTGTGCAGGAACGGGCTGCTAAACTCAATGATGCTGGCAAGTCAGCAAAGGGGCCGTTTCCTGCCTCCAACCGCAGACCGTTAATATATTGAATGCAATTGTCGAGCTTCGTTGTGCTTTCACCTGTGTTGGGAGGATCTGAAGACGAAAGTCCAACAGGACTCTGCTTGACACATAGACCTGTCTTTCGCTTGGCCTGATCCAAACAAGGGAGAGCTCGTGGCTTCTTCACAGGAGCTCCACATCAGCATCGCCAGTCTAAGTGGCCCAGGAGCGGGATGCACAGAGACAAGCCCAGCAGAGCTGCACTGCGTTATCAACGGCAGATGTGCTCAAATGCAAGTAGCCGGAGAAAGGACACAGGCGAATGATTTACGCCAGAAGACCAAAAGCACAGAGCAGTTGACATGTGGAGGAGGCTTGCTACACCCGCTGTGGACGCTGTCAGAAGCAGGGATTTGCAGCGGAGACGCGCTGTTTGCAATCTGCTGCCCAGCTACAATTGCCACTGGGATGTGAGTCGGTGAACCTTCTCGACCAAGAATCTCTGTCAAGTTCATCCTCCATAACTGGGCCTGAGATGAAGCCCAAACCTCGACTAAGCAGAGGGCCCTCGGCAATGGCTGCTAGCCATTTTTCGGCAAGGCTTTTTCTTGGGGGCTTCGCCAACAGAGGCCTCGAGTCGCCGCTCGTCTGTCTTCGCGCTGACTCGTCGTGATGGATCCGTGGTGGCAAGCTCAGTGGAGGGTGCAGCTCACACCATGTCCAAGAAGAATAAAAGGGCTGTTCGATTCTGATGCCGATTCTGAAGCTTCTTCACACTTTGCAGCCTCTTTTTTCCCTCAGAGGGGCGCTCCTCCTACGATGCGGTGCTCCTAGGGAGACAGGATGAGCTCCCAGACGTCGCATGAGACTTCGCAAGCCGGAATGAGCCCAGAGACACTCCATGAGGAGTAATTGCGCCGCCAAGGACTTTTGTTGTCCACGCAGCAGATAGATCTGCGTGAAGGTTCGTGGCCGCCAAACACGTCGTCGCCGCCTCCGAGACGTACTGCAGCAAAGTCTTCACCTGCCAACAGAGAGTCGTCAGTGGCCGTACTTGACACCCAGGAGGCTGCAGAGCACGAGCTGGAGGCAATGGGCCGTCGTCTTGGGAACTTAGCCGTGGCGGTACCTGGCCTTGAGACGGTTAAGCGGCAGAGAACCGCAGAGCCGCGGAGGGCTCTCAGCTGAGCCAAGAGTCGCCTGCGCTTAAAGCGGAGTACAACAGCGATGCCAGAGTCATCATGCCGTGCTTGATGGATCGCTCCACAGAAGAGCGGAAGAACGCCAAAGACGAGCGGCGACGTGCTGATGAAGAGCGCGAGAAGTGCAGATATGGTGGCTCTTGTCATCATCATCATCGTCGTCGTCATGATGATCATCTTCAGCATGATTAGTAGTGGTGGTAGTCTAGCAGTCGAGCAGTCGTCGTCGTTGTCGTAGTTGTAGTAGTAGCAACAGCAGCAACGGCAGCAGTACTGGAGCTGCTGTAGGACTCGGCCGGCCCCGCCTACCAACATGTAGAGAGAGGCTGCAAACCCAGCCTTCTAGCCCACTTGGCTTTTGCGGCAGTCGCAGCGTACGACTACAGCAGCAGGACATATTGATGTTATCTTTTTGAAGAAGTGTAATGGGCACCCGTTTATGTCGAACTCGCATTCGCATTGGTGCCAGTATCAGTAGTGCCAATGCCAGATTCTTGTTGCGATGATGATTCTATGGAAGTGATCGCGACTGTGTTCAGAATTCTGAAAACGGCCATGATGATGACGCTTTATTCCCACGGTTCCTCTGCCTCTTCCTCTTCTTCCTCCTAAGCTGCTGGTGCTGCTACTACCATTGCTGCCCGTCGCGGCCCAACCCAACCTCCAACAACATCAAACCCCGAACTGCTCCAAGTGCTTGCAGTCCTTACCGCACGCTCCTTTCAGGGTTTGCGGTTTCCATACTATTGTTTCCTTTTTGGGTTTTGGCTGTCGCACGACACACTCCTGTCGGGGTTTCGGCCATTCCTTTTTCGGGTTTGGGTTCTCGCACTTCCTTTTCTCGGGTTTAGGGTTTTTGGAATCGGGGTTTTCGTGCCACCCACTCTTTGGGGGTTCGGGTTTCGCATCTGCTACTCGGTTCTTGCGCTTCTTTCGCATCAGAGACTCCGTTTGTTGCTCCTTGAAAGGTTTTGGTTTCCGAGAGCTCACGGCATTTGTATCTGCTTTCGCACAACCCACTGTAGAAAGGTTTGGGATCATCGTGCCTCTTTTTAACCAACTGCTTTTAGGGTTTGTGTCTACCATCCTCCTCCCCTGGGTTTAGGGTTTGGGTTCTCGCACCACATCGAGACATCGCAACCTGAATCCTCGTAAAACCTTGTCAAGTTCATATCCGGCTCGATCACGAAACTCTAGCGGCGACAACAGCCAAACCATGATCCTACGAACAGCGCATTCCTGCCACGAAAATCGCATGATCATGGTGTCAACGATGAGAAATCGACGAAAAGCACACAGACCTTGCACACAGAATCCTGCAGAGCGTTGCAAGAATCCTGCAGAGCGTTGCAAGTTTTAATTTTGATTGGCCCGAAAAAATCTGAATTGGCGACGGCCGGCACCTCACCATGTCACGAAGTGCCTGTCGCGAGCTTCACGCCGGGATCCGCGGCAGACGTGTGGTGGCCACTGTCCATTTCGCTCGTACCATTTCCCTTACAACCACCACTGACACTGCTACTGCTACCGCGGGTGGACGGAATCTTGCACCGCTCGCAAATTTTGCATCTACCCAAAGCACCCTACTCCCTGTTTAACAACGGTTCGTAAGACTTGTTCCATGTCAGCTCTAATGTCATCATCAGTTTGTTTGCTTGGTTTTGTGGTGCGTGGCGCTTTGTCGTTGTGCTCTTCCTTGTCTCGCCTTAGAGTCCTGCATGGTCACGGATTTCGGTATATTACGGGGTACGATTGACGTGTGTCCTGACAACCTGGGTTTTGTACAGTACGTTGTTGCTATGGTTTTCGGATGTGGGAGCTCCATGAGGAATCCGCGGTAAGCCGCTGAAGCCCTGCCGTCTTCCGGTGTCAAGAGACGTGCATTCAATCAGGTGACCTGGGGCGGGAGCGAAGACAGCAGCAGCTATTTGCAAGAGCAGCTTCAGGAGCAGTGGGGCTTTAATAAATTGTGCTCAATTTTGCAGCGTCTTCTGTATGTCTCGTGTGCAGCCTGGCACGGACTACGAAGAACGGTTGACATCCGTGTTCGAGCTCGAGTCAGGAGGTCGTCCAAATCCGTGTCAACATGGCTGCCTTTTCTGCCATTCGTTCCGACGGTTCTGTGGTGACTTGGGGTAGCAAGGCGGCAGGAGGCAGGGAAGCATCGAAGAAGCCGTCGAGCTCCGGAAACTGCCCGACATGTTTGCAAATCTTCAGGCGACAGCAGCGCCGTCCAGCAACAGCTCCGCAATGTGTCTTGTGCTGATACTGGCGCTCCACTGGCTTTTTTGCTAGATTTGTCTGGATCGTGAGCTTCACCAGGTGACCCAGATCCGCAGCACTTCGGATGCCTTTGCTGCTCTTCTAAACGATGGCAGCGTCGTGACCTGGGGAAACCCTGCGAACGGAGGAGACAGTCGCAAGGTGCAAGGTGTCGTGTTGAGTAATAATTTCCCGTAGCTCGAAATTGAAAGCAGTGGCACCTACGGAACATGGGAAGGTGCAAGATCGACTTGTGAACGTGAGTGCGCTCCGCGGTACCGCCTCAGCCTTTGCAGCGCTCTGCAGTGGTGGCCATGTGGTGACCTGGGGACACTCCAGGAGCCACGACGTGTGTAGTAAAGTGCTTCAACCTCTCCAACGCCCAGCACGAGAGATATTGTTCGCTAGGAGTGGCGGTGACAGCCAGAAAGTTGCTCGGCTGCAGAATTAAAGGGGAACAAAGCGGGCTTTCCCGGCAGCCCGGGATGTTGACGCAAAAAGCCGGAGCCGAGGTGCAGAGCGAGCTGTTCGATGTCATCGCCATCAGAGCAACCTTTGGAGCCTTCGCGGCCATTCGTCGGGATGGCCGAGTTGTGGCTGCTCGACGCATTAATTAGGTGCCATTCAAGGCGCGGTGGGGCGAGTGGGCCTCACAGGAACAGATACGTCAGGTCTTAGCCCAAACGTTGTCAACTCGTCCGGGCACTGTTTCGCATTGTTTCCTCGCAGTGCAACATGAGCCTTTCTGCTCAAACCGTGCTAGGGAGCCAGATCTATTTGAGCGGGTCTCAAGCCACCTCTTCAGTCTTCTGGTCGAGCGAGGTCACAGAGTGGACACGAACTTGTCCTGCCACATCTTGGCTTTAGATTCCGATCACATGAGGCCTGGGGAAATCACAGTCACGGTGGCTCAGAGCCTCGGCTGGGAATTCCACCACTGCTCTGTTGCCGTCGCTTCTTTGTCGCTCTCCCTCTCTGACTGCCTTCTGGTGTCTGGCCAATTGGAATGTTGCCGCAGCCGGCTGCCAACAGCCAGTCCAGGTTCCGCAGCCTTCCAGCTCGCGCTTGGCCCTCTGCGACGTAAGGCCCAAGAGCCGACAAGACGACCCAAGACCCGACCCAAGACCCGACCCAAGAAGACTCGACACTTTCAGCCAGTGCTCAAAGCCCAGCAATTTCCAGGCAATTACGTGGGACAGACTTTGCCTTCGCGGCACTGCGGAAGGCTGGGCTCCCGGCTGTTGACTCTCGCCAGCTTCAATTTTTTTTGTGAGATCTTGGAGCTGTGCATGCAAACAAGCTGGTCTGTAGGATGGACGAGTGGTGGCTTGGGGGGACTCCAGGCACGGTGGGGCCACTGGGCTGCATTGGGTCGTGCCTCGAAGCTCTCTGGGAGCCGAAACGCCCGAGGAGACAAGCCGCATTCAGGAGCGCCGAAGGGTGTGTCACGTGGCAAGCTTGAAAAAACGGCTTTAAGAGCTTAAGACCGTTTAAGAGAATAACAGAGCCTAAGAGCCTCCGCTTGGGCGCTTTCTGGGCCGCCAGGAGCAGCTGACGAACGTGCGACAGATTCGCTCCTCGCTCGGGGCCTTTGCGGCCTTGCGGGCAGATGGCACCGCGCCTCGGCTACCGGCTTGGAGCTACCGGCTTGGGAGTCACATTCGGAGTGTGCCATGAGCTGGTTTCCGAGGTCGTGACCTGGGGCAACGAACACCACGGTCTCCTGGCAACTGGCAAATATTAAGATCTTTGTCGCGTGAAGAGCGGGTCAAGCGAAGAGACTTCTGACGAGACGTTCCCTCTCGCCTCCCAAAGCTGTTCCTGGATTTTCCTAGTTGGGACTTCTGGTCCCCTGGCCGTCAGGCGGTAACAGCTCCGCGGTCCAGGAGCAGCTTCAGGGCGTGCGCCTTCTTCGGCCGTCCGGCTTCGCTTTCGCTGCCCTGCGTGCCTGGCTGCGAGATTGTTGTGTCAGCCGTGCAGCATGTCCCGAACAGCCCCCACCCTGTTTCCTTCGGGGCTTGTCAGGTGCAGACGGCAGCGTGGTGACATGGGGCAATCGGCGCTGCGGCGGTGCAGCCTGGCTAGGACGGCTTTTGAAACATCACTCCGCACGTGTTGTCAAGGCACTCTTCAAGCGCAATGACTGTCGCCATCCAAACACCAAGGACAGCCGAAATGTGCAGCGCCAGCTGACAGATGTGATTGAGATGCGAGGCTCAAGTTCTGTGCCTCGGCTTAGCCTCTTGCCTCGTGACTAGGCCGATCCGAAGTGTTTGTCGAAAGACTGCTGCTTGAAGTTGCTACGCAAGGCCTTTGCAGCTGTCTGCGCCGACGGTCGTGTGGCGGCTTGCTCGCATGTCAAGTCGGACAGGGCGGCCCGATACTTCAGCCAGCGTTACAGCGTCTGCCTTCAGTTTTTGCGTCGCTAAGGTCACTTGGGGCAATGAAGCCAACGGGGGTGACAGCAGCACTGTACAGAAGCTGCTCCAGAGGAGTTCAGACATGTGAGTGCTGGCAGGCTTGCGCCCCAGAGCCCTTCCCCTTCTGTAGCGCAGTAGCGCCACACTGGTCTTAGGATGAGACGATGCGATCTTACTGGCAGCCTGCAGGCTTGTGCAGAGATGTCTGCACTTCTCATCACTCCTCATCCTCATCCCCCGCTCCCCGGACCGGAGGGCCTCCAAAGCCGAGGACCGTGACGAAGCTTGAGCAGCTTGATCTTTAGTGGAAAAAAGAGTTGGAAATTTTAAAGAAGCTCCGAGAAGAATGCAATGCAGCTCATTCCTGAGGCCCCGCACGCCTCGGCGGTGCTCCCGGCGACGCCCCGCAAAGATGGAGCTCTCGCCGGTACCTCCCCAAGGAAGAGGGCTGGAGGTGGAAAATTGCACTCGAGATCAGAATTGAAATTCTCCGCGCATGAACACTTTGCCCACAAAACGGGCAGGGGCAGGGGGTGGCAACAAAGCAAGACCTCATCTGGCCCACGGGCAAACGATGCATGTGCAGACATGCTTAACTTGTCTGGGCATGGGCCCAGAGCTACCATCGGCGATTGTCCCAGGACTAGCCGACAAGCCAGGCCTAACAGCTCTGTGCATCTTGCGCCGCATGTCTACGTGTCGGATGCAGTTCGCGCCCTCAGATGCGAGTTCGTTTTTCCGTGGGGGTATGTGGAAGAGAGTCATCAACGCCCGCAGAGCCATGGCAGGTGGCCGAACCTGGTGAGACGCCATACTTGGAGCGCGGGCAAGGCAAGCACAGCAAGCTAGGTGTTTGATTGCTGGAGCCTTCAACGCAACTTCCTCGGATCCTAAGTCGTGAAAATTGAAGAATGACATGTGAGGTGGGGTAGGGTCGGCATAGTTCGACTGCTGCCAGCATGATGCCTGATGATGCTTGCATCCGCTGTTCCTCCCGTGCGCTGGCCGGAATTGAAGTAATTCTTCGTGAAAAGCGTGGCGGACGTGCAGTTTGGGGAAACAATGCACTTCCGAAGAAAAGCTGGCGGATCGAACTGTAGGGAAGCGTGGGATCCGGTGGGAGTCCTTGTTTGGGTCCTGATCTTAGCTACTTGAAAAAAGGCAAGACTTGCAGTCATGTAGTCAGTGCTAAGGCTGGCCTTTGCTTGCGCAGCGTTCTGCAGCGTAATTTTTGTTGGGCGTGTTGGCACTTCAAGCAACCATATGATTCACCTTCTAGCTGCAGCACTCTCCAGTGACACACAATCAACATCAGTCAAGACAGCACCTTCCCGGCTCTTCACCCATCAGGACTATCCGGTGGTCGCAGCCGCAGCGATGCAGCTCCCCCGCTCAGCAATGAAGTTAAGCACGATCTCCTGAAGCGTCGCGACCTTGCAATGACAAAAGGTGTCACAGCTGACATGCCTTCGTCAAGCTTGGGCTGTCACGGCCAGGAAACAAACGAGGGGCATGGACAGCAGAGCTGAACAAGTGACAGTGAAAGCAAGGTGCCCTCCAGCAGCTCCGCGACAAAGGGCGCTGGAGGCTTGGCAGAACGTCTGAAGCGTTCATCACGAAATGGAGTCTGCGGCTTGCGTGCCAGGCCGCGCTGGCTTGGGTGCGCAGCCCTCCCCACGCCGGCGGGGCATCACGCGAACAACTCGATTTGAGAGTCTTGGAGATCTCGGTCTTCCGTTGCACAAGCACCTTGCCATGCAGGCTTTGGTTCTTCGGTGCGAGGGCTGAGAAAAGCGGAAAAAATGAGGGCTAAAAGGTTAAGCTGTACAGAGCTGCCACGTCGAAGGTTTCAGAGGCCTTGCGCTCTGCAACTACTCGAGTCTAAGTTCGTTCCCTGACTCTTGAATTCTGCGGCATCTCAGTCTGCTAGACTTCGCCAGTACACGTCATTGATGCAACTGACGCTGTGACTGCAACAAAGACACCATACTGCTTCGCTTCGATCGACTTGCAAATGCCGAGCCCTCACTGTGCTCCTCCCAGCCACAAACGTGGCTCGTGCCGCCATCCTGCATCCCCGGGTGCTGAAAGAGGCTCCTTTGCCACAAAACCCATTCACCGCATGGTACAGCCAGTGGTTATCCCGATTTTTCATCGCAGTGCGGAGTCCTAGCTTCAGGCACCCGGGCGAGGGGATCTTGTATTTATTCATTACATAGCCACAAGGTGCTTGTCGCTTGCCGGCCGCAATCTCGACGGATCGTTCCCAGCACTGTATTTCAGGAGCCACATGCACTATCGTCGTGAGCTCCATTTGTTCTGGCCAGTTGGTGCAACATGCGCTTCGCGTATCATGAGCTCGGGGAGTGGAGAGAGTGGCTGCCTGGCGAGTTTGCTTGTTGCATTTGAGCTGGTGCCTGGTGGTAGAACCTCCAACATCAACAAGCTTGACTACTGCATGTTTCCCTATGATAGACATAGGATTTTCGAGGATCCGAGCTAGGACTGCGCTGCCACCATTCGCCGGTGATTCCCGTTTCAGAACCTAATTCGCTGCACACTCGTAGTTGCGTCGCAGGTGCAGTTGCTTTGACCCCAGAGGCTTTCAGACAGGGAGCCCGGGAGTTTTGGGACTTTCAGGATGCACAGCACGGCACAGCCCAAACTCCATTTGGGGGACGCTCCGGGGTTTGTGCCTCTGCCCTGCCCTCGTGTTAATCCAGACGTAGCCTCGGAGCCATCCAGGGAACCGCACGAGGCGGACAGATCTAACATAGCTGCTAGCCTTGACATGCCCTTCCTCCTGGTTCCGTTGGCTCTTGCGTGAGAATGGAAGATCCCATCAGCGGAGGCGATGCCCACAGCATACACCTTAGCTGACCGATCCTTCAGAGTAATGCCTGCACCCCCAAAGCAACAAGTGCGCGAGGTTTGCATGACCGATCCATGGTAGACCGCTTGTGGAAGTATCCTTAGCTGAGCATGCGCTGCAGAAGACATCTAGTTGAGGGCGCTCCGACTCATGCCATGTCTTGCAGGCACCTCGTAATCCTGTCTCAGAGCGGCATGCCTTTTGCCACAGCGCATCACTGATTTGGCTCTACAACTTACCCCGACTGCTCAAGCTGAAGGAAAGAGGCAGGATTGGCATTGCTCCACAACCTCGGTTTTGTCAGGACCGTGGACATGCAAGGGCTGTTGAGGTGGTACGTGCCGTGCTCGAGAATTGAGAACCAGTCACGGGTTGTCGAATTGTCTTTTGCTTCTGGCCCGAAGGACCATGGCAGTAAGCGGAAAGGCCAGCAATGTAGTCCGAACTTTCTTTTATCATTTTATCAGTTGCATTTGACGTTCCTGTGCGATGAGCCCATCGTCCGGTCTCGGTAGAGAGAGTTTACATTGGAGGATTCGTTTGCGTGTTCATGTGTCTTGTCCCGTGCAGTGACACAGGCACTTTCAGTGCTCTCTTGGGTCCTGCTGCTGCTGGCTTCTGTAGATGCACAGAGGACTACGGTGCGGGCCTCAAAGGATGCAAGAACTCCTGATGTTCCTACAATCGCCTACATTGACTGCGAGTCAGACTCCAAGTCACGGCATCCTGAGGCCTCCAAGTATGAGGCACGTGCAAGTCACAGACTGGCTCTCTTCGTGGCAATGCGGAGAGACAGAGAGAGGGGGGTTCTGGAACGCACCACGTCGATCTGTGGCAGCAGTCATTCGAGCCCCAAAACCAGATAAAACCAGCCACTCAATCATACGTTGGGGAGTTGGGCGGGCCAAAGGCCTGAGGGTCCCTAAGCCCTGCAGAACTAAAGGAAGAAAGAGAGAGGAGCCTGATTGGGCAGGGGAAGGAGCTCATGATCACCCCGAACATCCTTACCGGCATCCTCATCGGCGCGGCTCACAGAGCCCTCGTGTCTGGACGTCGGATGTAGGGATCAGTTTTGGCTTGGCTATGGCCTATGGCAACTGAAAAATTGCTAACCGAGCTTGAGCCACGCGTGAAGGGTTAAATGTTTTGTCCGCAAGGCTCCCTGTGGATCGCCGTGTTCCTCGTCGGCTTCTGCTGCTTGTTCGCCGTACAGACTCCGGCTGCCTTCGAGGAGCTCTTCGCGCTCCCGTCTCCGTCTGCGAGTCTCCCGTTTTTAAGTGCCCATCAGCCAGGAGAAAGCTCTGGTGATCAACAAGAATTACTGAGGGCCGGGCTGCTAGCTTGTGTATGTTGAGCGTAGGCCAGTAGGAACTAGTGCAGGGTCGAAGTTGGTTTCGTTTCTGCTGCCGCGACAAGTTTCACAACGGATACGCTGGGCAGATGGACTCATGCAATCCTTTTGATTGCAAGGCAAGGCACGGTCGCTAGACCGGGCATCGAAACACCACGGGGGCCACAGGGTTCCTCTTACGATCTCTTACGAGCTGCAGCGACAAGAGGGGTGCCTGAGTCCCGTTATGAAGTCGCATGCGACCTTCAGTTCCAGGTGATCTGTGTTTGATGTCCTCAACAATCAGACACCAGTAGTCGGACCTCCAATCACAGCTCAGACACCTTCGGATGGAGCCCGGGATGATCCGACACCAGTGCAGAGCAAAAGACGAGATAGCGCGGGGTGCATGCGCAAGGCATGTCCGGAAGCATCGATTGGAAGAATGGACGCAGACCCAGGAGGTCTTGGAAGCAAGCTGTCAGTGAGTGCCGGCCAAGAGCATAGCGCATGCAGCCACAGATACCAACCCATTATGAGATTTCGAAGTGAATTTGTTCGTACTTCAGGCACCGAGGTTCTTGACGTGTGGTGTTGCATGTTTCCAATCTTGCAATCTTGAACTTTCCCATGCGCTTCAATCATGCTGGCTCCGCCTAGTGCCTCCATGAGCACATATCACAGACATCCTAGCAAGGAGAGAAGAGTAGAGGCACATTCAATGCCAAACTTGAAGGTCTGGAAGCCAGGCTGCTGGAGCAGAACGTTTACCTACGAAAGGCTGATAGGGACGGGACGTTCCACTTCACAGAGGTTTTGCAATGAGCCAAAGAGCTGCATGGCACAGCTCTTTCATGCTGGTGCCTGGCATGGCAAGATTATTGCAGCTGCTGTCGGCAGCCTTTGCAGTAAGAGGCCAGCGGTTTCCGTTCCTGCAGTCGTTTGCATGGCTTCGTGCACAGTCTAGGGCAGACTCGGACAAGCGAGCTCGTGAGAATGAGCCGTTCGCCTTCAAAGGGACATGCACAATGGCCGACTACCGCATGCTAGGCTCTGTGGCAGCGCAGGCTCCCTGCAATGACCTGAGCATGTTCAGTGGTAGCGTCCCCTTGTACTTCATGCAGTGCCGAGTGATCATGATGACACTCCAAAATGATTATCCTGCGAGTCGTCATCTCAAGTTTGCCTAGGTCCTTCACCGACAGCGAAGCTTCAGAACTTGACCTCCTTCCCAGCTTACGAGACTCACCGCAGTTTAAGAGTAGCATGAGGATGATCAACGCAGAACAGTTTCCACGTATTGTCCCTCGCAGCAGAGCCTTGATTTGATCGTGATATGATCAATTTCCTCCGGCTTACATCCCTGGGCCGAAAGTTTCGAGCTACAGGGCCATGTATCTAGGACTGTTGCGGACAGCGTAGGGGAAACGCCGGCCAGCGGAGCAATGACTACCCCAGTTTCTAAGTGCACTCCTCTTGAAATCCAGAGGAGGCCCTAAGGCTGACTTGTGTCGGGAGTCTGTGGGCAGAGGGTGAGGGCATGGGTGGAGAACGTTGCTTCAAGCTGGTGGATCGAACTATCGGCCCGCCGTTCATTACCTCCGCAAGTGATCGATTGCCGATCGTTGAGTGAAGTGTTTTCGTGGTATCTGGATAGCTCTTATTCTGCTTTGCACGGCCGCGATCGAGGCAGCGGCAGAGGACATGTGGCGGGTCGTGGAGCTGTTTGTGTCGAGCGGATTGAGTGTTCCTCGTCGTCCGCCGTGCCCGTGCAATGTTCCGAACTATTAAAACTGTGCGACGGTTCGACGGATGCGGGCAGCGCGCGGCTGATTGCCTTGAGCTGAGAGCTTTGCAATGGCTTTGTATGTGTTTTTCAGGCACGTGTTAGGCGGTCAGATCACAGGATCCGTGCCCATTGGCTGAAGCCTGTTCAGTGTGCGACAGAGCAAAAACGATCGCAGGAATGCGGTTTGTATTTTCAGTAATGGCACATGCCCATGTGGCCATAGCAATAGCAAATGCACCGTGAGTGTTTCGAAACGTGGTACAGCATCCTCTGCAGTCTTTGCATCTCTTGGCTTTTCACCACGTTCCAAGTTGCGTTCTTCCGGTTCCTTGAGAGATTCTGTGTCATTGGAAAGCTTCTTCTCAGCTTTTGGCAGCTTCCCTTAGCAGCTATAGCACCATTCCTTGAGGCCTTTAGTTCGCGGTTCCAGTTTCAGTTTGGAATTTTGCGATTGTCTCGCCTTCGTTTGGGATCCTGACGGCCTGACCTTCCATGCGGTCTGGCTAGGAGAAGCTTCAAAGGACCCTCGTGTTTCGGGTTGGCACCGGCCGGCTTGAAGTAAATGCCTGCGCGGGAACCCAATGTAATCGAGACCCTGATAGTGTTTGACCCACGCGTCGCTGACAACCTTGCTTTTGCTCTCTGCTGCATTGAAGGGTCGATATTGGAAACCATGAGATTCCGCGAGCCGAGGACAAGACGGCGAGGCCCAACTTGCATGGACCTCAGAGGTTGTTGATGACCTGGAGGTGGCCTTGGCATCGTGCTGTGCTCGCAGGGATCTTGGGCGACCTGTCGATGTTGGAGTCCAGCTATACCTGGCTGCGATTCCAGAGGCTGCGGATGCTGTTTTCGGGGATCGCGCGCAGTGTGCGCATTGCTTGCAGGTTGATCAGAAGAAGCAGCAATTTGTCATCGAGGGGCCGGGCCCTTATGGCAGCCAGCGACACACCACAAGATGAAAGCCTGCAGGACGTGCATGTTAGCAGGGCTGATGCCTGTAACGAGTCTGCGTGCCGCGTTCACGAAGCCGTAGACTCAGCGTCTTGGGCCTTGGGCATGGCAAGGTATTTCCGGTTAGACTGGACAGACAACCGATTGGCGACGACAGGCCGGGGGCCCAAGCGGCCCAAGTAACCTCGGTTCTGATAGGCTCGGGAATTGCAAGACGTATATACCATGCAGGGCAGGGCAGGGTGGGGCGCAGAGGGCAGAGGGCAGCGGTCCCAAGAGGCACTTTCAGTCGTTGCTGTGGAGCTGGAAGAAGAGCAATCTTCTTGCGTGAAGGTTCGGGAGGTTAGGATTCGGCCAGCAGTAGTCACCAGTCACCACGTCAGCAGCAAATGACTACAATTACACTATATATCGTAGCTTGATTCTGCACAAAGTCCGTCGTTGAAGTACCGAGAGGATACACATGATGTGGATCGGCGACGCACTCTAGGGAATGGCGTCTAGTTCCAAGAAGAAGACAATCCGGAAAGGCAAAAACTGGCTTGAAAAAGGGGACGATTACTCTGCCACGGTCAGATAATGACGGTAAGCGAGAACTTGCGCAGAAGGCGACCCCTGCGCTTCGACCATGATTCTCGAACTGCCCGTGCCGAGCGTTTGGCAGCCGGACATTTACTGGGCCTCCTGCCTGCATGTCATGCCTGTACTCGGCTGACAAGGCTTCTTCGTCGCATAGAAAACAAACAGCCCAGGACAACTCGCTGGCGGAATGGTATGGCACTGGAGCCATGAACATCTACGAAGATGGACGGATTTATCGGTCTGTGCGTTCCGCAGCGATGCAAAGAAGGGAGGTGTCGCTGACAAACCACCGAGCAGAGGTATTCATGACTTTGCAGTTTCTCATGGTCGTTGTGTGCTCTTGCATGGGCATCATTGCTTATTCGTTGACTTCACGCCACTGTCATGTGCTACGCTTCGGCAGCGCAGACATCTAAGGCTACAAGCAAACACTGCGTTGCCCCATGAGTGGCTCGGATGCGTCAGTTGGAGATGTCTTGTGGCAGTTATCTGCTCCAGTCTGAGCGCTAACCCAGATTTCCAGCGCTTGCCTTTCGACAAGCAACGGTGCTTCGCCCTTTTGGGATCCTACTCCTGGGACCTTCACAATGTAACTGAGCTGCATTGAGCCCAATCTACAAATCCGCAGGATGCATTCCGAAATCTTTCGGACGTAGGCCTGCAGGTCCGGCATAAAGATATTTCAGCAAAGGCAAAGAGAGACGGTATCCAGCCTGTCACATCTGATGAAGACTTCGGGTCTTGACCTTGCGAAAAATGAAAAGGCACATGGCAGCAACTTAGGTAAACGCCTCTGCATTCAGCAACGGTGCAGTGGTCGTGCCTGAAGGGCTCCTTGTCTTCTGAATGTGGCAGTGCCAGACCGACTTGCACACGAAGTTAGAGCGAGCAAGACGAGCTTTCACAGTTGGCATGCGCTTCTGGATCGACAGGGGTGATGCTGCCTTTATCTGCAAGTTGAGGTACGACGGGACGACCGAGTGGCTAATGGAGGAGGCACGCCCGGAGCTGCAAAAAGGTTGCTGACACCGTCGACAGTGTCGGGCTGTCAGTGCAGGCAACATATGAGGTCACAACCGAGTGGTTTGGAGCAGGAGCTGACCGCAAAGGCCAGCATCCTTGTGAGTTCTGTTGCAGAGGATGTGTGAGCATGCGTGAGAAGCGCTGTCAAACCGGGCCCTGCGAAGTCGCTCCTTTGGCACCAAGGCTACAAGTACATCTGGGTGTACTTCAATCTGAATCGCCGACCGAACTCCTTCCTGATGTTCGTCGTAGGCCGGGTTGGATCCAGGCAGTAGGCACGAGGCGAGTCGGCGAACTTGAGTATATGTTTCTCAGGCACTGCCATTTTGCTGCTTGGCCGTCGCTGGTGCTCCAGAAGGGTCGGTCGGTAGTCAGAGCACGGCCCCAAGGTTTGTCCTCGTTGCCTGGGCCGGCCTGCCTGGCTCTCAGTTGAGACATTCTCAGGATGGGACTTCTTGATCAGTACTTCTTGCTGTGAGCTTCCTGCTTGGGGCTGTGAAGGTTCATCGATCGGAAGGTGGCGCCAGCTCGAGTCACCATCGCAGTGATCCCCGTGTTGATCATGCTCAACCTGGAGAACAGTGCTTCTCGTCGAGGGAGCGACCCCCGTGCCGATCCTAATCTCTGGAAGTTGCTTGAGCGAGCCACTCAGGTTACATCAAGGCTGCCCTCTCCTTGGCCGTTTGCTTCGTGTATGACAGACTGGGCGGTGAGACGAAGGGTTGGAAAATCTTGACGAATGACGAGGCCCGAGTTGAATTACTTGACCTGGCTGACGAGCTTCCTCTTCGTGATGAAGCTGCAGAATGACTGCGCTTATGTTTGGATGTCCGGGCCGTGCGAGCGAAACATATCTCAGGTTCGGCTTGTCTTGTGTCTTTGAGTACGGCCTTGTGTGGCTGCTGCTGCAGGCAGGCCGAGACATGCGCTGAAAATACTGGCAGCTGTATGCTATCATGACTGACATCAGGTCGAGGGCGAAAGAGATCGTCAATTTGAAGTTCCCGGGCTGCACATCCCCACTGAAACCCAAATGCACCAGACAGATGACAGATGACAATGAAACTTTCATGCGCATCGTGTTGACAAGTTGCATCTACACCGTCATGAGTAAAACCCCTTGCGATTCCATACATTCGGCTGCAAGACCAGACTGCCGGGATTAGAGGCATTGACGCAGATGAGTACTATCATCAACAAGCGATCTGCAGACCAAGAGGCAAGATGGGATTCAGAAGGTCTGCATTGGGAGAACGTTTTTGTGCAAGAAGGACTGGAGTTGCAGCATAACGCAAACGCAGCGACCTTTGGAACCACTGGTCATCAATCCGACTGATGCAGGGAGCCATTGCAGAACCGGAGTTCCACAACACGGAGCCGCTTTTATGCCTGACACATTTGCACAGGCTGTAGTTGACCGCCGGAAAGAAGTGCTTCAGTTCAAGTCTGCATGTGCCTGGCAGAGTCGACGCTCGCTCCTCCATTACAAAGCCGCGCTGATTCTTGGTACAAATGCTTCCGGCTGACTATGCCGACTAGAGATTCTAGTACAGCTTCCAAAGCTACTGTGCAGTTTTGCTTCGGGCGCATCCCAAATCACCCATCGGCGCTGAAGAGCCAAGCTCAACTTGGGAGGATCCATTGGCCGTGTCCGTGTCTGCCTCCCGCCACCGCAAGAACCAGGCCGACTACGCATGAAAGCGCCATTGAAGGTGTTCTCTCGACCTGCAGTTGTTCTTGTTGCGAGGTAGTAGTACCGACGCCACCAAAGAGCCAGCCAAGTGGGAGCCAAAGGATGTCATGGGGGCGTCATGGGATGTCGTGGGGTTTTGGCGGGACTCTTCTGAGGTATGCTGATACCGGCGGATGGCATCTCGACCGCACTTGGAGTTCTGTGGCATGGGGAGCATCTCTGGGCTGAAGAGGCCAAGTGCCTTTGCCGGACATGACAGCCGTCTTCAAGCTCTTCGACTCGGACCCTGCCTTGGATTTTCCGTAATGTGAAGACTATGGGTGGCACGACAGCTTGAGTCCCGTGCCCTGTGCCGTGGCCTGCGCAGCGCCCAGCATGTCTTGAGTCTCAACCTAAGCGTCGGCACGGAAGCATGCCAGGATGGCGACGCTGACCTCAGCATAACAGAAGTTCAAAAAGGGCTCCGAAAGCTTGGGCAGCCGCCAGTCAGCAAGCCAAGCTCAGATATTGGTGATGAAGCTTCGAAGCACAAGCTGCAGTCTGCAGTGCCATGCATGCATTGCAATGCAGTGCCGAAGTGATGGAAGTGTGCTCTACTTTGGCTGGAACGGTCGGGTGACATGACTGTCCCAAGCACAATCCTGAGCCTGGAGATCCTACGGAGACACGGGCGCCTTCCTGGCCCTGAGGTATCTTTCGAAGGGTCAAGTTCAGGAGATGTTTATGCGCCTGGGGGCAGAAGGGAGTCTCGGTCTGCAACAACAGGGATGTGCAATTTAATTTTTCAGGATCGCTGTGTCGGATGCAGTTGCACAAGCAGATCACCGTGCTGAATGCTCAAAGGAACAACATCCAGCAACCTCATTTCCGAAAGTTTCTGCTGGACGTCAAGAAATACCTGCCTGGAAAGCCGCTTGACTTGTCGGGATTGCCCCCAGCACTCATGCGGCATGTCCGACTGGGAGTGTTTTCGATAAGATTGAAAAAGGGTTTGCTTGTTACACCTATTCGCTGTCAAGTCGCGTGGTTCCAACAATCCCACAGACTATGCCACCCGACCTAATCCTCGCTTTGGGCCGAGGGCTTGGAAGATCAGCTACACAGAGAAGCCGCCCTCTTTGCAGGCCGTGCTGTCCGAAGTATTAGTGATCGGGTGACTCGGCATTTTGCCGGGCCATGCCCCATGACGATTGGCGAGTTCTGGACATTCGGCACTCAGGATTTGTAGATTTGGACTGCAACTACGCTTCGGTGTGTGGCTTTGTCAGCCTTTGTCTCCCAACCAAACCTCGACACGTCGATTGCCCATGCAGGTTGACCTTGCTTTCCGTCACTTCGATTGCAAGTTGGACCACTCGTGAAGGGGTTTGGCTTGGCTCTATCGTAGCCTGAGAAAAGAGGAAAGCAGTGAAGGTTGTACGGAGAGCCGTCAGAAGAAGACCTGTCATCATCCGGTTAGGTACAAGGCACTTCGAACAGTCGTGTTAAGGTTTGGTTTAAAAGGTTTTTGCACATCATGTTGAGCAGTCAGAACGTGAAGTAAGAGCACAAGCCATGCATCTGGAGGTTGAATCGAAAGGCATCTTCAGTGCTTGCCCGATATTGTAATGGTCCGGCTGTCTGATGTTGTCTGGCACGTGAGCGTCGAAAAGACCCCCAAGGCTATCTCTACCTGTTCGGCGGCTGGGCTGCAAGTTTCGACCGCAAAGTGTTTCAGGTCGAACCCGCGGCAAGAGCTGCTTGAATGCTGAGTCCTCCTCTGTGACGTCCCTGCATCGAATTCTGCACGAGCTGAAGGCGTGCTGCTTGTAACCATCATCTGGCTGGCATACAGATGGGAGTGATGGTACATGCATCTGGGGCCGCCAACTCCGAAGGACTGAATGCCAATTTCAGGATGGATGTGTTTGCCTGTGCAGAGTTCGTTACGTACATGTATGAGAGCGGTATGCCAACATGTACATGTTTGTATAAGCATGTATGTGTGCGTTTGTACCTGCGTGCTGGCAGATCGACAGACAGGTAGGCAGGTAAAACTTACAAGGCCAGTTTACATGTTTCATGATGAACACGGCAGCTAAACAGCTGTATCGGGATAGATGGATCGACACCTGTTCTGTCGAGAACACCTGTTCATGATTCCAACAGGTGCTCAGCACACGCTAGGCTAGACACTCTGAACATGTAAGACGTAAGACCGACTAGACATTCAATTCCGGTCCCTGCAGCTGGAAGGAGTTGGCTCTCAATGCAAGCAAGGTGTGCCCGAATGTCCGCGATGCCCTTATTTTGATCGGTGGCTTTCGGGGATTCTTGTTTTGAAGGGCATCGTTGTTGCATGCCATGCAACGACCCAGGCAAGCTTGAGCTTCCGGTGTGGTGGCGAGTGTTTGCGCGATCTTGAATTGGAGATTTTATTTCCCTCCCTTCTGCATTGAAGGCTAAGCCTTCGGTGGAAGGATAACGCCGGTTTTCCAGTCCACCTGCCGGTGTTTTTGAATGTCGGGTGGCCGAAGGTCTTCCCGAGCGTGCGCACGGAGTGTGCAGCGGCCGAAGCTTCGGCACCGCTCAGCAGGGCGCGGAAGCTGTGCTGCTTCACATGTGCTTGGGGTCTTTAGACCACGAAGCTTCCGGCTTGGCAGCTTCCAGAAGCAACTCTCTCAGCGAGTGCAGAGCTTAAACAAAATCTCCACCGCTGATCCCTGACCTCTCATGCTACAGTAGACAAAACTTTTAAATCACGAATTGGGCTTGAGCGATCCTTCGTTACCAACAGAATCTGTTGGTTGTGGCTCGTCAAGCCTGGGCATTCACCATTCGTATTTGGAAGGTTAGCACACTTCCTCCGTGCCTGAACTAACTGGCTTGTGTCATGAGATATCGCTGTTCTGTCCCGTTCCATTTTTGTTCTGTCGTTGGTGCAAGAGATTTTGGAGACCCCGAAATACATCGGCCTTTCTCGAGAGCAATGGCTCAAATTTCCTAACAAAGCCTATACATGCATTTCGTCTCTATCGAGCTTTGCTGCTTTTCCCCAGAATCCCATAGCAAGGGACATGCTCAGTTTTGGGCGTCGTGACAGCAAGCGTGAAAGTACACCAATCAGTGATGCTGGCCTGTAGCTGCTCGCTTCGGAGATGCAGTCGCATCGGCCTGAGATCTTGCGACTAGAAGTGAGGTCTTTGCATCCAGCTGATATGTGCCCTTGAGAACAAATCTTGTGCGATGTGAATTTGCGACGCTTTGAGCCTTGCGACGAGCTGCTGGAGGCTCCCCTCCTCGTCTGCATGGCTGCCTCTGAGCGCCTCCCTCCCGTGGCATGCGACGCTGGGCGGCAGAAAGGCGCCGTTGCAAACGCCCGTCACCCGTGGAGCCGGGCCCCGAGGCCGCCACTTGGCCCTGCTGCCTTCGAAGCGGACGAGGCGTCGAGACGCCAAGACGACGCTCCGAGAGATCGACCAGCGCAAGCCGAGAACCGCTGAAAAAAGTCTTCGCGGCGTGCGGCGGTCCCTGCGTGATGCCAGGCTTCCGGAAGCCCGGCCTCGGCCGAAGGCCTCATATCACAGCATACCAGCGCAGTTGTGGTGACCCCTATAGGCCCTTGCCGCCCTTTTGTGAGGTCGAGGATTCCGATGGCGAAGCATGGCGTGGAGTCCTGAGGCAACAACAGGGGAAGACAAAAGCCAGAAATCCTCAGCAGGAAGCTGTTTCGGGAACAGGGCAAGACTAGCGGACTAGCGGCCGGCTGGCGCACCCGGCAGGTCTCTCCAAAGTCTGAAAGTGCCGAAGCCAGCCCAGAAGGTTGGCCCGTCTCATCAGCAAGCAGCAGAAGGCTGCTGCTGCATTCATTTTTCCGTCAGGTGGTGCTTCTCCGAGTGCAGAGACTTCACCGACCCTGCAGAGGACCGCGATGTCATCTCTTTGCATCTCTTTGCAGATTGAGCGCATTCGTGGAGTTGCCCATTTGACTCACGCTCTCTTTCCGCATAGCACCTTGTCTACCAGGAGTTTCTCATCAGATTCGCCAGGCAGGCGAACAGCACGACATGCTGCGTTCCTGCCATCCGGCCATTCGTTGAGTTTGAAGAAACAGGACAAGTTCGAGCTTAGGACAATGCTGGACATCTCAACGAGAGCGGCGGATCCCGTATTGTCTTGCGTCGTCTGAACTCCAGGTTGGTCCCCACCCGCACACCGCTTCAGTGGGCCGCCCAGAGTCCTCAGAAGCAGAGGCTTCCGGTGGCGAAATGCGCAGAGGTTGGAGCGCCGCGCCTTCTCCCACACGCGTTTCGCCTGAAAAGCCGCTCTGTGCTTACTTTTGCAGACCCACCTCGTGCGGATAAGGCATCAAATCCTCAGGGCTCAGCCACTCAAATGCTCAAAGATGCATTGTTTTGTCTTGAGGCATCCGGTGGCCGTGAATGCCGCTGTTTTTCTGCAGGTGCTCATGAATGCGGTAGGCTTATTTCCAGAGGAAGATCGGCTTTGGCATGGGGTTCTGAAACTCGTGGGAAATCAGTGCATGAGAACAGCTCGTTTCAGGACTTCTGAAAAAAGGACATGCTTGCCATCAGCGAATCTTGTGTGGGATCAGGCTTGGTGGCGTGGTACGCAGGCGCATCTGTGCTGTCATTATCTGACTGACCCAACATGGGCACTTCCCTTCTGCGGCGGGTTCGACTGAGTTCTGCTGTGCATCATCCAGCACCCACACGAAGCTAGCTACTTGTAGGTTGGCTTGCTGTCATCAGATTCTTGCATAAAGCTGGTTGCTAAAGGCATTCCAAGGTGTGTTCCCGTAGTAGTATTTGGGCAGCCATGGGCCATAGGAACGCGCTCTCTCGGTTAAGAGCCTTCCGGCCGTCCATCGCTTGGCAGGTGCGAGCCGTGCGGCACCGCGCCGCTGCCGTCCTGGCCGTGCGGTGGCGAGCCTGGAAGCAAGGCGGTGAGGACCTTCGGGCTCTTACACCTCACTTGCAGGTTTGAGGTGAGCACTTGGTCATCGGAGCTCAGACGCACAACGCTACGACGGCTACGGTGAAAGTTGGGGCGTGGCAGCGTGGTACAGGGGGGACTTGTGGGGCCCGGCCTCGTGCGGGGGAAGTCTGGCATTCTGGTATAGGGGCATGCGTGCGCTGTGAAGGGGGTCTTCTAGGGCATGCCGGTTTCAGCGAGTGGGTAGCATAAAGAGAGGTGCCTGACGAGCATGGTGGTGTACGGTTAATTTAGCCACCACGAAGTCGAGAATCAAGCCTGCAGGACCGACGCCGACTGATGAAGCTCCAGTGGGCAGTCCAATGGCTACAAGCAGCCTGGCGACGGAAGGCCCTAGTGAGAGATAGTTCGCAGGGCTCGTTTGTTTTGAGCGCAGTGTGATCGTGCTGCCCAGCCTTGTTCAGGTGTCGGAGCAGCACGCCGATATTTCCAGGTTGCAGGAGGGAAGCTGAAAGCAGACGCTGCAGAAAGTGGGGGCTTTCAGTGTCGATTCCGCTCAGTTGGAGCAGACCTGTAGGACCACAGAAGCAGCGACGGGATCGACTACTTGACTGTCTTTGGCAGCCTGGAGTCCTGTGAGAAGCCACAGCCACCCGATGAAGATTCTCCACGTGCACACCAAGATCTGCGCCAGGATTGTGATCCTGGGCAATGTGTGGGAGGGTGAAAGGGGGCAGTTTCCTGCAAGACTCGCCCGACGTTTCGGGTTTAAGAGTTTGAGTTTGATGGATTGGGTCTGGAGTTTGGGGTTCATGTAGGCCTTTGAAAATTTTGGCTCAAGCCATCTAGGCTTGAGCAGGCTTGCGGAAGCCTTTGAGCTTGAGAGGCATTGTGCCTCGAGGAGGCATTGCGCCTCAGAGGCATAGGGCCTCCGTGCTTTTTGGCAGCCTGCAGGAGGAGAGTAGGCCGTGCACACATGTCGTTGCATCCAGCAGTTGCGGCTGCTCTTGATCCTGCGAGTGCTGCATTCCTGCAGTCATGTGGCATAGAGAGCACATCTGATTTGGCATGTTACTTCACATCGGAAGAACAGATCTTTGACGTGATATCGGATCAGGCAGTCTTGACAAAGATTACGCAGGCTTGGAAGATTGCGCGTATTCGATCCGAAGTTGATCTGCAGACTCAGCCTGCTAAGTGTCGTAAATTGGATAGGCCCCAAGCCCAAGGGTTCCCTGTGCAGGTTGGCCCGGGCCTTCGGCCGAAGGCTAGGAGTAAGCCCCCTGCTGCCTTAATGCCAAAGCCGTTTCGAGCTGACTATGCGGCTAAACCATTGCGGGTGCAGCCGGTTATCCAGGATGCTCGGGTTGCCCTCCTTAAGGTTATTTTGGAGGTGGTTGTGGCGTCGGCGTCAGACAATCGAGTGTTCGGCAGAGATGTGTGGGGGAATCCGCTTGAGACTTTCGACCTCTTTGCGGCCCGTTTTCGTAATTTCCCAGAGGAGCGGCTGCGGGCACACATTAGCACGTTGCGGTGATGGATCAGATGGCATGCGACACATGTGCCAGCTGAGGTGATGTATTGGAAGCCTTCGCCAATCTGGTTGGCGAGATTCCTTGAACATGTTAGCCATGGAGGACCAACGGCATCGCCTCAGGTTTACTCGTCCTGTAAATGGTGGGTTTCGGTTGTTGGTTTGCCTTTGCCCATTTCGGATGGTTTGGTTGAAGCTTGGGCATCACCTGTGAATGACCATGTGGTGCAGCCACGTACACCGCTTGCGCTGGCGTTGTTTTGGGCAATGCTTCGAGCGCTTAGGACGGCTAACGGGTCAGTTGCTTCATTCCTTACATGGGCGGTGGTTCTCTTGATTTCGTGCTTGCGTTTTGCACACAGTAAAAGGTCACATTCCTTGCGTCTTCAAGACGGCTTCTTGCGCGCGATTTGTGCAAGGGGCAAACGGCGAGTGCAGGGACGATATCCACCCTTTGAATGGGCGCTGCCTGCCCAGGTGACCCAGACAATCGACTTGTCTCGGCAGCTCTTGCTGGATTGGGCTGAGCTGGAACGGGAACTCCAGGCACCTCCGACATTTCTGGTTCAGGACTTGGCGGTACCGCCGGGAGAACAGCTGTGTGCAGATACACCAAAGGTTGCGAAGCCCATGCAGCTGCCTAAGTTTAATGCCTTGCTTAGGTCTGTAGGCTTAGGGCTAGGGGCAAAGCCGGAGGAAGCCGAGAAACTTTCTTCATATAGCTTGCGCAGATTTATGCCAACGGCTGCTGAAGTTATGCATTTCGCGCCTCATGAGTGCCAAGCCCTCGGGAATTGGGCGGAGATACCGACCACGGCTGCAGCGGCACCGGCTAAGCCTAAATCGGCAGTGGGAATGGCGCAACGATATGCAGATGATCAGGTTGCGTCGGCGGCCCACATCAAAGCTCAGGTCGTTGTTTCCTTGCACCAAGCCATGCTGAAGTCGTCGCAGCCTGCATTGTGTACTTGGCAAGATATTAGATTGCACGTGCCGCCGCGGGATGTCATTTATGAGCATGTCAATCAGTTGTTGGAGTCTGGCCGGGTTGCAGCGGACGGAGGGTCATCAGCACCAAGTCAGAAGCAAGGTCAGGAGAGTTCTGATGCTTCATCCTCGTCGTCTTCGGACTCGGAGGCGTCGCTAGATGAATGCATGCTTACGGCGAGTGAGCTACCATGGTTTGTCCAGTCGGCCACGGGCCAGAAGCATTTGGTGCAGGAGCACAAGGGCTCTAGGTTGATCCCGTGGTGTAGAGATGGCACATTTGATTCGATGCATTTTGCCAGAGGTGCCGGTATAGAAGATGTAGGTGAGCTCTGCCGTAAGTGTTGGGCTAGGATGCCTTTAGCATGGAGGGATGCTTGTGCGCAGCTGTGAAAACGTTGAGAAATTTAGTGCTGCGCGTGATCTGTCATGCACTTGCGAGCTGGGAGCTGTTGGTCGTGTTTGTACGTGGTAGCCTTTTGGTGTGCTGCTAGTGCAAGGCCCTACTGCTTCTCATCGGGTAGCCATGGCAGGGGCAGGTCAGGAGATGATCATTGCTCCTTTGGCCGACTTGAAGGAAGCGCTGCGAGTTATGCCGGAGGAATGGCGGCGACTTGTACGGCGAGTCCTGGATGAGCTGGAGACTGAGGACCGTGCGGCCACGGAGGCTGCGGCATCGTCTAGCCAGAGCACACCGACCCCCCAGCAGCATGAGACGAGCCAGGGAGAGAGTGCTCGTAGGCAGGGGTATCGCTGCGGTTTGCCGTGCCAGGAATGCTGGTATGGTACCTGTAACCGTAGCAAGCCCATGCATACGCACCACACGTGCACTAAATGCAACAGGGCAGGCTGACCTTGCAGCATGTGCGGAGGGAGTATAAATGAGTCGTGGGTGAGCCTTCTTGCATTGTGCTTGGGCTGTGCACCTTAGCGACGTGGCCACTGCTTGTGTCTTTGTGAGCTTTTGCGTTGCGCAAGCCACCGTGGCCAGTGCTCCTAGTGTACAGCCGTAGGGACCCTGTGTGCTGCCATGGCTAAGGTTGGCGAGTTCCGTAGGTGCCTGGAAGAGCAGAAACTGCCGTCTGAGCTTATCCAGTGGTGTGAGTCTGTCCTCGGCATCGAGACTTTGAGTGATTTTGTCAACATAGTCACGATCAGTGGCTATGAAGCGGAGCTGGATACCACGATCATCCAGGTTTGTGATCACACGAAGGCGGCAGCTAATAAAGCGCTTTTGTTGTCTAGGCTTCGAGCTGCATGGCGGCAGGCCAGGGCAGCGCTTTTGCGTGCAGAGTCGAAGCTTCAGCAGGGCCAGTCCGTAGATGATCTAGATGATCCATTGGACTCGGCTACCCAAGAGAGCCTCATGGAGCAATGGGGGAAACGCTATAACCTGGAGTTGCCAGTGCATATGGCTCCAGGGGATTCCTTGTTGGGTCGTGTGTGGAGAGAGATCCAGAGGGGAACGTTGACGGTCATTGCTATCGATAAGGTGAAGTCATTGTTCGCGGTGAACAGGCCCAAGCACGACAAGTTCATTGATTTGGGGTCGGCCAAGTTGCAGTTGCGGCAGGATGATGAGAGCCGAGCAGCCCAGTCAGTCGCGGAGTATTACCAGAGACTCAGGGTGCTCATGAATGCGTATTCGGTGGCTGGGACTTTTCTCGTGGAGTCCAAGGTTACGGCGGGCGCTAAGGTGTATATGGCTCCGTTGGCATCCCTCCTCAACTACTGCGATGCGGCATTGCGTCATGCTACAGACTTCCAGGCGGGTGTCGAATGGATGAAGCAGCGAGATGAGCAATCTCGAGCGCGTGTGGTGGAGCTCAGTCGCCAGCAGTGGCCACTCGGAGAGGCCTTTGAGCGAGCTTACCAGGAGCAGGAGCTCATGTGGTTGCAGCCCCCGCATCGTGCTGTGTTGCAGAAGCGGACCGAGCCCGAGCTGGCCATTTCGCCTGATGCTCAGGAGTCTGGGAGTGCTAAGAAGCCGCGTACGGCCAGGGAGATCCGGGGAAAGACATTATGTAAGAAGTGGAACGACAATCGGGGATGTTCCAAACAGGACTGTCCGGATTTCCACGGATGCGATGTGTTGTTGGCGAGCAACAAGCCCTGCGGCTCAACGACACACAATCGTCTGTCATGCCCGCATCGCTAGGGCGAGGGCCGCCCTGACGTGGAAGGTCAGGTTCAGTGTCAGGGTGAGGCCAGGCGTGTCATTTCTGATGAGAGCCAGGGCTTGCCGGGCAGAGTCGAGTCAGCAGTCTCCGTTCAGGCGGAGGCATCAATGGCTGGAGAGCGTGTCATTTTGTCACGACCCCAGGTATCAGATGCCAGTGCGGGGCAAAGGTATCGCCTGTCGGCCTTTGCTCGGAGTGTCAGCTTGCAGTCTGCTTGTAAAATCGCCCGAAGCCGTAGGGAGGCAGGTGAAGCTTGGCCAGGTGAGCCTGGGTTTGTGCTGCCCGATGGTGACGCCCACTCACCAACGGACTTCGTGTACTACACGGGGGTGTCCCCGTTGCCTCAGCTGCCATGGTCTTTACATCATGTGGGACCGGTCCTTGTAATTTCCTTATTTGATGGGATTGGGGCCCTCCTTGTTGCACTTCTCGCCTTAGGCTTGTCGTTCAAGGCAGTTGCTGTTGAGAGTTGTGCGATGGCTTCAGGGGTCTGCAGGGCGTCATTTCGCAATGTGATTCACTTTCGAGACGCGGTGACCTTTACTGCCAGGGAGCTCAAGCCCATGTTGGTAGCAACCCGATTTGCGGCAATCCTGGTGGCAGGTGGCAGCCCATGTCAGGACATCAGTGTGTTGCATAAGCAGAGGCGTGGCATGCAGTCGGAGCGCACTCTTATGTTCCAGCACATCCCGCGGCTGGCAAAGGAGTGTGAGTCCTTGGTGGCTGAGTTGGGCATGACGCGCCCAGTGTTGCAGTTGCTTGAGAATGTGAGCCACGGCCCGTGGCAAGTGCAGCGAGCCATTGACGAAGCAATGAGTGGGCCGCCTGTGACGGTCCATGCTGGTTCTTTCGGTTGGGTTAGGCGCACTAGGTGCTTCTGGGGTGCACTGGGGGACAGGGCATTGTCTGCGATGCACCCTAAACCACCGAAGCTCGCCAAGCTGGAGCAGGATGAGCAGGGCCGATGGCATGCGGTGTGGGCTGGTAAGAAGCCGTTCCCTGAAAATGTCATTTTCCAGGATAAGTTTCGGGCTACCTTTGATCCTCGACAGAATATTGGCGAAGTGAGCCCGGTTTCTGCCTTTGCCACATTCACGCAAGCTTTTGATCATCCGAGTTGCCCAGATGTTCAGGCTTCGCCAGCAGCAGTGCGCAGGTACCAGCAAGACGGCCGCACCTTCCCAGCATTTGCATCCGAGACCTCTTCATTGCTATGGAAGGACGAGTCATGGAGGCAGGTCAAGGCGGCCGAAAGAGCTGAAATCATGGCGATTCCGAGTTCCATGCTGCAGTGGGTGGATCCGGCGCAGGAATGGAGCCTTGTGCAGCGGGAATGCGCCAGGGCATCCTTAGTTGGCAATTCCTTCCACGTGCCGTCCATTATGCTTGCGCTGGTGTTGCTGTTTCAGTTGCTGACCGTCACGACGGGTATCCCTCCACCGAGATATGCAGCTTTTGAGCGATGCTTGAGGGGACAGGTGCAGGGTTCTATTTTCCAACCAGGCATGCTGGAATCTTGTCCATTCTTGATGCAACCAGAGTGCTTAATGAGGGATGTTCGAACCCAGATCTCTTCACTTGGAGTTGCCTTGCCTGACTTGCCTGTCACGGCGAAGCTGCGTCATGCCGTGAGGAGGTTGCAAGTCTTCCAGGCCGATTGTCATTTGCGTGGGCTGCCTCAAGACATAGGGGCACCGAAGTGGGCTCAACAGAGAAATGTTGCACAGGCGGCATCGGCGCTAGGGTGCCAGAGAGGTGGACCAACTTCAAAGTTTGCATTGAATCCGCTTGTACCGCCTGGGATTGGCAAGGAAGCACATATGGCGTTAAGCAGTTGCTTGCCATCACCGTTTGACACTTGTGCAGTCCTTGATCCGGACGCAGCCTTCGCGTTGAGGGCCATGGTGGCACTCGGACCGTGTCTTCGTACTTGGAGGCGAATCCAATTGAGGGCGATGAAGATCTTGGCAGGCGCTCTTATGCCATGGGAGCAGTTGTTAAGAGCTGCTATGCCGACGCCAGTGGCTAAGGTAGCAGCAGGAAAGTGCCCCGCGATGATGACGGCCATGGCGGTGTTACTACAGTGGCCAGATAAGTCCATTGGTTTGCGGTTTGTTGAGGGTTTTTCGCTGCTAGGTCGCATCGAGGCCCCGGGGATGTTTAGGCCTGTTCTGCCTGACTCGCCTGACCCCCCGTGCCTTGCATCAGCTATCCAGGCTAAAGCCCCAGCAGCGATTGCACACTTGGAGCGCCGATTGCCGCAGGCCATTTATGCACAGGAGCTTTTGCAGCACACATTGCAAGAGGTGGATAAAGGTTGGGCCGACGGCTTGTACACACGTGCTGAGCTGGATAGTGCCTTTGGCAGGCACAGGTGGTTGCCGATGCAGCGATTCATGCATGTCCAGGCGTGTGGTAAGCAGCGCCCGATTGATAACGGCCGCAGTGCAGGTCATAACGACCTTGCGTGGGCGGAGGAGACAATCATCACTAACACGCCTGATTTTGCAGCCGCAGCTGCCAGGGAACTAATGCGCTTGGCAGGGCAGCAATTTCGTGTTCCCCCAGCCTGGTTGGTTCCCATGTTTGGCACAGATGATATGGCGTGGGCATATAGGCAAATGCCAAATAAACCGCAGGAGGCCCCGGGCTTAGTGATTGGACTTTGGCACCCGGAAGCTCGTGACATTCGCTACGCTATTATGCGGGCGCACCCTTTCGGTTTGGCATCAGCTGTGCTTAACTTTAACCGCCTCCCGGCACTGGCCACAGCCATTACGCGCCAGTGCATGGCAACAGCATCCGCGGCTTATTTTGATGACACCGGCGTCTTTGACCTAGCATGCAATAGGGGTTCAGGCCAGGAGTGTGTTTGGGCAGTGTACACTTGTTTGGGTGCGGTTTTGGACGCACTGAAGCAGCAACCCATGGCTTGCCAACGTTGCTTCCTCGGAGTCTTGCTCAATCTTGCTGGCATAGCCGAATCCTTGACAATGTACGTGGACTTGAAGCCGGGATTGCGTGAGGCCTTGCAACTTGAGATTGAGAGTATCCTTGAGCAAGGGTCGTTGTCATCCGGCCAGGCTTCGAAACTGCGAGGCAGGTTCCAATGGGCTAGTTCGGCGATGTATGGCCGAGTGGCACGAGGCGGCCAAGGCCCTCTGGTCCGGCGCCAGTATGAGGACTCAGATGCACTCACACCGGAGCTTGTTGCTTGCCTCAAGTTCATGCTTGCTCTTTTGGAAGTCGTGTCTCCCCGAGAGATACCCTTGTCACCTGCTGCGTCCAACGTTGTGATCGTGTATACTGATGCATCCTTTGAACCGGGCCTCATGAAGCACCCTGGGTTAGGAGCTGTCTGTATGCAGCGAGACGATCCCGTCACCAGAGGTGTAGCAGGTACGGTCCCAGAGCAGGTGTTAGCCGCACTTCAAGAGCGCGACCAACAGATCGCTCCGCTTGAGGCCTTAGCGGTCTTATGGGCGACGATTGCATTCCGTGAGCAGTTGTGCAATCGTGATATCATTTGGTTTATTGATAACCAAGCGATTTGTGCTGCACTGGTCCGGGGCTCGAGTGCATGTGATGACATTTCCGTGATCGTCTCCTTGTGTCACTTGGCATGGGCATCCATATCTGCCCGAGTGTGGATCGAGTACATACCTTCTGAAGCTAACGTTTCCGATGGATTGAGCAGAGATGGCCTGTGTGACAAGTGGACACAAACTCAACCGTGGAAGCTCGGCGAGTTGGCATGCGTGCCACTGCAGGAGCTTCAAGGTGTGCCGCTTCTCTCAGCGATAGGCTCACTTATGCATTGGGACCACGAGATACATTGGGCTAACCTTCAGTCGTGCGAGCCGTCGGCTTCCACGATTGGAGGGTCTGCACTGGGCCCAGTGAAACCAATGCATTAGTGGGCCGTCGGAGTGAGACCAGCGAGCGGAGAAGTGAAAACAGAGGATCGCTTGAAGCTGCATGCACATGATTATGCACTTGCAGTCCAGTATGGATGGTTGGGAAGGGTCGGCTGCAGTTATAATCATTGCTTCACTTCAGCCATCTAGGCTTGAGCAGGCTTGCGGAAGCCTTTGAGCTTGAGAGGCATTGTGCCTCGAGGAGGCATTGCGCCTCAGAGGCATAGGGCCTCCGTGCTTTTTCCCTGCCCAGCCCTCCCTTTTGAGGTGTCTTCTGAGGAGGCTGGAGCAGAGTACTGCACCAGCATACGGGCTAACCTTCAGTCGTGCGAGCCGTCGGCTTCCACGATTGGAGGGTCTGCACTGGGCCCAGTGAAACCAATGCATTAGTGGGCCGTCGGAGTGAGACCAGCGAGCGGAGAAGTGAAAACAGAGGATCGCTTGAAGCTGCATGCACATGATTATAAGAGTTTGAGTTTGATGGATTGGGTCTGGAGTTTGGGGTTCATGTAGGCCTTTGAAAATGTGCGGCAGCTCTTGAGCCGTTGTGCCGTTTGTTTCGTGTCTTCATGATGAGCTCAGCTCTTCGATTCGTCTTGGGTGGGTTCAGCGTGGCGTATCATGTTCGCTTGCCCGGTGGCGTGGTCAGCAACTGGATCCTGGTCTACGTAGATCTGATGGAACAATCAAGATTGCCCGAACATGTCTGGTCGCTGAGGTCCAAAGTGAGCATACCCTGTAGTAGGTAAAGCTGCCAATGAACGATGCAGTATGAGCTCACAGAGAGCCTCGAGTGGCTGATAGGGGCAGCGAGGAAGTGTTGTGCCAAGAGGGCTTGGATGGAGGGTGATCACTGGGCATGTGCAGATTGGGGAAGCCTTTGTGCAGCACAAGAACGTCATTGTGTTGCGATTAGAATTTTGCAGGAGAATTTGAAAGGTCGAGCGGTGTTATAAGGTCTCCAAAAGCTACACTACTCTCAGACCTAGAATCCCCCAGTGGTACAGATGACCCTGACCACTCTGATTGCAGGAGTGTCAGGCGCTGCCTGTGCTTTTGCCGAAGGCAGGGTGGTTGCCAATATGTGGAACTCCCCGAAAAGTCAGACGGCTTGCGTGGCCCGACCTTTCCGGTATGGCAGTACCGAGGCCTAGACCCAATGCAAGAGTCGATAGCCTCAGACTTCGCAGGTTGGCCTCGCAGAGGAAGTCCTGGCCGAGCAAATGCCTCTCAGCAGCTGCGGATAAGAAGAATCCAGCTTCGGATCATCTCTAGGAAATTCAGTCGTCCCAGGGCGACTTTGCTTTCGTCGGGAATGACTTGGCTTGTTTTGGTGAGTCCAGGATTTGCTCAAGATGCTGCCTGAGTGTTCGTGTGGCTTAGAGAGGTGCCTTAGTCACCTGTCTGAAAGGTGCTCGAAGAAAGTCCCGGCACCTGACGCAACGGTCGGCGGCTGTCCAGGCAGCGATCTGAGCTCAGGAAGCTGGCATGAGGCTTCAAAAGACCATGAGCTGAGCAGCATTCGGACGTACGAGACCACTGCTGAAGCCACACTGATAGAGTAACTAGCCGAAACTGTGGCCACATTTCAACGACTAATTGAGTCGTAAATTTTGCTGCTGGTCTGCTGGTCATACTGGCTTGAGAATGCAGGAACGGTCAGGCTGCGCTCTGCTCTTCGTGGTGCTGCTCGACGTAAACTGCTTGGAGAAGTGGAGGACGAGAGGGCACGCTGCCTTGAACTTGCGAGGGCCGCCATTGCAGTGCCTGGAAGCGCCTGGATTTTGCCCAAACTTACCACACCCCGTAGGGTGAGGTCTCTCCTAACCTCACCCAGTGCGAGGATCGATCGAACCTGGCGCGTGCACAAAGCCCATGGGGTCGGGTTCCCCAGCACGGAGAAGGACAGAGGGCGGGGCAGCTTAAGGCACCGCCACAATCCGATGACGATCCGTCATGTGATAAAAGCTCAGGCACGCGGAGTGTGGAAGGTCACAAACTCAGTACTCCAGGCCAGACGCTCGGAAGCAAGGCCAGCAAGATGACGTACCTGAATGTAGAGGCAGTGCCAGAGCCGGGGCGGTGACCATGCAGGGACAGTAGCCATCGCTCCTCGGACTGCAGAGGTCGGAGCCCTCAAGGCCGACGGAAGAGCTGCGGTGGTGCTCCTACGATGCCTTGCTTCTTTCGGTTTGCCGTCCGTGGCATCAAAGGGCAGGAGCTCGCACTGGTGCGACTTTTCTTGTGCATCTGGACATAGTGTGTAATTAGGCCGGCAAGGTCATGTTTCATGCCAGCACCAAGCACCGAAATTGGGGACCGAGGATATCTCAACAAACCCTAACCTTCCTCCTGCAGACACGCCTTTTTGTTCTGTGTTTTCAGCCTTGCTCCGAGGCTCACCGGCGACCTCTTTGGGCCCGACGCCTGAGCGGCGACGGGCGCACGAGGCAAGGATTCGACATTGGAAGTGCCGTGAAGGTCTGCAACAAGCGGCAAGTTCATGTCTAGACCCAGGAGAATGCATACTACCGCTTGGGTTCAAGACTTTAAGAGGCCTCAAAAGGCCCCCCCCTTCGTGGGAATCTTGCCTTTCTTGACATCGAATGGGCTGCAACGACACAAGCGGGTAGAAGGGCGACTAGCCAAAGCGAAAGATTCACCAAAGAGATCCGACACAACACTTCGGCATGTAGCGGAAAAGACGACGACGGCAAGAGATACACAGAGCGTAAAAGCAAGATGGATGAGCACGATGAACTCCTCCGCTCCGGGCGGCGCTTGCTCCGGTTTCTTGATGCGACGCTCAGCAGAAATGTTGGTAGGTCTGCTGACGGTGGGTCAATTCTTTCGGTGCGGCACGAGTGTCGGGTTACAACCATGCGATAACTTGAGGAACAATGACGGCCTCCTGTCGGTGGAGGAGTGCCAACATCTGAAGGACAATTCTGAAATGTGCAGCCGTTTGCATCTTGTAAACAGTTCTCAGTGCTGTTGCATGATTCATTGTCGTGCGATTGCTCTCACAGGAGGATTCGTGGCTCTTTCCAAGCGAGGATGCGTTCCTTGCGGTTCTTGATCCTTACGACAGTCTCCTGGCCGTTCAGTCTCTCCCGCGTGCCTGCATGCCAGAGGTTGTCGAGGATTCCTGTCGCAGCGCGTATGCGAGGTGAGTTTCTGGACGCGGATGCCTTGTGGCAGCTCCTCTCCGACAGGCCAGGTTTCTACCAGTGCATGGCCCCAGTGAAGCAAAGAGAAATTGCGTTGTCAAGTTTCAGCACGCCGGCAGGCTGGAGGCGGATCCAGCTCAAGGGGAGGCCATGTGGGTATGTTTGAATGGAGATGGTCAGATTCCTTCGACTTCCAGGAGTGGCTGAAAAGCCAACTCCCCTCCGTGAAGCGACTCTACTCGTCTGGGCCTCAATGAGACACTCTCGTACCATATGAAGAGACTTCAGCTTCCTGTCGACGAGACCGGTTGATCCCATATCATGACTTGAGGAATCTGCCTTCTCATGATACCTTCATTCCAGCATCATTTACACACATAGCCAGATCCGGATGCCACAGCTGAGCAAACCAGAGCGGCTTTGGAGCGCAAAGTAAGCGGTAGACGGGGACGTGCATGGCAATCATAGATCTGTTTCCAACTGGCTACAAAAGACCCGGCTGTGCAGGATGCGCCGGTCGCAGACGAAACTCATGGACAGTCCGAAGAGTGCTCGAGGAGTGTGTAGATGGGTGCCGGGGATGCCAGTTGACCGGAGAGTGATGATCCAACCTTGTGCAAGGAAGCCCAAGCCCCATGCGGAGCCCTCTGTCTTCGCGGAGTGCTTCGCGAAGCGCTTCACGGAACGGTTTCAAGCCCGCCTCGCTTGACGTGGCTTGGGAGGACCCGGGTAGGTTTTGCTCAAAAAAACATCCGCGTGTCACGGTGCGCACGCATGCAGTGGCAAGCGCAGGAGTTCTGCCGAGATTCTCGCCTGCAAGCATAAGAAAGTCCGGGGATGTCGAACCCCCGGAAGAACGAGAGAACTTCAAAGTTCAAAGACATCAACTGCTACTTCAAGATTACAATTTTTCTTCTTGTTGCGAGTGCCTCATCCATACAAGGCTCTCCAGGTGGCAGATATCCACGCAGCTTTCTCAAAGCTCTGCTCTCTTCTGCCGCCTGACCTACCTGACAGTCTCAAGCTCAGCTTGAGTCACACTACTGTATCACACGTTCAGGAAATCCTTCACTGAGGCATCACTGGCACCTCCGTTGTCCTGTACGAGAAGCTCATGGGCAGGTGCCGATTTCAGGGCATGCTCGAAGTCGCAACTCCGTCAAGACATGTTTGACAAAGCCTCCTTGCCTTGCAGAATGCCCTCGGTCTCGATTCCGCGGTTCGAGCGGCAGAAGGATGCAGGCAGGAGTGATGGGTCGGTTGCGCGTCTTCTTCGGCATGTGTGCGAGCTCACGCAAAGAGTGCTTCTCAAGCTCTCAGCATTCCCTTCCCGGCCTTCCGAGTACATAGCGGGAACGACCGACCCATCTGGCAGTAACTGGCAGCCAGTTACATGCAGCACCAAAGTTGCTTTGGCACCAGGTGGCTATCCACTCCAAGATGCACACCTGGGTGTTGTCGGCACCGTGGCCTTTTGCAGCTAGTAACGATAGTGCTCTTTGCCGATACTTTCGGTAGGGCAGCAAGGTGTCAAGATTGTTCTGTCTGAGTCCGAGGTTGTCCCTTCGTGCACAGTCTTCTGGAGAGTCTGCATGTCATAGCATGTACCGCTTGCCAAACCTCATGGCAAGAAGCTGCTGCTGCTGCTGCTGCTCTTCAACTGGGCTCTGCCCAGGTGCCGGACCAATCGGCCTGAGGGCGGCTTTGGAACTGGCACTGCTCGGCGCAAAGGCACCGGAAGAGCTGTCCTGTGGGGTGTGTGAATGGCCTCGTGTACAGCTCAAGGTTCAGGTCTTTGACGTTCGGGATGGCTTTTACCGCCAGCTTCCCAGATTGCCTTGCCATGGTCACGGGAGAAGATGGGGAGGGCCAACAAAAGACTCGCATTTTCGACGGCAAGGTATGAATATCTTGAAGCTATGGGACTGGGCTGCAGCCGATCTTCTGGACTTGGGAGCAAAGCACTTGCTCCCAAACTTTTTGACATACATCGCGCCTTGGGCAAAGACAGTGTTTGAGTCTTTCCGCGTGGCCGAGATTCCCCAAACTCCGGCTTCGGTCTCCCCACCGAGGACCACATCGGGATCCGCGAGCTGCAGTCGTTGCTTCTGAAGCTGGGCCTACTGGCGGGAGTTCGCTATACCTGGAGTGCCAGCTTCAAGGACGCCGCGTCCCTTGACGCCGACAGGGTTGTCCTTTCTGCATCTCATGTCCCGGCCGTTCCAGGACGTGTGCGCGCCTGGCTCCCGAGTCAAGTCACAAAGCGTGACGGGATGTGACGGGCATCTGCTGCGATTTCGCGAGAGTTGGAAGCCCATGAGGTCACCCTCGAAGAAGTTTTTGCGCGTCACGACGCAGAGGGCATCCCTGGATCCACTTGGGCAGCGGACCCTGGGAGCCTTGGCGGCAACAGCCACTTCAGCACTTCTCGGAGGCAGCAGACAGGGGAGAGAACGTCTCCTTGGGAGGCGCCGAAGCGACCCACAGCCTGTCGGCTCTGGTTGCTTGCGATGGCGGCAACAGCAGGCCAGGCTCTCGGCGCTGTGAGGAGAGGAGCCGAAATCTCGGAAACTCCCCCTATTGGAAGGGTCGCGGCACAGCTTGGCCTCCAGCGAGTTCGAGCTGATGGTCTCACCACGGAGCCAGGCTAAAGTCTGCCTGTGCGCAAGAATCGCTTTCTCAATTGTAAATGCCTCGTAGGCTGGGAGTTCGCAGTGGCCTCTTGTCCGGCAGATAACGCGACTTTAGCTGTTTGCATTGTCTGCAAGTCGCGCATTTCTCAAAGTCGCAGGCCCTGCAATGGATCCATGTCTTGTTCAACTGATTGTTGCTGCAGCAGCGAAACCCAAGCCACACACAAGGTTGCCAACTTCGAGAATTTGATGGAGCCGGACGATCGCTTATTGGAAGAGTGCCCCTAGACTTCATGAAGGTTTCATGGTTTTGCAGTGTTTGCAGTTGCTGCTTTTGTCAGCGAGGAGCCGACTGGAATTGTGCATGATACTACGGTGAAAGTGATGTGGGCATGTGCTTCAACAGCTTACCGGCGCCTGACAGACGGAAGAACCTGTCGTACTTTTTCGGCTCATCCAAGGCCCACGCGGTTTCTCTGAAGAGGAGTTGTCGCTGGTGAAGCGGCTCATCTATCTCCAAGGCTCGCACAGGAGTACAGATGCAGCCGGATTCTCAAGCATGCTGAAGGCAATGCTTCCCTAGGAACCGCATGCCCATAGCAAAGGGTCAGTACCAGACTCGGAATCGCAAGCGTTTGGGTTGGAAGACTCTCCGGGAGTGTTCTGAATGGAAGGGCTTCACACTGCTTGCACTGGCCAGAGTCGATGGACTTGTGTAGGCTTGGGTAGAGCCTGTGCAAGATGCGCAATGGCGTGATGTCTAGAACGGTAGAGACCCAGCAGTGGACACCGCTCGACATTTTACAATAGTGCCTCCGCATTTTGCGGGTTTTTTCGGAGACAGAAGCCTATGCATTCATGACCGGGTCCAGACTGGACGCTCTCTGCAGGCGAGACCCATTACTTCATCATGACAGTGGAGCCCGAAGTGCTGGTGGAGCACGGTGTGCTGCGCAATGGCTCCCTCAAGGGGAAGGCGCGACTCAAGACCTCACAGCACTGTACAACCACAGTGTCATTCCAGAAGCCTCTTTTGCACTGATGTACAGGATCTCTTGTCTGCCGAAAACGTTGACATGAAAAAGCTGGAGGACAGCGGGATGCGGAAAGTGTCACCAAGTCGCTGCACCTGACCTGTGCGCTACTTGCCGCCTCGATCCTATCTGGATTCGGGTAAGGACTTCGCCCGCATCGTGGTTGAAGAGTACTCGAAGAAGGCTCACAAGTCTTTGGAGACGTCGAACTCTGACGTCCGGTAGCTTCCCTCCCTCAAGTTGTGCCAGGTTCTAGCCAGCAAGTCTTAGTGCAGAGTGCAGGGGTATAGATTGTAGAGAGCAAGAGCGTGCTGGGTGAAGGACTCCAGATAACTCTTCGGAGGTTCGTTCGCTGGGGGACATCTTCAGCGTTGAGATCCCAGAAGACTTCTGGACGACGAGGCTTCCCTTCGGAAGGGCCGTCACTGTGTATGAGCAGGGCTGAAACACGTAAGTGGCTAAGTCCGACAAAGGGCGATTGCTTTGGACCCTCGTGGCCGGCCGGCTCTCTCGGCCTTCGCGCAACTGAGCAGCAGACTTGCCATCTTTGTAGCTACTTGCCTTGCTTTTTGCCCCGTCGGAGGGCTGATGCCGAGGTACCACGCAAACCTGACTTGGCTGTCGCAGCCCATCTACCTCTTTGCAACTCGGGCATGGCATGATGAGAAGAGCAGAAGAGCATAGGCGGAAAAGCGGCGATTCCCAGGACGGCTTCGAGCGCGAGCTCCCGGTCTTCTTCGCTGGCGACGCGCTGCGAGAGCCTTTCTGGCCCTATGGCGAAGGCACGCACGCGGCTACAGAGACGACAGGTGGCTACAGGTGGCGAAGTCTCAGAAGTCAGACGGCTTGCGTGCACATAACCACTATGTCTTGGAGGCTGCAGCCGTGGCTTCATGGGAGCCTTCGACACCATCTGGGCTGTGAGGCCTCGAACGGGGGCTTGCCGTGCCTCACTAAATCACTAAAGCCCAAGCCAATGTCTGTCAAGAAGGCCCCCCTCGTCCATCGGGATTGGGAGCGATTAGGAGCCCCAGCTCGGCACCCGTGACTTGCAGGTCTTGGGCAGAAGGTCTGCGAGGGGAGAAGCTTCGAAGCTGCCAGCATTGAAATTAGCACGCCTGACCGCTTGACGTCTGACCTAACGTGAGACAGTTTCAGAAACTCCTTGAGGCCTGCGAAAGAAACTCTTCGACTTGGCTTCGAAGGCTAGGCGGCTAGTCGTCATGCACAGAAATGTGCAACAGTTGCGGACGAGGACTGCCTTTGTCAGGTGGATCCCGTCACGAAGGGCAGGGACGTGCTCCTGCCCTACGAGCGGCCCGTTCCTTTCGCTGGTCTCAACTTCCTCCGCGCCTGGACTACATAACATGAGTCACGTCTCCAAAGCCGCAGCCTTTCCTGCTTCCAACGAGCTGTTGTCCGGAGGTGGATTTAAGCAGCTCTCCTGGCCTGCCTGGGGCTTTGACGGCCGCAAGCGGCCCACAAGTTTCGACTATGCTGTGGATCCAACGACGAGGCGCAGCGCTTGGGGCATCAGGTGCTGGCTGCTGGACCCTGTGGAATCCAGCAGCGCTCAACTTGTCCACGAGCTTAGCTGCTCACATGTTCGAAGAGGGCTTGTTATCCATGTGTGAGGTATCGTGTTTACGACGAAGATGAGCCCAATGAGCCAGAGTCGAGTGAGTCGATTTATTCGAGTGAGACGGCAAAAGTGAAGTGTACACTCTGCAATTGGTGACTTGAAGGTAGACGGCAGGACATCCCAGCCCTTATAGGCTGCAAGGGCAGGCCCGCAAAGTGTACTTTGTAGTCGTCGATATTGCAGGCTTTAGGGCTTTATGTCGCGATGATCGAAAGGATGTCAATACTCAGATCCTTAGGCTGGGGCCCGGAGGGCTGACATGCTCATGAAGAGCTAAAGACCCTGGAAGTCGTGAACCGTGACTGGTCGAGAAGACAATTCTGCACAATACCTTCAGGAAAGCCTGAGAAGCAGACGTGAATTTGGAGCGTCGACTGCGCAGTCGGGTGCGCAGACGTAGGACTAGTCTGGAGCTGCGTCAGCTTATTTTAGTTCAAGGGGCACGACGACGATGATGCATCTCTGCACAGAGTGGGTGGTTGAGATGAAGTCTATTGCTTGCATCCTATAAATCCTGCCCCTTGGCAATAATTACTCGTAGGCATAGGCTTAGCCGGGTCTCAGACCTGCGAAGGGAGCCCCATCATTGCACCTCACGCATTGGTATGAGGGACATTTAAGGCCCTGACCGGTGCAAGTGCCGGTGCTCCTGTTCATAATTTTTCTTTGCAGTGCCAAGGTGTGCTGTACGCTGCATCAGTGGCCCTCATGAGTCCAGTACTATGCCATAGTCTTCCAGAGACTCCGGAACCTTTGAACTCCTTCATCTGCCTCAGATTGGAGCACGTTGCCGGCATAGCTTCGGGAAGTGTGCGGAGAGAACTCACTCTTCCACCTGGTCTCTGTCGCTTCCTACGGGCAACGAGCCCATTTGGCAGCTTTCAACTACGTTGTGTTGTTGTTTCCGGCCACTTCATTTTGCAGGACGGCGGGTTGTTTGCATCCCTCAGCATGATAGGTCCATAGGTCACCAGAAATTTTGGGCAATGACAATTCAGCGAGCACACCAGATGTTGTAGTGAACAGTTGGCATTCGTAGTGCGACCTGAAAGCTCTTGGAATTGACGGTCTTCTGTGCATAACACCCGAACATGCTGAGTCGATCTCGCTAGAAGTCTCTAGCAGGCACGTGCTTTTAGATCTCGCGCCGATTCCTGAACGGCAAAGTCGGTGGCGGCTGGTCTCTGTGGACCCCACAATGGGGAAGCGGACGCTCCTCTGCCGGGGACCGCCCTCCGCCAAACTCGCAAGCCGAGCATGGACAGGACACACGTTCCACTTCCACTCGAGGCGTCTGTGCTGGCTCGAAAATACCTGAGCGGCCGGCAAGATAGTGCATATCACAAGTGCAACCTGACACCTGTGTGAGAAACTGGATTCTGGATTGAAGCCCCTCCCAGCTTCCGCCAGACTTCGCCACGCAGCCGTCGAGAATCTGTGGTCCCTCCAGCAGAGGCCACGCTTGGATTAGATCTCAGCGGCTGCCGTCGCATCACTTCACACGGTCGACCCGAACCTTTCAAGGTGATAAGGTTTAGTTGTGCTCTTGCTCGGGTTAAGCTTGCGTGACCTTTTGTTTGTGCAGTCGCCAAACCTGCGCTTGGAGACGGGCGCCTTGATCCTCTCAGAGTTGCTCGGACGAGGACTCTCCTTGACGCGAAGCCGCGAAGTGCTACAAGCAGTGCTTTGCTTCATATCTGAACTCAAGGACTGCTGCTGCCCGAGCGGCCCCTGTCTGTGGATGCAGACGAGGTGCCGTGCTGGTGCTCTGAAATACTGCCTTGGTAGAGCCTCTTCTGCCAAGGCTTCAGAACCCTTCCGCCGCGCTCTACATGAGCTTTCCGCACGGCTCCCGCCAGGGGCGCGCATTGGCACCTCGCCTGAGCGTGCGAAGCTTCGGGGACTCTGCCATTTCCAGCCAGTGGCATCAAGGCTTCACAGCACGAGTCTCTGGTCTTGCTGGGGTGGCAGCGGCGGCATACAGTGCAGCCCTAGCCTGAGATTGAATACATCGCATTGTCAAGGTCATGCCGCATGCCAGACTACAGGACACTTCCAGACACGAGTGATCCCGCCTCATGTGCCAATGCTTTCAGGTCCGCGAGACCTTGGGTCCGGAGCGACCCTGTCGATGCAAGCTATGAGTCTGACAGCTATGACTGAAGCCGAAGTAGACTTCGCGAGTCCAGATCGGAGAACTGGCAGGAGCGATTCCTTTGGCACGGAACTGCTTGGGAATGCGTGCCCAACATCGTGTCTGCCACTGAGCTACTGAATCTTTCAGTTCGCAGTGTGAGTCTGCTACACGGATCAGCAGCTGCATCGATTTGTCTGTTCCTGCATAGTTGTAGAGTCTTCGTAGGCCGTAGGCCTGGAGTCTTTCGCAGAAGTGTGCCCGTCTGTTGCCGTGGGTGTGAGTGTGGGTGGTGATGGCAAGCTGCTGTTTTCTTAAGCTTGGAAACATTGATCTGCAGTGTCTGCTCAGCAGCTTTGAACCGTGCAGGCGTCATGGGTTCAATCGGGCGTATGCCTTCAACGCCAGGCAGCCAGGGACAACAAGTCGTTTAGTTGACTTTGTGGTTCCATGGTTGGATGAAGCCTCGTAGGCATGGCTCCAAGCTGGGGCGCGGCGTCTACTTCGCAGAAGATCCGGCCGGAGCTAGTTGTAGTGTCTGCGGATGCTAGAGCCGGCTGGGGGTGTAGGGGTAAAGCTCATGCTTTAGCTGCCGCTCCTGCGTGCAGCGACTCGTGGCAATCTACATCAGCATAAACATGGACAACTTAAATACGTGAAAACAAAATGGAAAATTGCAATAAGAGTAGTCGTCATCACAGTAGTAGTAGTAGTAGTAGTAGTAGTAGTAGTAGTAGTAGTAGTAGTAGGAGGAGGAGGAGGAGGAAAGTATTGACACATTGTACATAATTACATGACCATGGCAGTAATGATTTTGACTGTAGACCATATGTTATGCACGTTTGTACTATACTCCCCAAACTACATTCATACCATACTAAATAGTATATATTGAACACATACACTATGTCCGCTGTACGATATACGATACACGGTAAATTACATGCAGCATAAGGAAGCGATGCACGGTACACAATATGCACGATTCTGCATGCACCATACGCGATACACTGTACACTGTGCACTATGCAGGCAACAGTCTACAAATACAGAGATGCAGCGATACAGCCAGGCAGGCCAGGCTAGCCAGGCAGGAATGCACGCACACAGGCACGCATGCATCTATACCCATATGCATGCATGCATCCATGCACCCATGTGTTCATGTGTATGTATTTATGTATGTCTGTCTGTCTGCCTGTTCTGCGTGTCTGTCTGCCTGTCTTTTCTGTGTGTCTGTACGTCAGTCAGTCTGTCTGTCTGTCTATCTGCCTGCCTGCCTGTGTTTATGCCTGTACTTCTGTGCGCCTGTACGTCTGTACGTCTGTCTGTATGTATGCATGCAAGTATGTATGAACAGATCTGCTAGGAGCGACATTCCGGAACTAATCAAGCACTAACACGTTTCAGCTCCTGGCTCACCTCTCGGGAAGCGCTAGGCTTATGCACTACGCTTCGCGGGACGCACTCAGTCCAGCCGTGCACTGCTGTTGGCTGGGGTGCTGCCAGGACCTTTGAGGGTGGGCTCTGCTTTTCAAGACGAGCGCAGTGTCAAGATGTATCTCTGAAAAAACGTAGGTGAGCAATGGTCCCTTTCGGGCACATGTCCACGGGCTTCAGGCCTGGCCACTATACGCGCGGCAAGGTGCGGGGATTGAAGTGTCGAAAGTCAGGCTGCTGCAGAGTTTTGAAGTCGCGCAGAAAAACGAAGCCGCACAGATACACTGTACCGAAAACACCAGAAGCCACACATGTTGGCCCCGTGGATTTAGAGCTTGGCCTTTTGATTTGATTGGCTTTGCCTCGCTTGCATAGCTTGCGCAGGAGGGTCTTCTGGAACCTCCGCGCTGTGACTCTTCTGGCAAACGCTTCGATGCTACGGCCGACGACGCGCAGAGGCGAAAATCCGAACCCCACGGCATCGCCTTTCCTCCTCCCCTCGTTCTCCGTTCTTCCAGGCCAAGGGTCTTCTGCGTCTTCAAGGACTTTCAAGCATTGCCTCTCTACCTCATCCAGGCCGTGACAGCCGTGACAGGCATGAGCCTCAGCGATCAGCAGCCTGAGCTGGAAAGGTCATGGTGGCCTCCTGACGCGCCGAAGGCTGGAGCAGAGTCTGATGCAGGGCTCAGGGCTGTGCTTCTGAGATCCGGCGGTCTGAGGCTGACCGCTGGGCTGCCTGGGCTGGGACTGGGAGCGACAAGGAGAGCAGGCAGCAGACCAGACCCCAAAGCCTACGAATTTGCTACGAAGCCACCCTGGGCCCTTGAAGTGAAAGGGTGCCAAATCTACAGCAGTTAAGCAGCTCTACCGCAAACAACCTCCAAACACTCGTGAGACAGCATGAGACAGCGAGGTAGCTAGGAGCAGGAATCCAGCCACAGGCGGGACCTGCATAGACACGAACCGAGGCATCACAAGCATGCCCTTCATGTTAGGCAGGTCGGTAGAGCTGTCTGATGCAAGGAGTCATGCAGAGCATATTGAGTCAGGAGTTCATAGAAGTCGCGATCATAGGATTTCATCCTCGTCAAGTCGGCACCACACATTTACTTCGATTTTTTGTTCCCAGTCCATTTCCATCAGAACTCTACCTGCAGCCTCGCCGAACGTTAACGAAGCATTGCTTGCTTTTACCAGAATTTTACCATAGCCTGTGAGCTGCCGCCAGCTTCGAGAGCTTCGGCAGGCTGAGGCAGTTGGCACGTATCTCAGTACATGCAGTTAATGTGTCGGAGTATTCTCGCTCGAGATCTGGAAGTGCAGCGTCAGCCCGGTGACACACTCCAGAGAGTCTTGGATGTCCGATCACTCTGCCAGCCGACTGCTTTCTTCGAGTGTGAAGCCGGGCTCCTCGCACCGCGAAATGCCCTTGTGCCTGGTTGCAAAGCCTCAACCGGGATCTGTGGCACACCAGGGGACTGGCAGCGTGTGCCTCATCGCGAGAAACTGGCGCCTTCATCAGTGTATCTTGTCTTGGGCTTCTTTCTCTCCATCAATGTGAGCACTCAGTCATCCTACTTGCTAAAAACTTTTTCCTTGTTGGCTTGTGTAGTAACTGCAAGCATAAACTTAAGCACCACTCCTCATTGTATCTGAGGGGCTGGGCAATTGCGTTTGTGGCTCACTGCCTCTCCACGTGCCCACTGGCCACTCATAGCCAACCATACCATAGTAAATAAACGATAGACATGCCCGATACGGATCAGTGTGTAGGCCATGTGTACTGAAACGGGCTGATAGGCACACGCGCTGCTACAGCATGCTACCAAGCCATCCAAGCCACGATGACATAACTCCTCAAGTATCAACTATACGCTGTCATCGACGCGACGTCGTGACCATGCCAGGGAAACATCGGGCAGCTTAACTGCAATGGTGCATTTACAGTGGCCTGTCCTCCTTCACTGTGTGCTCAGGGCCTCTGAGGCTTTCTGTCACGCGAATGTTTCTCTTCTGGAAACTCAGCTGAGGCCCACATGCCTGCCAGCCGCGGCGGGATCTGGACACCACTTATTCGACGGGCCAATCCCGAACCTCATCGGAGATCGGCCGGCGCAGCTCTCTGTATCGCCCTTTCCCGGCAAGGATTGCTGCAGCTGCAGCGCGCCGTGCAGCCACCGCACGCAGCTCAGCCAGAGAACCCTCATCAAGCAGCAGAGAACATGCGAAAACCAGGCCTGTGTCATTTGCCGTCAGGTTGCCCGCCCTGGTGAAACGCCCCTCCAAGCCGCGCTCCGGGCGGCAAAGGCACCAGCTAAGAACAACGGCTGCGGTTATCCTCGTCAATATACAGCATACTGGTACTCTCTGCTGGGCTCATGAGAAACCGAACTACTTCAATATCGTGCGTGTCTCCGTTACGCTGCTGAGTAACGCTTCTGGAATCAACTGGATGTCAGATGCTCCCTTGCACTCGTGCATCCCTCGTTTGTGACGAGAGGCATGCTGGAAGAGGGCAGAGGCTTGGCAGTGCCAATGTGGCTTTCGAAAGATCTGTCAGCAGCCAGCGGCATGAATGGTGCTATTTGTAGTATCAACAGAAGCCAGCAGGGCTGACGGGAGATTTGCGCAGAATCACACAATGATCCTTGGCCCCAGCATTCTCTGCTGCCTGAAGCAGATTCCCGACCAGGCGGAGAGACGGGCCCGCCGATGTGCAAAAAAGGGAACAAAGCCCCGGCCGAGGCTGCGGGCATGTAGCTCCTGCCCGCTGAACTTTTTTCAATGTTCTGAAACTGTAGATCATTGGCGAGCGTCTTGATAGCTACGAGGCATGTAGGGACGAGATGTCTGTATACTCTGTACGCATCTGCCGCCTTTTGTACCTCTGTAAGACACCGCAGCGATTACGTGGCTTCCCGTGGACCGAAGGGTCCCTTGGGTGTTCTTTTCCGGGGCTGCTTGGATCTTTAATGTAGTCTTTTCACCAGAAACATGCATGAAGCCCTAGGCCTTTGAGGTTTTTTGCCAAAGCCTAGAACCTAAAAGTCAAAAACCAAAGAAGCCTTGGGTTTTTGTTCACAGGTGTAAATTTAATGAAACACCTACATAGACTGAAGACCCAAGTGACCCCAAAATGAAGACCCAAGAGAGACAAAAACCCTCCGTATCTTGATGCGCTCTGTCAGGTTCTGCTATGTTGTGCGACAAAAGTGCACCGGATCATCTGTCACACATCATACACGGTTTGCGGTCATTGTCGTCATAACGGACCCATTGATCGAGGACGAAGGCCCCGCCCGAGCAAAGTGTGGAGGCAGCCGTCGTCTTCCAGGCCCAGCCTGGTTAAGCGCATGTTGCATCCTGGCTGGATGGAGCACGATCGCAGCTTAGTAAACGCCACCTGCCACTTGTCGCACCTCCTGTCCTGCCAGTCCTCGAAAAAGATTAAAATCGACTCGTGCGGTTTTTGCACGGATGGGGGCGAGAAGTGTGCTTGTGAAGATCGCCCGCCAAGACAAAGGCCAAGCTTCCAAACTCTTCTGCAGCTGCTGATACCCTGCACTCCCAAGCAGCATACTCTCATGACTGGCGACTCTATGAATGTTCTGCTATTGGGCAGGCAGAGCACCTTGCAAACGAGGCAGCTGCATGTAAGGAGGTCGCCGCCCCAGTCGTACAGCAGCAGAGACCAAGGCTACATGCATTGAACTTTCAACTCTCGATGTGCTTGTCTCTCCATTTGCATTTAGCTCCTTCTGGCTCTCTATTGACACGCTCTCTCGACCTCTCTCTCTCTCTCGCTCTCTTCTCTCTCTTGCTCTTTCAGGCTATGTCTGCATGAGGCTTGGGATGCCAGGGCAGCGGTTCGACTCCTTCGGCAGGCAGCTGCATTGATGGAGCGACTTGCCCGAAATATGAAGATAGGCATTGGCTGTCATTGGCTCATCTCCAAGCTCAGTGGCGACCCCAAAGCCTCAAGCCTCGAAGCTGTTTACTGCACCTACAGCGACCCGAACAAGTCCAGAGTCCAGACAATCGAGAAACCACGAGTTCTTGGCAGTGTTCGTAGTCTGCCTTGCGCAGTGCCGGGAATAACGTTTGGACAGAATCCTGGAACCCCACCAGTCACGACCATTTTCTACAACACCTTCTGCTTTGCGATGGGCTAAGACATAGCAGGGTACAGCTCAACAACGAGATGGATTGACCAGAAGTGAGCCGAGTAGTGCCAAGACGAGTTCTTGCGGGTTTTTGCTTCGGTAAGGTCTGCGAATGCTGCGAGGCACAGCTTTGTGCTTCTGCTTGAGCTGAAGCAGGTGATGCAGACTCAGATGATCTGCATTGCAAAGACTGCATTCAGCACCTTACGTGCTCACTGCACGGCCATAGGCCGCCAATTGAAGGATCTCACGTCAGATCCCGGTGTGCGACACTGTGTACTTTAGCTGTCCTTGGTCCAAAAGATCTGCCGCAGCGGGGATGACCTCTCCTGTACAGGAAGCAGCTGCGACGAGCTGCTAACGAGGTGCTGCAGGCTTGCCTGAACTTTGCCAGTATGTGGAGTTGCAGCGACAGCGATTTACGAGCTTCCGGGCTGTCATTTTCAAAGTGCATCGTTCGAGTATCTTCGAGTGCGATTGGGAGCAGGGAGGGTTTTCTTAGAACTCTTGAGCGTTTGAAGGTCCTCGATGTGGAGGATCCCAAGACACGCAGCCTCGTCGGCGATGCCCTGCGCACGTAGTGCTCTCGGCAAGGAGGCTTTACGCACCATTGTCCGTAAGTGCGTGTCTTTGCAGGCTCGGTGCCAATCCAAGCATGGGGGACCAGCCTTTCTTGTCTGGCTTCGCCGAGGTTCGGCGTGCAGTGACGGTGGAGCTTGGAAAAACCTATGCTGCGAGTTTGCACAGCTCCAGGGATCTCCGAGTGTTTCCCTGCTCAAGAGAGCCTCGCCCAAGAGCCTAAGTTGAAGGTCCAGACACAAGCGCCGACAGAAGCCATCCGAGAAGCCTCGATACCAAAGGTAGGCCGGCCAGCGAATGCCAAGAGACTTGAACTCTCTCAATGTCTGCAGCTGTTTCATGTTCCGTTGTCATGAAGAGACTCCAGGCAGAATCCACCACGTACCCTCAGACAAGTCGAATCTTTCCTTGCATGAGCCTTCAACTAGCCAAACTGCAAGAGCTGATTGCGAGTCCTCATGCATTTTTGACCTCTCGCTGTGGCGCCGATGATTTCGAGCTCCCAGGGATACCGAGTCAGGAGCCTGGGGCGAAGCACTGCAGGGCAAGTGGCGTGTGCTAATGACTCAGTAGCTATCCTTTGCTAAGGTTGCACCCGGCGTGGCGCCTGCTACATTGCGCCCCATCGAGACTTGGCTGCAGTCTTGAGGCGTTTGCAGCACGTTCCCCCCCCAAAGCATGGCCTCTCATTCCTGACAGGAGCGGATGATGTCCATGCCGACGTGCAAATGACACCCAGCTCCAACTATGTTTTTGCTTGATAAGTAGAAAGCTTGGGGTTCCAGCCCTCGCCGGCACGCCTCCGCAACTGATGCAGCCGACTGTGCACTTCACCTAGATGCCTCGCAAGCATCTCCAAAGCCACTGCATCGAGCAGTGGTCGCCCCGGCCACTTGGACCTGCAAAACCGAGGGAGAGAGAGAGAGAGAGAGGCAGCATTGGGGTACTCGCAGATGTCACAGCTGCCCTCCATGCTCAACATGCAGCAGCTCACTCCAGGGCAGGACCAAGCAGCAAACTCCAGGATAGGATTCTGATATGAACTTTGTGCGGCAGTACCACAAAGGAACTGTCGAGGGTGCATAAGACAGTGACGAGCACCTGAGTGCAGCAATGGTAGAAGTGTTCGAAGAATTCACAGAAAAAGCCATGCAACAAGCGATAGCGCATCAATTGAGACAATCCATCCATGCCAGATCACGGACTATAGAGAGGAAAGTTATTTCGGCTCATAGAGCAACAACGAACTGGCGGTCAACAGCTGCCTGTCAAAACTCATCCCAAGAAGCAGAGCAGCGCAAGGCCTCGTCTGACATATGAAAGAAACTGCATGACATGTGACCATCGAGACCGCATCACGAAAGATAAGGAAAGTAATGGAAAGTACCACTTCCAATCTGCATGGAGCTGTAGTCAGCAGCTTGCTTTTGGCTGTTGGCTGAGAAGACTCAAGGCGCATCCCGGCGCCGATGCCACGTGCCAGCCTCAGCGAGGGATGTATAGCTTCCTGAGGACAGGCATTTTACGGTAGTCCACCCGTCGGTCGACAAAGCCTTGGTTCGCAAGTTCGCCATGCGTTATCATGCCTCATCGATGCCTGAATTTTGTTTTGCTATCACATGCAGCAGCTCGGTGTTGTGGTATGACCATGATGTGCAGGTCGCTGGTCAGCAGTGTACCTCTGTTTTCTCTTTCCTAGGCTTCTCTGTTTGGCGACTCGAGCAACTTCACACATCTCCGCTCAATGGTGCCTTGCACTCCTTCACTCAATCGACGTGCATGCAAAAGAAGAAGGACAACGCCCCATGTAGTAGAGGTTGTGGTAACCCTGCAAATGCTTTTGCAAAAAACTTGGACTTCTAGATTGTAGGTTCGAGGCTGAGAGAGAACTTCAGCAGCATCCCGACCTGCACACGTCGCTTGTGCGCAGGGCTGCAATGTCAAGTCTGCTAGCATGTTGACAGAGGAAGCGTGATGAACACTCACCGTCTCAGACAATTGGCTGCTGCGTCCGGTTAGGGCTCGATCGAATTTGCCACCCTCTGCTGCGACGGCAAACTGGGTGGCGTGCCCTGGCCATCCACGAGGATGTGATGTAGAATCTGCTTCTGATCTTCTCATGTATCTGCAGACGAGTCTAGAAGCTGCGCGATGAAGGTATCCAAGTCCTCGCGTCGCAGCGCACCCGGCGCTCTCGTCCACTGCCAGGCCTGATGGACGACGGATGGGCCGAGGGTATCTTTGCCATCAGGAGACCAATGATGCGGGGCATCATTGCGAGCGTCTCAGGTCGCAGCTCGTCCATCCGATGGTCTCGCCTCGGATACCAGAGGCACCGGGGGCCACCGGGCTGCGAAGAAGTTTTTTACCGCTCCTCCGTTTCGAGGTGTCCGTCGCCGTGGACATGTTGAGCCGCTCCCGAGAGGCCCCCGCAGGGTTGAGAGAGGCCGAGCTTGGCCGCTTTCTTCAACTGACACATGAAGTGGCGCCCCAAGGCCTTCATCGTCTGCAGCGGTTCGGGTCCGGCGCGCTCGACAGTGGCAGCAGGCATGCTGGGCACCTGCCCTTCTTTTCGCAGGGCATTGCCTGAAGTCAGGTCACTTCGGCGCCTCGCCCCCGACCTCGCCGCGCTTCGATGCCCCACAACCACAGTCGCCCAGGCCAGGCAACAGCAGACAACGCGTGACGCGTGTAGCACCAAAAAGCTGCTCGGCGGCTGAAAGGTTGACGGCGCATGCTCGGCCAGGCTCGCAGCTCCAGGCTCGAGCCAGCGACGTGAAAACCGGGACGGGACCCTCCCGAGACCGGTTTTGAGCCGAGGCGCCACGGCCTTCGCCTTTGGCGGGGCCTTCCGGGCCTTCGCTCTGGGAGCAGCCGCGGCCTCAACGGCCGAAGCTGCAGAGGCGCTCGCAGACGCGCTCTTGGCTGTTTTTTGTCGAAGTTCCGTGAAGGGGACGGGCATTTCTCGCGCTTTCCAAGTCTGCGCTCACGCACGGATATCTCTTCGGCTGCGCGGGTCAATACTGAGGCACCATCAGCAGGCCCTGAGGCAAATGCGTCGTGGAGCGCGGCTGGCCAGCAAGTCAAGTCTGAGCTGCTCAGAACCGTTGAAACACGGGTGACCTGAACAAGGCTTGCTGAGGGCCCGTTGCCATCACAAAGCCGGCTGATTCCAGGCCGAGCGGCTCGGAGAGTGGCTTCGCGGCTTCGCTTGTGAGCTTGTCTTCTACGTCTTTCACTGGAAGGGGCATGTGTGCTATGACAGGTGGAGCTCAACGGCAACCTGCCCGAGAGTTGCCAAGCTGCAGCTTCACTGCCTCGGAGTCTCAAGCTTCCTGACCTGGTGGACAGCTGAGGAGCAAAGCCACCGTCGCACACGTGCAGGTTGCGCAACCGACAGACTTGTTGGCTCCTTGCGAGACAATGACTGCAACGACCGCGACGGCGATGACGGCGACGACAGCTTCTCTGCCTAGCCGCAGCGAGCATCTGCCCGCATCCATGACTCAAGCAATGGAAACCGTGACCCTGCAGCCAGAAGTGCCAGATGTGCAGCCACAAGCGCCAGCAGACACGGCACCGACGGCACCGATTATTCGGGAAGCACGAGTGGGCTCGGGTCCGCAGCCAGCACGGCAGCAGCAGACACGATGCCAAGCACCGCCAGGGAACTCTACAGACACAGCTGCAGCCTGTCGTTACGAAGCGCAGCCGACGGCAAAAGCAAAGGACTGAGCCATCGAAGAGACCTGAAGTGTGCCCTTGGCTGTCATCCGTCTCAGCAGAGGAGCTCTCAGTCTCGGGGCCAAAGGCCGCCCCGAGGGTATTAGCTGCGTCGCCTTCGCCCACATCGGAGCAAACAGGAGCCGCAATAGGCCAGGCCAGGGCAGTCTGCGCATCGCAGCATCGCAGCGAAGGCGTCGAATCGAAGACACGTTCAGAGTGCTGCGACCAGGCACCAAGAGCCTCAGCTGCCCCAGCTCGGAGTCGGAGCATACGCGGAAACAGGAGCCCCGGGCCCCGGGGTTGGGGGGGGGTGGTCGGGCCACCCTCGGAGGGCTGAGCTCGCTTGCATAGCTCGTACTAGCAGTTGCTAGCAGGAGGACGGTGAGACTCAGGGTGCTGGACGTGAGACGCCGTGGCCTGAAGAGTCACTTAATAACTTAAGAGTGACCGAAGTGACAGGGATAGAACGCCACGGTTTCATCGTGGAGCTGCATGGTTCACAAAGGTTTGACTCTCCCCGGGACGCCTGCTACACAAGCTGCAAGGCAGGGCCATCGGGGTGCTTCTGTTCATGCAACGGAAGCTACGCCTCCAAAACGATGCCGGCTTGAAGCAATCAATCGGCTTCTCAGCTTGAACTCTCCCAGTCATAGTCTACAGTCCTTCCGGTGCTATGGCAATGTCTGTCCCCTCATGTCTCAAGCCCGAAGTCCTCTCTGAGCAGGCGGCCCCGGCAGAGCCGCTCCTGGTGCGTTTGGCCTTCCTCGAGGTCTCGAGCTGACCTTCAAGAACTAAGGAAACTGAAAGGCTGCAAGATCCAGTGACTTTTAAGCTTTTGGGGAGAAGTTCCCTTGTGCATCTGGCAGCAGGCACAGGCCTCAGATCGCCGCTCAGACAGCACGTAACAGCGTACCACTCGGTGCGGCGGAGGAATTTTCATGTTGCATCTTGCGTGCCCTTTTGTGCCGATGAACATCACTCAGGCTCCAACTTGCTCGCGCATCTTCAGCTGCAGTTCAGATTATGCGATTCAAAGAGCTCTAGGAGTCTGTCTGTTCTAATTCTAATGCTACGCAGCCCGCCTCGGCCGCCGACTGCAGTAGGGCCAGCAGGGGCGCAGAGCAGGGGCCAAACTGCGAAGGGCCTCTTAAAGCAGGTGTAAATTAGTTGCAGGGTCAGGGCTACTTGGAGAAGTGTGGCAAGTGTAGAGCAAACACATGCAGCAAAACGGGGCAACAAAACAGCAAAACGAGAGCTTCAACGAGGAAGCAGGAAAGAAGCACGCAAACGAAAACATAAGAAGAAAAGACAGTGGAGCCGGAGGCAGGCCGAAAGAGAAGAAAAGGTGAAAGAAAACGAGCAGGCAGAAGACAAAAAACAAGGGGAAGCCGGAGGAGGAAGGGGGGGCCGGAGGAGGAAGGGTGGGGGGAAGGGGGGGGGGGGAAGAAAACAAGCCAAAAAGAAGTGCACGAAAAAGTCGCAATGGAAAAATGGGAAAAGGGGCCGGGGGAAGGCCCGGGGGGAGGGGGGCCGGGGAAGGGAGGAAGGGTCGGGGTGGGGGGAAAAGCACACGAACGAAACATAAAAAGAAAAGGCAGTGGAGCCGGCCCGGGGGGGGCAGGCCGAAAAAGCCAAAGCACGCGAACGAAACATAAGAAGAAAAGGCAGTGGAGCCGGCCCGGGGGGCGGCAGGCCGGAAGAGAAGAAAAGAGGAAAGAACGCGAGCAGGATAAAACAGAGGGGGGCCCAGCAAGGGGGGGGAGGAAGGGTGGAGGGGCAGGACAAGACGGGGGGGGGCCCGGGAGGGGGGCCGGGGGAGGGAGGAGGGGCTGAGGGGGGGCGGGGGCGAGGGGCAACAAAACAGCAAAACGACGGAGCTTCAAGGAGGAAGCAGGAGAGCCAAAGCACGCAAACGAAACATAAGAAGAAAAGGCAGTGGAGCCGGCTCGGTGGGGGGCAGGCCGAAAGAGGAGAAAAGGTCGAAAAAACACGCGAGGGCAAGACAACACGGAAGGAGGAGGAAGGGGGGGCCAGCAAGAGGGGGAGGGGGGGAAGGAAGGAAAACAAGCCAAAAGAAGTGCAGACAAGACGGAAGGGTGGGAAAAGGGGCCGGGGGAGCGGGGAGGGAGGAGGGCTGGGGGGGGGGGCGAGGGGCAACAAAACAGCAAAACGAGATTCAACGAGGAAGCAGGAAAGAAGCACGCAAACGAAACATAAGAAGAAAAGACAGTGGAGCCGGGGGCAGGCCGAAAGAGAAGAAAAGGTGAAAGAAAACGAGCAGGCAGAAGACAAAAAACAAGGGGAAGCCGGAGGAGGAAGGGGGGGCCGGAGGAGGAAGGGTGGGGGGAAGGGGGGGGGGAAGAAAACAAGCCAAAAACAAGTGCACAAAACCTCCCAATGGAAGAGGGCAGGACAAGACGGAAGGGTGGGAAAAGGGGCCGGGGGAAGGCCCGGGGGGAGGAGGGCCGGGGAAGGGAGGGAGGGTCGGGGGGGGGGAAGCTTCAACAAGGAAGCAGGAAAGCCAAAGCACACGAACGAAACATAAGAAGAGAAGGCAGTGGAGCCGGCCCGGGGGGGGCAGGCCGAAAAAGCCAAAGCACGCGAACGAAACATACGAAGAAAAGGCAGTGGAGCCGGCCCGGGGGGCGGCCGGAAGAGAAGAAAAGAGTAAAGAAAACGAGCAGGATAAAACAAAAAACGACGGGAAGGCAGAGGAGGAAGGGGGGGCCGGAGGAGGAGGGGGGGGCCAGCAAGGGGGGGGGGGAGGAGGAAGGGGGGAGGGGGCAGGACAAGACGGGGGGCCGGGGAGGGGGGCGGGGGGAGCAACAAAACAGCAAAACGACGGAGCTTCAAGGAGGAAGCAGGAGAGCCAAAGCACGCAAACGAAACATAAGAAGAAAAGGCAGTGGAGTCGGATCGGTGGGGGGCAGGCCGAAAGAGGAGAAAAGGTCGACAAAACACACGAGGGCACGACAACACGGAAGGGTGGACTGGCCGGCCGGGGAGGAAGCGGGGGGCCAGCAAGAGGGGGAGGGGGGAAGGAAGGAAAACAAGCCAAGAGAAGTGCAGACAAGACGGAAGGGTGGGAAAAGGGGCCGGGGAAGCGGCGGGAGGAGGGCTGGGGGGGGGGGGCGAGGGGCAGCTTCAATGAGGAAGTCGAGCCGGGGGCAGGCCGAAAGAGAAGAAAAGGTGAAAGAAAACGAGCAGGCAATCGAAAAAACACGCGGGTGGGGAACCAAAAAAGGAAAACGAGCGAGGAGGGCAGAGGGGTCACGACCCGGAAGGGCGGAAGAGAGAGGGAGGGGGGGGGAGGGGGGGGGGGCGGGGGGGGGGGGGGGGGGGGGGGGGGGGGGGGGGGGGGGGGGGGGGGGGGGGGGGGGGGGGTGTGAAACACTGAATGTTACACATCCAGGTGCCTGTCTGTTTCACGTATCACTTGCATGTATCCATGCCTGTTGCTCAAGGTTCCAGCTGTGCGCCTGTAGGAAAAGAGACACCTGAGTGCCTGTGTTCCTGTACGCCTAGCGAGGGGATACACGTCCAGGTTACATCTCAACGTGGTAGCGGAGCTCCCGGGAAACGGGAAGCTTCACACTTGTGGAGGTACCCGTTCGGTACTCTCTACACAGGTGGAGGCAACCGGAATACCCGGTGTGCTTCACTCAGGTGAAGGTGACCGGAGTCTCTCCGGCACACTTCACTCAGGTGAAGATAACCGGAAGAGGTTTCTCCCGGGGCTCGATCCAAGAACATCGCAATGGCTAGCCACTCTGCGACTATCTTTGAGCATGAAGGAGGAGATGATGACTACCTCCTCCACGGAAATGAATCTTTCGCGACTTAATCATCGTCATCTCAATGAATTACACCGTCTTTCAGCTTTCCAGCAGGTGACCACAAAAGTACCTCCATCTTATGATGGTAGAAGCAGTTGGTTTGCCTATGAAGATGCGATCGATGACTGGTGTGACATTACTGAGCTAGACAATGATAAGCGTGGACCAGCTTTGAGAAATCGGCTAGACGGTGAAGCAGCAATCCACAAGAGACTTCTCGACAGAGATCGCCTGAAGGACCCGAACAACGGAGTGAAGTACTTCAAGAGTTTCCTGCGGCCGCTTTTCGTGAAGGGAGCAGCGAATGTTTTTCTCTATCGCTTCCAGCAGTTCATGAACATGCACCGTGGGAACGGAGACATGCTTCGTTGGATTACCAGGTTTCAACTCTCTGTTCAGAGAATGCAAGAAGCGTGGAACGATACCTATCTGCCGATCGAGGACCCGAACAATGCAGAGGTCAGAGCTTTCATAGTAGGACTTCCTCCAGAAGAACAAGAAAACCTTACGCCAGCTCAGGCAATGGAGAGAGCCAACGAACGGCTCAGAGAGCAGCATGCTCGGACCATTCCGATCACGCCCAACCTGGTCGCTTTGATCTTTGTGTCCCTGTCTGATCTGACACAGGATCAGCGTCAGGTGTTGACATCACTGATGGCGCATCGGAACCGAGTCCTGGCTGACTACAACACGGCCGAGCTTCGCGAAGTCTACCTGGAGATCTTCTGTACGACCAAGACTACCGTCGACAATCCACTCCTCGCTCCTTCCGGCCACGGTGGCCGCAAGACCTTCCTTGTGATCGATGAAGGATATTTGAACGATCATGAAGGCTACTGGGTCGAGGACGAGGAAGATGGCACCGAAGGTTTCCTCGAAGCGGATGAGGACGCCTTCTGGGTCTACGACGACGAGAACTATTCATGGTTCCAGCGGCGCTTCCAAGGCCGCAAGATGAGGCGCGGATTCAAGGGCCACCGTAAAGGCAAAGGAAAAGGTGGCAAAGGATCCAAAGGAAGGCGCTTCTTCAAAAGGAAGAAAGGCAGGTCACATCTTGCCGAAGAATCAGAAGCATGGCAAGCAGAAGGACAATGGCAAGATTACCAGTGGAGCGATCAGTCCTGGGATGACTGGTCCTGGTACGAGTCTGAGGAATCCTATGCAGCCAAAGGAAAAGGAAAGAAAGGAAAGAAGGGCAAAGGAAAGAGCAAGTTTGGCAAGGATGGAAAAGATGGAAAGTCCGGAAAAGACGGACAGAGCCAGCTTGCTGATGCTGCCCCGAGCGGCACCACAGCCGCCACAACCTTCTTCGTTGAACATCTCAACACTCCGAACTTTTCTTTCATGGCCACCGAAGAGAAGATCAATGAGATCGAGGAAGCCTTCATCTCTCAGCCCTTGACGCCGACCGCGATGGTGTTGGACCTGGGATGCACGAGAGCAATGGCTTCGAGAGTGGCCGCACAGGACCTCATGGAGTTCTGTGACAAGAACCAGAACTGTGGCATATGGTACACCATTGCTGAGACCACTTCTCAGTTCACCTTTGCCAATTCCGAGTCTACCAAATGCAACCAGAAGTTGGTCATTTGCATGTACGACCGGGACTTTGCAGTTCAATCCACAGAGTTCGACATTGTGGAACAAGGGCATGTTCCCATTCTCATGTCCTTACCTCAGATGCGCAATCTTCGTTTCCAGTTCGAGCTCCATCCGGAAAAGGCCTTACTCAGCAGCCCTGTGCTGGGAATCAAGGATGTGAGGCTGAAGGTTGCACCCAGCTCACACCTGGTACTTGATCTTCTTGAACTCAGTCAGCTGATGTGGAATGTGCGTTTCAGCAAGCATAAGAAGTCGAGCTTCCTCACCTACTTCTCCCACTACGAGTACGGCTTCCATCAGAAGACCGAGGGATGCTGTTCTCATGAACAGGTACCCGACAATCTCGTGTTGGCGACTGATGATGAATGGGTGATCAACGAAGCCGACATGGAAATGATTCGCATCCACAAGAAGATGAGAAGAGTCAAGTACGAACCCAAGGCGGGTTATGTGCCAATTCCGTTGGAGTATCTGGACACCAAGCGCAAGACGATCATGGAGTTCTCCAAGGGAAAGAGCGTTACTCAAGAAGATGACTGGCGTTCTTCTGAGCTTTCTTCAACAAGAACTACTGACTCTTGGAAAGGCAAGACCATTTTCAAGATTCTGCCTGGTGGCATCGAGAGTAGAACCTCGGTGCCAGCCAAGTCCAAGGATCCAACCCGTGGAAAGGTAGGATCTCCAGAGGACATGGTTAGCGCAGGTAAGCCTGAAGACAGCTCGAAGAACACAGGAGCATCCGGAAGCTTTCCGCAGGGAAAGGCACCGGCAAAGAGAAGGATTCGAGCCAAGGGAAGCTTTCCACAGGGAAAGGCACCCGAGGAACCGGCTCCTCCTCCTCTTGCTCCTGAGGATGATCCGGATCTTCAAGAGTACGAACCTTCCGAACCGGGGGATGCAGATTTGCTTCCTCCGAGTCCTCCGAAGGCCCCAGAGCCACAGTCGCTAGAACCTAGGAGGATCGCGCTTCCGTTGCCAGGCCACGAGGTCTCAAGGGCTTCTCCGCAGTATCAGCGCATGTTGGAAAAGCTGAACAATGATGTTGAGCTTTACAAGTTGCATGTGAAGCATTACCACATGAGTCCTGCTCAGTTTCGACGCAGGACCAGCATGCTTGGTCTGCCAGGAGAGATCTATGACAAGTACGACCGCATTGTCAAAGGCTGTCGTGTTTGCAGCACCTCGGTGCCTACGCCTCCGCGAGCCAGAATCGCAGGGTTAAGAGCATCATCCTTCGGTGATCTCATTTTTGTTGATCATGAAGAAATCAAGTTCGGTACTAAAGCCTACTTGGCTTTGGTCATCATTGATGGTGCTTCAAATCTTCTGTGGGCTACGGCTCTTACAAGCCTGGAAGCGCCAGAGACTCTGGGAGCTTTTAGACAATGGACAGAGGAGAACAACTGCGTTCCTAAGGGAATCGTAGGAGATCAAGCATTTTTCACGCCGCAGTTCATGTCTTACTACAAGTTCCATGGCATTACTCCGTATCCATGTGGACCACGGACTCCTTGGCCTAATCGAGCTGAGACCGCAGTGCGTCTTTTCAAGCGCACCTGGGCAATCATGGCCAAGGCCTTAGCTGATGAGGGTTATGCAGAGAAGGTGACTGTTCGTCAAGCAGTCAAGAAGGTGGCTTGGGCAAGAAATTGCCAGCTTACCGTCTCAGGCTATTCTCCTTTGGAGATAGCTACAGGAAGACGGCCACCAGACTTGTTTGATGTCGAGAACAGTTCTCCTGAACAGCTCTCTGCTGAACCTGCCGAGGAGGATCGAACCACTCTGGAACTCCAGAGGATTGCCATGCGGGCTCATCAAGAGGCTAGACAATCACTTGACCTTCGGAAGGACCTTGCACGAAGAGTCATGCCGTCTGATGGTCCTTACTCGAAGGGTGACCGCGTGTTTGTTTGGCATAAGGATGAGTCGAAGAAGAAGTCTGAAGGAACCTGGGTCAGAGGCATAGTTGTGTCACAGGAAGGTGCCATGGTGTTGGTTGAAGTTCATCGTGCCGTTCTTCGGGTTAATCAGTCGAAGGTCAGGCGTGATGGAGATCCGTGGCATGATGTGGCCATTCCTCTGAAGAAAGATGAGGTCCCGAGACGCTCTTCTCAGGAAGAGGCACTCGACCGCATCGGCGACGATATTCTTGATCGTGCCGGTTCTGGGTTCTGCTATGAGCATGAGATCTGTTACCACACTCTCACTTCAGGCAAGAGCGATTTCGTTGAGATCACACCTCGCCTCACCGGGCTTACTGCGTGCACAGTCCATTCTGGACTTGATGCGAGTGAACCTGTGTTGTTTGGTGAATGGAGCGCCAAGTCTATCCAATCTTCGATTGAGGCCGCTTGGCGAGTGATCTTGAAGGCAGAGCCTAATCACATTTTTATTCATCCTGTCATCCCTGATGGTTGGACCAGGAAGGCCACCAATGCCTTCTGGCACTTTTGTGCCGAAGTCTGCCGTTGGCAAGATGACAAGGGTGATGGATACTTCGTGACCATCATGTATCCTTCTCATTGTGGGTTTTGGCTTTCGCAGAGTAGTCGCTCGCTGAAGTGGAGGAGAGGACTTTCATTCCACACTTTCAAGAACCGTGGTGTACTTCCTTCAGGGGGAGATGACCACGGTAAGCGTCAGCATGGTGAGCTTTCTTTTCTCACTAATCTGCCTGATGGATCATTTGGCCGTTTGGAGTCGTTGGAAGAAGGCTATGACTCTGCTAACGCACTTGATCCAAGGTTTGCTGTGCTGCTTTCGCAGTGTCTTGTGGGTGATGAACGATCAGATCTCCGACAATGTTACTTGTTCGAAGATATCTTTGAGGATTTTGATGATGGAACACTGTGTGCGTTGTGTTTGCGATCAGACCGCAATTCAGAGGCTTTACCGGTTCTTCCGTCAGAAGCAGAGTACTCATTACTCTCAAACAATGACAAAGGGAAGCTTCCGACACCTCTGAGGTTTGTTGCGCCGCAGCGGTTTGTTACATCGTCTTTGGTCCAGACTCTGTCATATGTTGACAGTCTCCTTCCAGGTACTGAGTTGGAAGTTCACACGACCACATCGTCTGACGCGGTCGCCTTGCGGCCAATGATTAAGAATGTGCGCGTGCTAACTCTGCCGTATCTGGAGTTTGAGTACTGTAACGTTTACAGGGGGACTCAAGGGAAAACACTCCCTTTGGTTCATCGTCATCCTGATGCTGTTGTCATTTTGTGGCAGAAGGGTGATATGAACCATGTGTTTTTCGTGACGATGGCACAGTTGCTTCCTTGCCTTAAGGATATGCAATCAACGCACTGGTCCATGATAGTGTTCTGGAATGAGTCACAGAACAACAATTCCAGACGCGGGCCTGATGTTGGCTTGGACTTCACGGACCAGCCAGCGCCGGCCCCGGTTGCACCGCAACCGCCAGCCACAGACGACGATGTGGACTATCCAGGATATGATGATCCACACGGTGATATGCCTGTGGACGATGAGGAAATGCCACTACAGCATCCAGAGCAGGATTTAGATGATAATCCTGTTGAGTTGCATGTCGGTGGTGACCCTCCTTCACAACCTCCTGGAGGCGGTACTCATGTACCGGTACCCGGGGGAGATGATGATTCCGACCTGGATCACGATCCGGACGGTGATGGACATCCGCCAGGAGGCGGTCCTCAGGGACCGGGACCTGGTTATGGTCCGTCACCGGAAGAGCCTCCTCTTCCGATGGAGTTTCACGAGGAGTCGCCTCCTCCTGGAGGTCCTCCCGATTCTCCTGGGGCTCCGCCTCAGTTTGCGAACCCGGATCAGGTTCTTAGTCCACCGATGCCGTGGCCGGCACCACCTTCACCTATTGTTCCTGTTCCAATTCCGCCGCATCCTCACTTTCCGGTGCCACAGAGTATGCGACCGCCGTCGCCTCGCAATGTGTCTCAGACACGTGCCAGAGGCACACATCCTGAAGATGTGTCTAAGGCCAAGTCACGTACTGTTGTGGGACCTCCGGTTGTGTTGTTGCCTGGGCAGTCTGCGGGAAAGAAGGATCCCGATCCGTCGGGTGACTTTCCAGGTTTTCACGAGCCTGCTTCCTCTTCTTCTGATCCGGCTCCTGTTCCTGGTTTGCCGGTGACTGAGGGGGAATTTCCTATCCAGCAAACCCCACTCCCGGAACCCACCCCGGAACCGCCGGTGCCGGAAGCTGGTGAGGATACTGATTCGGATGCCACGGTTGACTATCGTGATGAAAGCTTGCTTGCTTTGGCTGTTGGAGACGACGACGTTTTGATTCGCCTTCCGTCGGACTTCAAGGTTCCGTCCTTTGTTCCGTTGGATGGTGATGGTTTTGCGTCGTGGTTGACTAAACAAGATAAAATCAAGGCAGGTACCCTCACGCCGGAGATGCAGCGCAAGTATGCCGCCGAAATTCGGAAGGCTAAACTTGAGGAGTTCAAGAGTTACTTGGACAATGATGCAATTCGGCTGACGGACCGTCGCAAGCTTAAAAACGATGTCAATTTTCTTACCGGACGTTGGGTCCTTACTGTGAAGGTTGACAAGAACGGTTACTTTTCCAAGTTCAAAGCCCGATGGGTTTGTCGTGGGTTTCAGGACAAGTTTGCCTGGGATCAACAAACGGACAGCCCTACGGCTACTCGGTATGGTTTCCGTTTGGTTGCGCAGTGCGCTGCCAATCACTATTGGGATCTTTTTCATTTGGATCTTAAGACCGCTTTCCTTCAGGGGGAACACTACAATCTGTCATCTCGCATGGTTGTGGTTCAGTTGCCTCCTGACATCGGTTTGCCTACCTGGATGGTTGGCCTTTGTCTCAGACCAGTCTATGGTCTGAACGATGCACCGAGAAGATGGTGGAATCGTTTGGACAAATTCCTCAGGTCTGTAGGCATGGAACCGACCAGAGCTGACCGATGCACTTATGTCGCATACGACGGCATAGAAGGCAAGAAGGGCAAGAGCCACCTTGCGGCAGGAAGCTCCTCTCAGGAGGAGGAACCTGAAGCAGGAAGCACCTCTCTTGAGGTGGAACCTGCCTACCTCAAGGAGGTTGCCCTTCATGCCATGACATGCTACGCATACGATGAAGGAAACCGTTCTTCCTCCGACCGTGCGGAGGAGAGATCCTATCTTTCATGTCCCGATATCGCTCAGTGTTTTAACACCGATACCAAGAAGATGGTTGACTATGCTTGGAGGCCTGTGACTGATGATAAGCTTCTCGGATTCTTGGGCAGTGTTGCTTGTAAGAAAAGAGGTTGGTTCCCTTATGAGAACGGGCATGCTCTCGTTTCTCACAGGGCCAAGGCTCTCCGTACTCCTGCACCTGTCTATCAGGTCAAGGACTACCCTTATCGAGTTTCCATGATCCTCCGTAAAGGAACATGGTGGATTGTCGAAAGGGCCCATGACCTGAGGTTGGACAAGGGCGATAAGACCTGCTTCCTTGAAGAAGAAGCTGAGGTCCTAGTCTCCTTGTTCCTTCCAGAGAAGGCTTCATACAAGGTCGAGAGCTTATCAGAGCTCTCCCCCGAGTTGGTTGATCAGCTTCTTGAACACTTTGTTGACCCTGTGCATGGAAGTCCCAGCAAAGGTCGCAGGACAGTTGGAGTGATGAGTCTTCATGTTGATGATCTCATCATAAGTGGAACCCCTGAGTTCCTCACTTGGTTCCTAAAGAAGATCAAGGAACACTTCACTGTCGGCCATGAGGACAAGAATGACCTTACGTTCACGGGACAGCGTGTTCGTTGGGTTCTTGATGCACAAGGGAAGAAGAAGTATATCTCGATCGATCAAAAGCTGTGTGTTTCAGAGCTTGAGGAGATTGTCATACCAAAGCATCTTAAGGATGCAGATGCGTGTGATAAATCTCTTCACACTTCCTATCGCTCTTTGCTTGGTAGCATCAACTGGCTTCAGTCGAGGACGCAATTTCAGGCATGTTACCAGTTCTCTCGTCTGGCATCAGCATCCGCTGCTCCGACTATTGGTCACTGCAAGGAGTTGAACAAGTTGTGTCGACAGATACGCAGTGAGGAAGTAGAGTTGCGGGTGTGGCCAGTGAAGGGATCACCGAGGATTCTTGGAATTCCTGACGCAGCTTTCCGTAACAACAGCGACAAGTCCTCACAGAGGGCGATGACTATCTTCATCGCAGATGAAAGGGTCAAGAATCGAAGAGACACCCGAGGCTCATTGGTCTTCTTCGAATCAACCAAGATTAAGAGAACGACCCTCAGTACCACTGTCGCTGAGCTTTACGCCTTGATGAAGTGTTTTGGTACCTGTCAAATGCTTCGTGGTTTGTGGAAGGACATTAGTGGTCTGGATGCCGAGATTCACATTCGCACCGATGCTAACAATCTCGTGTCTACCGCTTCTACTACTCACTCACCCGAACAACAGGAAACCATTCACATGATTCAAATGCTGAGAAAGGAAGCGTGTTCAGGTGCTATTGCTGATCTTTCTCACGTTCGAACCGAACACTGTCTTTCTGACTGTCTCACGAAACGAAGCGCTAATCCTAGAAACCTCCTGAGTTCTGTTCAAACTGGGTGGTTGAAGGAAATTGATTCACATCCTCCTTTTCGTTCCATGATTGAGCACAAGGCCTTCTTGAACGCCTGGCTCCGTAAGGAGTACGCGGTTTTGAGTGCAGTGCAACATGTCATGTTCATGCAGGAGCGTTTGTGAGTCATGTCTGCTTCATGTGTGAGCTGTCGGAGCAATTCAATGCATGTGCTTCATGAAGAGTTGTTGGTCTCTTTTTAAATTTGTGCCTGCATTGCTCAAATCAGCTGGTTCAAAACTCAAGTGAGAAAGTAGCCCACAACTTCCTCTTCTTCTGTTACCAGCATGGCTGCGGCAGGACCCTCGATGGACACTGGACGCTCCTCTCATGAGGAGGCACCATTCCAGGTCTACTGGACACCGACAACGGGATGCAACTTCAAGATTGACGTCCGCACTGGTGTCCCCGACCTGTCCTTGTACCAACAGAGCGCGTCCTGGGCAAACCGTCGTGTACTCCGAACAGTTGGAGATGGCGACGGTAATGCCAGCTATCCTACAAGGGATCGTCGAGCCTATCCTGCGAGTGCTCCGGTGGCCTCCCTCAGGATCATCCCAGAAGGTGTTCCACGGTTTTTCCGTCAGCAGGACACCACGGCGTACTTCCCTCAGGGGGAGATGGCCGCGGTGAACATTCTGGAAGGACAGTTGGCCTTTCTGTCACACGTCCTGCTGTACGAGGAAGCTCACCCTGGGACCCATGTGTTGCAGCGGCACCTCACGTGGAAGTTCGACTTCCTCCGGTGCTTTCTTGGATGTCTTACCGGCGACGAGCTCACCGAGCTCGATCGTGAAATCTTCAACATTCACCAGATGCGCCACAATCACGGTGGATGGGCGGTGAAGTCATCCAAACAGCTGTCATCATTGACCAGGCACGACACGAGGGTCACGCCGGGTCGATACATGGAGATCCCGTTGGAGACGATGATGAAGCACCCCATCAGGCCTTTCGAGTGGGAGCCCAAGAAGTTCTTCGCCTTCTTGATGGCGAACTCGAAGGGTCGCTTCAACATCTGGGTGGCCCCGGTGGCTCTGCAGTTCGAGCGGTTCTTTGACTTCGACTTCTATGTCGGGGTCTCCGCCGTCCAGGGTCACTCACGGATGCCCGAGCGGGTCTCTGATGTTGCTCTCGGGGAAAGGCTCACCTTGGAGCGATGCCGCCAGCTTGGAACGATTTTCCACGCCTCGGATAACTCCAACTACGAGAGCATCCGGGAAAACGGCTTAAAGCTGGAGGCGACGAAGGCGGCGTGGCAGCGGCACAGGAAGGCCATCCACCTCGTTTATGCGGGTGGAGTGGTTTCTCCTGGGGCTGGGACCGTCATTAAGTACGGTACCTACGTCTTCTACGCCAAGCTCGATTACGAGTGCTACCTGAGTCACGGCCACAATCTGTTTCTTACAGACAATGGCGTGGTGCTCTCGTACCAGGACATTCCGGCGATGTATCTCACACATCACTACCGTCCTCCTCACGAGCAAGATCCGGGTGGCATTCGCCACGAGAGGAAGCAGCAAAGCGCAGGGGTAGGCTCTTCTCAGGAAGAGGGAACCTCAGCGTCTGCTTCCGCATCTGCTTCCGGAGGCCCTCCACAGGGAGGGGTACCGGGTAGCAGCTCGGATCCAATGCCTTCGAAGCCAGCTCCCAAGAAGCGGCCAAAGACATCTCAGGATGCAGGCCAAGCGTCACCGGGAAGCTTCTCTCAGGAGAAGGTACCCACATTGGACGCGGCAGCTCTCCAGAAGCTTATTCGTGACAATGAGCTTAAGGCAGAGCGGGAGCGGCAAGCCACAGCCTCCGAAGGAGACACCAAGTATGCGTATCAGTCTGGGGACACCGTCCACGGCAAGATTGATGCGCATAAGTCCCAGCAGCAGGAGGAGCTCAACGAGGTTCTCCGCAAGGCCAGGACGAATCCATGGCATCTCTTCGCGCACGGCAAGTTGCACATGGTGGACTCCTCTGGCCAGCCGATGCTTAGCACCTATGGCGATGCCCTCGTTCAGGTCACCCCCTGGCACACTTTGACTACTTCTATGAGAGAGTCTTTGGGTGGTGAATACGATTGGGCATCGTGGTTGCAGCATCCTCTTTCGGGGTACTCCCTGCACTTCTTCCTCAAGGCCTTCGAGATGGGGAAGTTGCAGGGGAACTACCTCGTGGAGCTGGACAAGAAACCGAAGGTTTACTCCAACGGTTACACGTCACCTTGGATGAACTTTAAGCGTCATCCTGGCGGTCTTGCCCAGATGCTGGACGATGTCTCCGTTGCCGCGTCGAACGAATTCAGGCCCAACTTGGGTAACATTGGATTCGATCGCCCTCGGGACAATGACTCTCGTGCAAAGATGCCAAGGACAGAGGATCCCGACTACTCTCGCAAGCTCGCCGCACACAAGGCTTTCCTCAGGGAAAGGTATGTGTATGAAGAGGTTGGCTATGTGCGAGAGGATTTCCAGATGCTCGTCCGCGTCATCAATGAGGCTTATGGAGTGGACTTCTTCTCCTACATCCAGCGCCACGCCGGTGATCTGGAGGTTCGCCGTAAATACACGGTGCGAACCCCTGAGGGCTATTGTCTCTATGACAGTACCCTGAAGCAGCCGTTCAACGGCAGCTACCTCCTGGCGGTTCTGGAGAAAGTCTTCGCTGAGTCTGACCAGCGCGATTTCAAGTCGGCTTTCGCCCGCAAGGCAAAAGCTGATTTAGTGGCGTACGAAGACTTGAAGGCGAAGAAGGAGTCTGAGCTGAATGAGCTCCTCACCCGACCATATGACGACATTATGATTGAGGAGTTCATCGAGCGACTCCCATGTCCACAGATCGAGGAGATCGAAGAGCCTCCCGCGGCTACTCAGATGGATACCTCCGAACCGTCGTCTGGATCCACGGACTTGCCACAGGGCAAGAAGGTTGATCCGGTTAAGACCGAGCCGACCGATGTGCCAATGGAGACTGATGCTCCAGGAAGCTCTCCACAGGGAGAGGTACCTGGGGCTACTGTCGAGTCAATGGAGACCGAAGCCACGGAAAGCTCTCCACAGGGAGAGGCATCCGAGGTGAAGGTCGAACCTGATGTGCACATGGGTCAGGAAGGAGGTAAGTCCGAGAACATTGAAATGGCTGAGGAAGGCTCACCACAGGGTGAGGAATCCATGCCAGACATTTCTCCCGAGAAGGATGATGAAAGTGAACTTCACGATCAAGGCATCTGGGGGAAATGCAAGACTGTTCCGGATCCTGAGTACTACCAGGCCGCGAAGGATGCAGAGGACCAGAATGAGAACGCGTTCGACAAAATGGGCAAGGCAAAGGAAAAGATCGAGCTCGTTGATCTCGAAGAGTTCAAACATTTCCTTAATCAGCTCACCGAAATCGAACGACAAAGCCCTATGCGGATGCTCTGCAAGCAGCTGCATGGATATGGCTATTCAGGCTTGTATCATACAGGACTTCGTGATCCTGATTACGAGCCCGTTCTCGCCTACAAGGTGCAGCATATGAGTTGGAGGGTAAATGTTCCGAACCACAAGGGACAGAAATACTCTCTCTCTATGGTGGATCTATTCGACCAACTCAACAAGATGGATCCCATCTATGAGCGTCGTCCCGACAAAAAGGACGTTGTTTTTCGTTCTGGGGACGTTCGTAGCACCTTGGACGACAAGCTCATGGGCAAGGCCTCTGACATCCGAGAATCAGCACTGGATGTTATGGAAGCACTTCTTGATAAGCTGAAGTCCCTGGATGCAAGCGGCAATCCGGCAACTCGAGAAGAACTTTTGAATGCTATGCTTCACTACTTCTTGAGCACCGGAGTCGATGAAGAGGAGATCGGGGACCTCTCTCTTGAGAAGACGCCGAATCCTTATATTCATCGTTTTGGTCTGGCAGAGGACTCCAATGTCCCTATCTTCACCAGCAAGACCAAGTATGCCGCGCTCATCCTCAATCTCGGCAACATGAGCAGGGGAAGAAAGCGTTCCGCTCCTAGCTCCGTTGCTAATCACATTGACTGGGACGATGCTACACCATCTAAAGGAGCCTTGATAAAATCGATTGCACAGTCGAAGACGCATTTGTTCATGCTCTGCGAAGCGGCTAAGATCGATGACTCCGAAGAGGCCTTCCTCAAGTCACGCGGTTGGCAATTCCTTCGTAACGAGTCCAAGGACCTGATGGTGGGAAGTCGTACAAATGGTGTCGGATCTTCGATCACCCGTCTTGCCGGCTCCACTCTCAGTGGATATGCCCACGAGTCCCTTCCAATAACCTATATGGTCGCGGAAATCGTGTATGGCATGACGTTACCGACCGGTCTCCAGGGCAGTCGTGGTGATGTTCCAGATGAGTCACTGACCAAGGTCTTGGAGCGAGCTGGATCCGACCGGCTAAGAGTTTGTGTCTTCCACCTCCACAACGACGCGGCGGCAGACAAGGTGGCGTTGGCTCATGAAGTGTTGGGCAACATGTTCATCGACTGCTTGCACTACCAAGTCGACCTCATCGGTGGCGACGCCAACATGGCCCTCTACCGGGCCACCGGCAGAAAGCAGGAGTCGATGGATATTCGTGGCGGGATGTACCAAAGCCTTCTCGACTACTTCTTGGAGGCATGGTCAGAAAGCCCAAAGTGCCCACACTTCTGTTCGCCTCGTGCGAGACATGTGTCAGCAAACGCCATGTGGCTTCTGAAACAGTATGAGGACACGCTGGGAATGCCATACAAGGAAGCTAAGCAACCAGACTGGAATACTTTTCCTGGTTTGGATCCTGTTATGGCTACAGTCATGGAATGGGGACACAGCATGTCGGACGATCAATGGGCGGAGTTTCCGTCTTCAAAGACTGAGTTCGACATCCATGTCTCTGAGTGGCTGTTAAACTCCACCAGCGCCGCGTACCTTCTCAACGATCGGGACTATGACGCTCACACTCCGCTCCTCATCGAGGTTCACGCGAACCAGTACTCTGGAGGCAGGATGAGAGCGCTCAACCGCAATCCCGACACCATGAAGGAAGCCGCGGACAGAAGAAAAGAGAGACAGAAGCTGAACAAGGCGCGTGGTTCTGGTTCTACTGGTCCTGCAGCCGCACCACAGGGAGCAAGCTCTTCTCAGGGAGAGGCAGCTTCTGGTGCTAAAGCTTCTGGTTCTCAACGTCCTCAAGAACCCGCACAACCTCCTGGTGGCAAAGAAGACGGCAAAGGAGGCAAGTCCTCCAAAGGAAAAGGCAAGGACGCCGACAAGGGCAAGTCCAAAGGCAAGTCCAAGGACAAGTCCAAAGGCAAAGCCAAGGGCAAAAACTGACTAGGTTCGGACCTGGGCGAGGATGAAGACGTTGACGTTCCTGACGAAGACGTTGGTCCTGGCCCAGCATCCTGGAGTCGTACTGGCAGTGGTGAGTTATTTCCATTTCGTTTCCAACTCCATTACTGGCGCTTGGAGAGATGGTACTACCCTCACCTCCGCATTCCTCATCCTGACGACAGTCCTTTTGTTGGTCGTCAATTGAGGCAGTACAACCAAAGGATCAATCAACAAGGTCCGTTGGAAGAAGTTGAGTGAGTGTTTCACGGAATGCTTCTTTCAGAAGAAGGTATCCACTTGAGCATTCGTCATTTCATAGGGAGATGCTTTTCTCAGGAAAAGGTACTTCCTAAAGAACTCTTTCTCAAAGAAGATACTTATCTCAGGATAAGATACTTCTCATGCCCTTATATATTTGCCGTGTCGCAAGATGTCATGCTGACATCAAGTGGAGCTAAGCTCTGCAATCTTTTATGTGACAGTAAGCTTTCCGCCTGGAGAGGAAACTGAACACATGTGGGCAACTTTCAAGCAAAAGTTTTCAGTTGAAGATCCGTTTGCGTTTTCGTGCGTGTTCTGCTCTTTTCATTGAAGCTGTCTTCAGGTGAGAGATGTATAGATTCTCTTCAAGTCGCAGATGTAGCTCAATACTCCGCTAATTCGACCGAGAGCAATAACAGGCTAGTTGAATGCCGACTCCACGGCCATGCAGCTCTACGTGTTTTAAATTTGTGCCTGGTTGAAACACTGAATGTTACACATCCAGGTGCCTGTCTGTTTCACGTATCACTTGCATGTATCCATGCCTGTTGCTCAAGGTTCTAGTGCAGTGGACTACAGCTGTGCGCCTGTAGCAAAAGAGACACCTGAGTGCCTGTGTTCCTGTACGCCTAGCGAGGGGATACACGTCCAGGTTACATCTCAAGGGGGGGGGGGCGGGGGGCAGGCAGGGGGGGCAGGCGGGGAGGCGGGGGCAGGGCGCAGGGAGGGGGGCAGGAGGAGGGGCCGAAAGGGGGGGGCAGGAGGGGGGGAGGCAAATTCGGCAGCAAAAAAGGACGGAAGCCGGGCAAGGGGGTCGAAAACAGTCGCTAAAAACGGGTGGAAGTTTGCATTTGGGCTGCAGGGAGAAGGATTAGGTAGAGGGTTGGTTAGTATTAACCATCAAGACGCCAGAGGCCTTTGGCCTCGGCGGATTTGTTCTCATCTCTTGAAGCACTCCAACACAGGCACATACAACGGCAGCAAGAGCAGCTGAACCGCTTGGAGGTGCAATGCAAAGTCGGATCGTGGGCCTCCGAGTCATCAGCTCTTCCAGGCCCTTGTCGAGGAGAACGCAGAGCTCCGTGCCAAGCTGCATCCGAAGCGTGCCAAGGCCTGTCGAAAGTGCCGAAGGGTTTTGAAGGACAGCACAGACAGGCAGACAGAAACCTACTACGTAGTCCCAACAAGCGTACATTGTACCCAGTCCTTCGGACCGAGCCGTCAATTTGCATCAGCTGGGCAAGCGTAAAGAAGCCGGCAATGAAACCAAAGGGTGGGACGCGCGGGGAGAATATCCGAACCGACACCAAAGTTCAAAGGGCTTGAGCTCATCCTCAAGATCCTGCGTGAGGTGGTCGATACAGCGAAGAGAGATCTTCGCCTTGCAGAAGGACCGACGGAATGAAATGCGCGTCTTTTTGCAACAGAAGTATGTATGACGTGAGAAGCCAGGGGTAGACAGAACGCAGAGAGGTTCGACGTGCAGAGATGGGACGCATCATTCAGCGAATCCACTCAAATTTGAAGAACGCTGCTGCGAGTCAAACTGGAGAGGACCTGCGGCAGTGACCACTACCACAACGCCGGCTCTCCGAGACTCACCGCCACCAACCATGCCAAGGCACATGTGTAATGAATCTCGCAGAGCATCGCAGAGCCTTCCTGTCTCTGAGCTCCCCCCTGACAAGGCGATTTCGCACTGCACCGGGGGAGGCGAGCCATGTTCTTGCATGGTCAGTTTCGAGGGTCAAGTTAAGAAGGCCCCGCCTGCGGTAACCTCATTTCGCACGTTGGTCTTGGTTGTGAACCGATGAGCTTCTCGGGGAAAAACCCTGCGAAAGATTGCCCCTCAGGTGAGAACGCAGGCAGACGCTCCAATCGTGGTGTGCTCGGATGAATACCTCATATCTCTGTCTCTGTGCCGTTGTCGGAGGCTGAGTATGAGAGACTCTCAGGTCCTGACTGCGCGGACCACCCCGCGGAGTCCAGGCGGACGAACTGGTCCCTCGGAGGCTCTCCGGGGCCCTCCCCGATGTTGGACAGAAGAGAAGTTCCATGGCAAGAATAGAAGTGCAAGCGAGACGGCGAGTGCCCGAAAACACACTCAGTATGACAAGTCGCGGGTTCTCAAGGCTGATACGCGCACGCGTTCCTGATGATGGCTGTGTCCACTCTGCTTCGATACAGCTGTGTAAACGTGTTTTTGAAATCGCCATCGCAGGCCAAGGTGGCTATGGTCGAGCAGACCTTGGCAGATCCCTGCATTGCAAAAGTTCAGGGTGCTTTTCATTATCGGCTCACCACTTCGGGTCTTTAAGATGCATACTGGATTCCTGGATTGTTCTTCCTGTGTGTTTGGTGCCACGGCGTGTAGATGCCTGTTTTTCTGAGAGAGCGACAATCTGCGACATGCCAGCATCTCGACCGGTATCGTACTCTGATTGAAAGTTCTGTGCATGTCGGCATGAATGGATTGAGTCAGGAGCTGGAGCGGGCCCTCGGCCTGGCCGAGCAGCCCGGCGCACGGCGAAACTTCGCATCTTTGCGCGACTTTCTGGTAGCTGTGGACCTAGGAACAAGCACCTCATCGTCGAGAAGTGAGGATGACGAGGCAGGTCCTTGCACGTGACTTTTGCGAATACGGAATCTCACAGCAAGCGTACTGATTTTCGCAGGTGTTTGTTGGCAGTCACGAAGAACTGAGAAGCCCAGTGTTTCACCTTCGGTAGGTACCAGGAATCCAGAAGCTTGAACTTGGGGTATTCACGAGCGCTTTCTGAGTACAGCATGGTACTGTAGACGAGCCTTTCGTTCACACGTGCTTGAGTTATTACTGACCTAGAAACTCCATTCATGCAGTAGTGTTTTGTCACAGGGTTCTGTTATGCATAAAAAGTGCCCTGCCTTGAGACTGCACAAAAGCCCTATAGAGTAGACTGTGACACGACATTGGCAGGAGCACGACGTTGCTTTGGTGGCACAGAGCCACAGTACAAGCTGCTCATGGCCCGAATTTGGCCTAGCTTCTGACTTTTCTGTCTGGGACCCCACTGCCCGGTGAGCTCCTAGTGACATACCCTCGGCAAGCTGAGCAAAGCTAATGTGTGGATGCAGCAGAGCAGCTCGACGCTGCAGATCCGCTATCATAAAGAAAGGTTTTGCAGCCGTACTTCTACAGCAACTTTTTTAAGCGACGAGCTACCCTGTTGCCTCATTACGTACACCTCTGTTGGAATACCAACAGCTCTAGCTCGACATTCACGAGTGCGCATCCGCTGAGCATATCAGGGCACATTCCAGGTACTGCAAAGGACCTTTCGCTCTGCAACGCAGTAGGCGGTGCCTGACGCTGTCAAGCGGATGCAGCTCAAACGTGCAGCTAGCTGTCGGCCCCATGGAAGAGAATAATCGAATTTGCATGTGGCCAGATGCTAGGTGCTAGCAGCACCACGAGCAGGAGAGTACGGAAGTGCATCCACAGTGGCCGATGTTTGCGCACGCAGCTGTGTGGATCTTTGACATCCTGTAGCCCTCTGAGCAAAAGCAGCAGCTCAGCACTTGCACAGATGGTAGCCCTCCCTAGCCCCACTGTGCTGCAGAACGCTGCCCAGCAATAGAAGCTTGCGAACTTCCCCTTATCGCGGCAGCTTACATCGGCAGCTCCGTAGCAAAGCAGAGTCTCCATCGGCCGGATGGCACACGGATGGCAACCATGAGCCTGCCAATGACTGCAGGTCGGTACCTGTGTCCGCCTTGAGCTCTCTCTCTACAGACTCGGACCTCGAGGTACATTGAGCCGATGGAGTCCTGGAGCTCCGATCATACAGGCCTTTCGCCCCTTCAGTGCTTTCCGGATGAACCATCTGTCAACATCTTCCGGATGATTTACTTCATACTTTGCATTCACTTCCGCCCCTCCTCGCAGACGACCGCAATGCCTGCTGCCGGTGGAGAGCTGTCCTCGCTTCTCACCGAGGCTCTGACTGCCAGTGCTGTGACGCTCAGTCACCATACTTGAGCTAGACCTTCCCAAGCAACCTCTCGCACATGTAGGGGGCTCCCCAATACCCACGCAGGGGAGGTATTGTGCACGGGTTCCGGCTTGGCGTCGTGGAGCATAGTTGAAAACATAGCGGGCTAAAGGAGACGAGATTCAGAGGAGCTGCGGGAGGAATGTACGGGCCATGCAACACGCCGGTAAGGCTCGTCGCAGGAAATCCCTGGTGGCCCTGGTGCTAGCTGCTGGCCAACTAATTAGCCAGCACACCAGGAGCCGAGAATTCTAGCAAAAGCTGAGTCGCTTAGCTGTCGAACTCATCAACGCTCCGTAGCTGCATGGCTGTGCAATGTCTCCGATGTCTGGATGTCCACCTTCTCGAAGGAGGGGTCATGGAGCAGTCACATGACATGATGAGTGGCCTGTGAGCAGTCTTACAGATTAGAGTAGCCATGAAGTAATCACACATGTCACATTTCAGTAGTGTTAGATGACGTTATGTACATCTCTCCTATAGCCGACCAGGCCTAAGGCCAGAATTTGTGCGATTGCTTGACATTGCCTCTGTGTTGTGGGTGGGTCTGTGAAACGAAGGCTGCTAAGATGTAGGATTTGTTGACTCTGAATCATGGGCTGGCTGGTTTGTGAAATTAAGTGCACTTGGCTTTCCTCTCATGCAATCTTGCTCTGCAGATTTTGCACAACGAATCTCCTCCCCAAATGATTCAGCATTTGGACGATCTTCACAGTAGGCGCAAGCGAGACATAGATACGACTCAGTAAAGGTGGCGAAGAACCGTGCCGAAGCTGCCGAGCTGCGGTTGCGTCTCATGCACCAGGTCGGACTGCACCAGAGGGAATCCACGCTTGGCCATAACAATCCCAAGACTTCACCACGCCACCCCTTCTCAAGGGGTGTGTACTGACTGCAACTTGTCTCATCCATGCTTCGGTGTAGCCATGTATAGAACAGCCACATGAAAAGTAGGGTTTTTCCGCTGGCAGGGAGCGGCTCCAGCGGTGCAGGCGCAACCTGTGAAGGCCTGGGCTGCTCTTGCATTGGCCTCGCTGCTTCTCCGACTTCCAGTTTGACCGACGCAGGTGCAAGACACCCTGCAGCAACAGCAACGCCTCATAAGCTGGCAACCTCCGGTTCAGGCGCTGATGTGGGTATGGACCACGCTAAATTGGGCAACCAGCCGTAAGAGTAGAGGTTCTGGCTGCTTCTCGGTCGCAGGCCGCCTCCGCCCACGAGGCTGTGGTCGCAGATGCCGCCAAGGATGTGTCTTGGATCCCCATAAGGTTGGATGTTGGGCTTAACTTAGTTCAACATCCAAGGCCGGTACAACCTAGGTAGCCAGCCGCATTGTAAGATCCAGTTTCGGGTCAAGTGCAGGCTGCGACGTGGTATCTCCACCACTGTTTGATGCCCAGGTGCGGGCTCGTTTGGCCCGCCTCCGCAACGAGATCGCCCAAGAAGATGTAAAGGCTGATCCATTGCTGGATGGCCACGTGCACCAAGGGGTTGTGAAGAGAAGCATGCCGCCAGACTCTGCTAGGTGCCCCAGCAGCGTGCAGCGGGCACGGCTGACAAGCGGCCGAGGCCACACTGCTTTCTGCTATACGGAGATGTTCCGTGCTTGCCTTTGCGCTGGGTGTTCTGTTCCTGAGGCCGAAAGTCGGCACAAAGTCCCCTATCCAGAGGCCATCCCACACGTGCCGGGCGCTTGCAGAAATTTGCTAGGAGGGCGGATTCATGTTCGGCTGCGCGCGTTTCTTTTTCAAGTCAGCATGCCTGGCTGAGCAGGCGGGCTAGGCCCTCGGCAGAGGCGCCCGAGTCCGAGTGCCTTGGTCCGCAGCCTGAGAGGAGCCAGAGTCGGGCAATGTCGGGCATTGAGAAAAGTATAGAAAAGTGGCGCCGTAAGTCGACTTGTCACAAGGGCTTCGTATGAATTCATGATGCCGGCTGCAAAGAAACGTCAATTCCAGGGAGGGATCCCGAACTTGGGCATCGATTCTCGTGACACAGCGGAAGTCCATGGCATGCCAGACCACCTCAGAAAGGCATGGTAAAGCTCTCACAAGCTGCTGACATCAGCGCGCATTGCAACATATCAAGTGTGCTTACTTATTAAGGCTCCTCCCTTGCGTTTCCAGGCCGCGGCCTGCTCGAATGCGCCAGCGCCAGTCGCGGCCCACTTCACCAGCTTCCTCGATGAGGACCCCGGACCAGGCCTTTTCCAGTTTCGTCTGAGACCGGACAAGTACAGGAGCTACGCGTCGGCCCACAGCGCAGCTGCCTTGCGGACGTGCACGTCCGTGCCAGAGTACAGGCAGGCCGAAAAATGCGATGAATGATCCTTGAAGGATTTGCAAGCACCAAAGGTCGTTGAACAAGCCCCTACCAGAATCCTGAGATGTACCATGATAGTAACTCGGACGCGAAAGTGCTTGACCTGGGCCCCAGTACCTGCCAGGCTCAAGCCACCAGAGCCACAGTTTCTCTTTAGCCTGCCGCTGAGCGTCTACACAGGCGCTCCCAGGGTTCGGGCCGAGGGAAGAGATGAAGCAGTGCAAGTCCCACCTGTCAGGTTCTGAGAGCTAGCACGTTGCAATGCCCCACGCAGTAGCTTAACAGCCCGGGGCATGCGATGAATTGAGGCTGCTGGAGGAATGATAAGAACAAACGACAGAACACATCCCGAATCAGCAGAAGGACCACGTCCCAAATGGAATAGATCATAAGTTACGAAGATCTCAGCACTCAGCAGCACGACATCAGCTTTCCATTCATGCACTTTGCCAGCCGCGAGCAAGACTCCATTCCAAGCGGGTTGCAACCAGAAGCCAAGCCGCATGGCGAGGTTAAAGAGTATCCAGCAGTCATAAGTCATAAGAGGAAAGTGTTCGGTCGGCGATTATTGCAGGATCTTGCATCCAGCAAGCTCGCGTTGGGAGAGGTCTGCCATGTCAGGCGCTAGGCTGATGTGGTTGTAGATTGAGCAAGGCGGTGCAGCTCGTCAGCGGTACGTCTTGGCAGTGCGACAGTCTCGTATTTCGACACTGCGAGACGGCCACATTGCCAAGGCTTGCAAGGTCGAGGAGAGAGAAGGAATGTGCTTCAGGGCTTCATGTCCTTCAAAGAGAGTGCGGCGAAAGCAGGTCCGAAGCAGCTTGTCGATCTCACCTTTAAGTCCGGGCGTGGTGACAGCCGTCCGAGACTTGGGCGGCCTCTGTCTGGGACCTCTGTAACTGAGGCCAACACCTGTCAGAGCATCAAGCATAACGTACCATACGGGCAGCACTAACAAAATGCGGAGTGTGGTAGAAGAGCTGAACTCGTATGAACACGTGCGAGGCATGATACAAAACCCCATTGTTGGGTTTGAGAGCCCGCCCTCAAGTGGAGAAGGCAAGACAAGACTAGCAAAGAACGTTAGCCGCTGCAAGTTGGTTTTCCCTGCACGGATGCGGTTCAGCTGCTCAAGTACCGTAAGTAAAGTTGGATGCCGAAGCTTCACAAGTGGAAGCACTTCCACAAGCCATCCTGCCCAAAATCCCGGTCCAAGGCTCGCCAAGCCCGCAGTCTCGGAGAGCGAATGGTGATGCGAGGAGATCCATAGATCTTGGGCTTGAGCTTAAATCATCTTAAATCTGGAGCCCTGCCAGCCGAGCAAAGACTGTCGGAACGAGACTTCGTCGTGGTGAAGCAACTGCTCGCGGTGCTTCGAAGACTCGAGGAGTCCTCCGCGCCGATCCACTGGAGCCGCGAGCACAGATTTTTCCGCAAAATATTCTGAGGAGCTTCTACGAACCTCTTCTTAACATGAAGAAAGTTGCCGCCAATCCACTAATGCATGACTACTCGCATGGGCGTACCTAGTGTACGGTTCCGCCTGATGGCCACCGGGGTGGAGTAAGGGAGTCAGGATTAAGCATGTTTGCAGTGCAGCAATTGAAGCTGTAGCTGCGAAGTAGATTCGGTATGCCGTTGTGAGCTCACTCGTTGCCACCTGCATCTTCGGTAAAGTCAACCTGAAATCCCTGAACAAGCAGACGATGGGCAAGTGACTAGCATGCTTTTCAGATGCAGGGCGCGCCATCATCCGCAGCAGGCCGGAGAAGTGAAGAGTAGTGAGCGAGCGCAACATTGGACATTTCCAATGCATTCGCACTGTAATTATGATTCATCTTGGGGCACGTTCGAGTCTTGACGCATGGGCGTCTGCAGTGACATGATCGGTACAGCACGGACTTCAGCATTAGAGACACGCGCAATTCGCCTTGGTGGCAGGCTACGGCGGCTACGGTACGCCCTCCTCCGCTGCGCAGTCTCTGCGTCCGGCGCAGAGGACCTCAGACGCTGCACGACATTAAGTCCAGCCACTATAGAGTTCAATGTTCTGGAAAGAGGTTCTGCATGTGGCACTGTAGGGCTATCCTGTAAGAGGCGACTCGATGAAGCTTTGGAATCGGATTCTGGAGTGTGGCTGTGTCCCGTTTGAAGGATGTCGACGCAGACTGAACGCCTAGGCCCGCACAGTTTCTCTGCGTGCCGACTTGTGGGATCCCCAGTGAATGAACTGGCAAGAGGCATGTCGCCGCCCGGCTCGCCGCGCTCCACAAGCCCTTTCGGCACGCACGGCTCTGAGCTGCCCATCGGGAAACAGCAGGAAACGGAATCCTAATGCTCCAATGTCCACTGCCAGACAACTGAACTTGGACTACTGACAATTGTTCATGACCGTGAGAACCGAGGAGTCCAGCCGCACGAGGGATGTCACGAAATCGAGAACAAAGCTAGCTAGGGCAGATCGCCAAAAGATAGCAACAGCAAGCATTCGAACCAATAAAGCAACTTAGTGCACCATGATAAGTTTATTTATGTTGGCTTCTTAAAGTCCTATTGTCATGACTCTGACGACGGCTCCCTCTGTGTTACTTCTTGTCACTCTTGCAGAGGCCAGGCTCTGCGGCATTCGCATGGCCGCCGCCTGCAAACCTCCAGCAGGTGCGCGCCAGCGGGTTTATGAGCATTTTCAGGCTCAGGGTGGCTGCAGTAGCAGGACCTGAATTATTTACTTTTGGAGATTGACGTTTCGATGCTTCAGGATCTTACGGTGATCTATGGCAAGATTTCCACGCATCTCTCGACAGACAGATATAGCAACAGACGCCTGGCCTCAATGCCTAGCCATAACCAAAGCATGTCACAAACCCACCCGGCACGAGCACCAGACACGGATCCTAGTTCACATTGAATTCTAGAGCTTTACGGTTGTGACTTTGGCCCATGATTCCACTGAAGGAAACCAATGTGGAGATCCAAGCTTTTCCCAAAACCCAAGGTTCCCAGGCACCACATCTCGAACCGCTCTGCAATGCTGCCACGTCTCGGAGAAACATTCCCTGAGCCAGAGCTGCACGCACCACTACAGGACCACCAACCGCCCGTTCATCCAGAAAGTCATGTTGCCCTGACTCCCCTCTTTTCAGGCTATACCGGCCCGCTGCAGCTCCCCGTACCGGGTGCCCAAGCATGGACAGAGCGAGGGAGTGTCAGCAGTCAGTGGGCGGTTCAACTTCTCTTTGCAGGTCGTTTCTGCTCCGCGGGCTGTGTCTCCAATACAGGACGGGCCCGGACGCAGCGTCCGCCTCCGCTCGGCTCCGCTCGCACTGCCTCTGCACTGCCGCATTCTGTGATCGAAGGCGTCGCAGCAGCGGGCCCTTTCGCCTCCCCAGGCCGGGCCTTGGGATACACACGATTGCTTACAGAATGCGGATGCGTGCTTGGCGTAGGTGCTGACGGCAATGCGGCCGGCCTCCCCTCAGGCGGATGCGCCTGGCAGAAAGCAATGACAACGCGACGCTCCCCCACTCTCAGGTAGCTTCACTTCCTGGGGCAGCGTCAGCTCCAGTGGCTGCCTGACACCATGATGGATAGAATGTAAGACAATTTAAGAGGTTGACCAGCGAATGCATTGCAGACTCGGAGTCTTATCAGCAGCCCGAGCTGTCAAACGCAAAACTCGATGGTGCCGCAGATGTCCTTGTTGCCATCGTTCGTTTTTTTCCGTTCGTTCCACCACTTGCTCCTGTTGTTTGAATGCGTGTCGATGATCTCGACCGCTATACTGCGAAACTACTTTATTGCTGCTCGACGGCGCTGTTGCAACCTCACAGAAACTCACATGTCCTCAAGCTACACCGTCATAATTCGGAATTCGAAGAGCCTTGAAGGCACCACCGCCACACACGCGGCGATAACTGCGCCCACCTGTAAAGCCTGCGTGAATCCTATCCTGATCATGTGATGCAGCCCCTAGACTCCAGGATGGGAGCGCTATTGGGCCAGAGCTGCTTGGGAGCCAGAGTCGTCTCCCGCATATGCAAAACACGGCCTCAAATATGCCACCACCGCAGACAGTTGTTAAGGCTCATGAGGTTGATGATGTGTTTCGTCGGAATTGTAAATACGGTCGACTGGCTTGCTTCATCCATTTCTAAACTGCCCTGATGCTGCGGGCAAGCAGAACACCAGAAGTCAGAGGTTTCAGATTCCTCAAGCCTCACTCGATCCTGGGCTCTCCTCCTGTAGATGACACACCAGCGCCGGCATGTCCCTTTCACCTTCATTCCCGCTACTTGTTTTCCTCCGCCCGGAGGTGCAGCTACTCAATGGTGTGGTCTTTCGTTTCTTTCGATACGATGCCAGCCCCCGTCATTGTCCATACAGTAAGGCTCAATTCGCCGCATGTCGGCTGCCGCAGCAAGCTGTGGTGCTGACCTTATCGATCAGGGTGTCCCATTGACATAGCATGTGCGAAGCTTGATTCTGAAAGCGCCGGCGTGAGAAGAAGAGTGGTGAAGCCGGTAAGACCAAGGCGCCTCGATTAGTTTCGCCTGCCACGGCCACCCCTGCCATATCTATGTGAGCTGCATAGTTGCGTTCGAAGCTCAGAGCCTACCTGGCCTTTGTGTGTAGATTGGATTTGCGGTGCGGCTCACAGTTTGACCTTCGAAAGCCAGGGGTGCTGCACGAACCTGGAATGGGCATGGTGCGCTAAAGTGCGTCCTGCCCCCCTTGACTTGCGTGCAGCAGCCACTGGGTGCCCCGTACCATGAGGCCGTGAGGCATGAGCTGTCCATGCAAGACCGACTGCAGTTCCAATCTGTGATAGAGGCCCAAATTGATTACCAGTCAAGCCCGGCCACAAAGAAGGCTGCATTCAGCTTGCACAGGTTGCATGTTGGGCTGCAGTGCACCAAAGCCAAGACCTCATAGCTGAAGTGTTTTGACCCGGCACTGTTCCACCTAAGTGCTGGCAAATGCACCCGTCATGCTGAAATTAACTTCGGAGCATCATTCCGGAGAATGCTCGAGCAGCAGAGAAGAAACCGCTTGCTTGTCTGCTTGTGTGAGGCATCATAGATCCTGAGCCGGCTATTTCGGAAAGTTGTTTCTATTTCGAATAAATATTATTGTACGCATTGAAATTTCAGGTTCATTGTAGCATATTCTGAAATGAAATGGAAGCCATAATTTCAAACCATGGAACTGTAGGAAAGTATGTATTTCTTGACACCTGAATATGAGACTTTTCAATTCTAGTTTTCTGTTCACTTTCACGGCCATACGTACTCAAACGGACGAATGAGCAATTGAAACGGCACGAGAGTGGTAGTCAACTAATTATTTTCGATTTCTATAAGATTATTGATAGGTATTATTAAATTCTTCATATTGGTCAATATAAACAATAAAAAAAGATTCTTTATCCGAACGAAATATCGGACTTGCTATCGGATATCTAGGGACTTCTCAGGCGTATTTATCAGACTATAGAGGAGGTTTATTTATTGATTATGATTTATTCTTGAAAGCTCTCGGAATATCGAGGATTGGTCTTTAGATACGCTATATAATATATTTATTCAATCTGGGGAAGTATTAGGCGGACTTAATTAATATTGGAGGATTGGTCGTTTGGGCAAATTAGATATTTCTAGATGAATTTCTTTTATTAGTCTCCTCTCATTATTATTGACAATAATATCTCTATTTGCACCGAATGGAATCGTGCCATTAATTCGACGTCAGCTTCCGAAATACGAGATTCATGAGATTGGAAGATCTTTCGTATCGCTTTTCGAAGCTGAGTCGGTCGTCCTGAGCTGGCTTGAGGGATGAAATAATTTGCTGATCTGAAATGGATTCGAGGAGCAAAGCTACCTCGCGCCACCGTCCCGTCCTCGACTCAAAGTATAATTTCTTTAGAATTCAAAACTTTCAGATTTTAAGATCTTTCATCTCGTGGATTGATCGGCGCATTGCCTCATTATCCGGATGCTTCTTTATGGCCTGATCAACACTTTGCATTATTGGTCGCTATATTCTTGCATTTTGCATCTTTATAGTTATGCCCCAATCTCAATTAACCCCAATTGATCAGAGCTCCCTGTTCGATATTTCCAGTGCCTGAGCGGCCGCGCTTGCAGGCATGAGGGATTCTTTCCGTGCTTCAAATGGACAGTAGTTCGGCTTTGGCGGAGCGAGAACTCCCCCCTCCTACCTATAGGAGAATTCGAGCCCGAACTCCTCGGAAACCCTCCGCTCCTTACCCACCCAGCAACGTCCCAATCTATGATCCTAACGCTCCCACGGTTGTCCATAACCCAATGCTACGTATAGGAGCAACACCTCAACAAATTCTTGCCGCTCAGCAATTCGCTGCTGGTGAAGCTACCAATCGAGTAGCCGCCCACCAAGCTTCTATGAATGAGGTGCAAGGCCAAAACAAGGACGTTCTAAACGAGGCAGGGTCTGCGGTCGATCAGCTTCGCGAGCAATATAGATTTTCGGAAGTCAGGTGGGGGGAATTATTTGAGTACGAGCAATTCGTTGAGCGTCACTGACTTGAGCAAGTTAGAGGCTGAGCTAGTTACGTAACGGATGAATTTCCAAGAGCTCAATGCTGCTCTTCAGGAGTATCACAGTACGTTGATTTTTCAGCTCAACCAAGCCCGGGTAAAGTGTCAAATCAAGGAGCGTGAGATTCAGAGGTTTCGTTCGGCTGCTCCATGCGCCTCGAATTCTGGGTGCCCTCCCAAACCTCCCAAATCGATAGGCTCCTCCTGTTGGCACCGGGTCTGGTGTTAGTGATACGTCTTGGACTCATATTGAAACTTCCGATCCTCCATCTGAGCATCTCTTGTCCTCAGGCACCTTTATTCTTCCTCTCATATCTTCATATCTTATTCTTTCCCAGCCAAGTTCGCCGGTATCAGATCCTCGCCTGGACCAGCTGATTGAGGTAATTCAGCAGTGGATTCAACAGGTCGGTCAAAATGCTGCGGGTGCTATTGAGACTCATAATGATGATGACGATGAAATTGAAGAAGAAGAAATTGCCAAAGAATTTCGAGAAAAAGATATTGGTGATTAGAGGGCTCTCTTGCATCTCAAGCTCGAGCCTGTCCCCTCGGACGCGACAAGTTTCCGACCATAGAAGAACGGATTCAAGATTCAGTTATCCAAGCTTGATACCTCTTGTCAAGGCCTTGTGCTAGCATGGATTTCTAGGGATTTTGATACTGAAAGGACTGCTTTGAAGGATTCGGAATTCCTCTCTCGATTTGACACCTGGATAGCCGAGAAAGTATCTTCGAGAGGTGAATTGAAATAGTCCTCTGAACTCGAGCAAGATATTACTGCGTATATTGAGTGATGCGACCAATATCAATCGCCCAAGGGTCGAGTGATGCTCGCTATTATCGCGAAATTTTTCGATTTTGATCGGGCGAGAGATTCGATTCTGCCCGCATCTGTTTTATTTCAGATCGAATTTGGCGGAAGTTCCGTAAAAGATCTGAGGGACTTCATATATCCTATTCGTTTTACTCTCAGTATAATCCCCGTCGGGCGGCGACCTGATGATCGCCTCTCCGGAGACGGAGAATGGCTCTTCTATCGTGCGAAGCATATTCGCAAGCTTGAGCATATTATTGGGGACATTAGGAGTCAGGAGCTTCTTCGTATAAGAGGGAGTGATCTTGCCTGAGGGACAAGATTCAAGATTCCATTATTCAGGATCGTGATGATTCCAATGAACAATCTATATTGAAGGTCTGCAGTTAGCTATCCCTGCTCCCTGGACAAAGGCTGGCCCTGCTGTTGATGGAAGGAATTGGAAAGCAAAGATAATACCTCCTGCTGCGCCTTCTAAAGTTTCACCTCCTAAGGCCTATCTTCCTCCTCCTCCTCCTCCGATTGCCCCGGGTGCGCCAGCACCCAATAATACTGCGAAACTAAAGACAAAGGTCAAAGCTCAGGCAAAGGCGATGATTGATGCTGAGAAAGTGAGGACTCCTTGAATTTTCTTCTAGGTGTCATCTAGGTGCATTCATGGGGATAACCAAAAATACAGTCTCAAAGCTGCTGCGCCGAAGCCGAAAGCTAAAGTCAAGGATGGAGTCAAGAGCAAGCCTGGAGCAGAAATAACAGTAGTCGTCGCGCTTGTTGCCACTTCTAATCTGTATACTCCCGTCATCTCTGCTGGTCCCTCTTATGCTGTCGAGTGGGCTGCCGAGACAGCAACCGAACGTCACTTATATTCGATTAAAGCTTTATTCGATCAAGGGATTCCTCGTGATGCCTTCGCCCACTGCTTAGGTGCGTCTAGGTCCCCTGGGGCTCACAGGCGGAGATCCCCAACCTGCAGAGCAGACTCTTGGTTTCGAATCCGATTTTCACCAGTCAAGTGAGATTTACTTCTGGGGCAGCAGATCCTATAAGTGATCTTTCAGGGGGGCTTGAGAGCGAGGATCCGGCTGCTATTCCAAGAGCCATCCGTAGCTTCGACACGTATCCTGCTGAAACCAGAGCTCGACAAATGCTGAGTTCTGGAGGCAACATCAGCCGTGCGATCCGCAACTTGTTTGGCCTCGTCAAAAAGGAACTTGCTGCTAGAGGTGATCATGGGGAATCACTTTCTACTGGACTTTACCGATTGGATGGAGCTCTTGGACTTAGGACTTCAGCCCATCAGTTTCTTTTGGACACCAAAACCCTCAAGAAGTTTGCATATTCGAAAATTCCTGGATTTGGATATATAACGTCACTACCGGTCCCCACCGAGACTTGCACAATGCCAATATTGACAACGCCATCATTCTCTAGGTGGATTTAGTGGGGATGGCGTCTGGATTGAGGAATCAGGAGGGATAACTTCTTGTCGTGGTGATCCTACCAAGCTGGGAAAGGTTCTTAATTTCAAAGAAGGTGTCATCCGGCTTAGGGCTAAGAGTGTCACCCATGCTACAATTCCTTGGAAGGGTCTTAGAGTTGTGGTAGTATTATTTTCTGCAAAGCATCCTTCTGAAATCAAAGAAATTCATTATGAAGAGCTTCACGCTCTCGACTTCCCGATCGGCTCTTGTGATGAGCCCCTGCCTGCTTTAGCTGCTGAGGCTCCCGAGGGTCCGGCTACCGATGCGCCACCCGAAGGGCTGATGCTAGTATTTGCGCTGAAAGTTCAGGTGAATTGATTCAGGATGATGGATCAGAAGATAAAGCTCCTGAAAGGATTATCAAATTGATTGATCAATTATATCGGTTGAATATAGGTTCTTCCACTTCCCGAAGGATCGTTTCTGAGATATTCATCCTCAGGCTCGCATGCTTTCAAAGCGTGATCATAAGAAGCCTCGTGATTCCGATAAAGAGTCTGATCCATTTGAATTATCTGAATTTGGAAAAATCATTCCCACAGATCTCCTATATATATTTAGATCGCCAGACGACTCCGATGCTCTTGGTCCTCCTCGCTTTCGAATCGCTTTCCTTATAATGCCCAATTCGAGAGGGAGATTAGGATTTTTCAGGAGGGCGTTCGATCATCTTTCCTTGAAGCCGATATCTCGATTCGTCCTGAGTTCTGACTTGTTGCTTGTCGCTATGATGCTATGACGTTGAATTTGATTCTGCGTGCCCCATAAGATGAATCATATAATAGATGGGATTTCAATAACGATGATGCGGGCAGAAATGAAAATTACGAGAAATTGATTTTTGCTCATCTGAATTTTATCGGCATAAATATTAAAGCAAATTCGGCCCCAACGTCGCACCTGGCTTATTTGCTGGATGGCGACTTGAACCCGGTGGCATCTATCGTGATGAGGTTTTCGTATTTGATCTTGAGAAGCTTGTGCAAAATCTGGTGCGTGGATAGAATCAATCAATATTCCAAATCTGAAGACCCTCTGCTTCCTCTATGCAATCTTACTGAATATACTGTATTCCCATTTCTTGATGACGACGATCTGCCAATTTCCGATTCCTTTCATGCCTCATATCTTTACGATTCAGGATAAGAGGAAGAAATTTCGGAGAATTTATTCTATCTATTCGAGAATTCGGAAGATAGGTCCCTTATCGGGGTATTCAGCTTATAATAACGACAAAAGCAATCAAAACGTCGAATATATCGTAAGAATTGAAAAATCTTTGGCAGAGAGAAAAAGCCCCAGAAATCCCTATGCCCATGGAAAGCCTCTTATGAATACTTGATATGGTCTTTATCTGTACCTCGTCCTGAGAGAGATCGTCTCTCTGACTACGCGTCCTCCGAGCCTGGTATTGAAGAACTTCTAGCAATTCCTATTATCTACCGATATCAGATATCTGGCGCTCTTGGGCTCTTTGAGATTATATCATATATATCCCATTCTAGGTCCAATCTCACGACTATTCCCGAAGAATCAGATATTCGTGAGATATCCTGCTGACTTCCGATATGAGAAATCTGACGTTCTTATATTCTTTGAGATTATGCCCTATTCTAGGCCCAATCTCACGACTACTGCCAAAGAATCAGATATTCGTGAGATATCAATATCGTGCGATCAAATTGATTTTGCTGATCTATTAATTATTGATCAATTTATTATTCAAATATCAGCATTTCCGGGTTGCAGCCTTTGCGACTCTGATGGTTTTCTTCAATATATCTCAGTTATCATTTCGAACGGCGGCGAAGATATATTAGAATGATCGTAAGATTCTTCTTATCGACTGCTCCCAGAAGTCCAAGAAATCGAAGATCAATTTGGATTATGCAGGCTATCGTTATGCGGTAGGAATGATGTCTTTGATAGATATACCTTTTGATGCTATTTATGATTAATCATAATATGGAGTAAACGTACGGATAAGAATTTCAATCCTTTCAAAGGTATGCATGCTCCAAACGTCAAGTATTGCCCTGCAAGCGCGCTTTGGCCCAGAACAACCTTCTACCTTGAAGCTTTCCAAAATAAAAACTCATATCAATATTTTCTTTTTTCGATGCCTTTCAATTACCTGCACTTCTTTGCATCGCATCTTTGCCACAGCTTCTTTGCGGGAAAGATTCTAAGCGCCGAGTCCAGCTTGGTGTGCTCATGCACGAGTCTGGGATGAAAGAGGTTAAGATTCAGGGTTGGTTCCTCGATTTCTTGATCGCAAGGAGTAGGCTGGGCTATTAGGTGCGTATGAAGCCATTAGAAAAAGAGAAAGACGGGCTTGTTGGTATAGGCACTTGGCTAGAGGAAGAGATAGCGTCGAAGATCGGTATTCTTGCTGGGGTCACTAGGACGTCAGATATGATTTATCTCGGGAATTTGATGATCATTTCGTCTATGAAAATATCTGAATTGAATCCGGATCAGTGGCGACTCAAAATCTGGATCGTATTTCGTGAGACGATATCAAGAATCAGTCGGGTATCTCAGCATTTTTCGAGGATTTTTTTGCCTCGTCTCCCTCTCGAGGGATTGAATATTGAGGTTATATTCGATTTTCTTGAATCTTATGATATTATGACTAGCGACACTATACGATTCAGGATATTCAGATCAAGCTCAAGATTAAATCTCGTATTTATGTCCTTCTATCACCTGAATTAGTCCCACCTAATAAGAAATATATCATCCAGTCTTGTGCGCCGCTTCTCAAGGCACTTTATGGATATCCTGAAAATTCTGTCAATTAGGATTAATATCTTTATGAGATTCTATTGAAATTGGTCGGAGAAGAAATCTCAATTCTTCTCTCGATTTATTTCTTTAGGTCTCTGGATCTAGCCTTATTCATCTATGATGATGATTTGATTCTCTCTGGTCGTCGGATGCTGCATAACGAATTCTGGCGATCCCTTTCTGAAAAAATCGAATTCAATTCGTTTATATTCTTGATCAGAGTCCTGGCACGCTTTCATAGATTTGAATTTTGGCAGCAGAAGAAAGATTTAGCTTCAGAATCAGCTGATTTTGCCAAGAAATACGTGCATCTATATGAGCAATACGTATATCTATATAAATCGATAGTTTCATTAATGATCATTCCTTTTTTTATATCATATTTGGATATGAGCATATCTCCAGCTCACCTCCAGTTGCAGACGATAAGAACCGTGACCAATTAGCTGAATCCACAATTAGAATCTTCATGAAGATTTTATGATTGATCAGGCTGAATCGTCCCGAATTATTAATCGTTATTTCTTCTCTTATCTCCAATATTTTTTCTTAGAATAAGAATAATAATCGACGAGCGCATAACCTTCTAAAAAAAATCCTAAATTCCATTGATTACGTAATGATCTTTGATATCAATGACCCTCCTTCCGAATTATGAATATCATTTTACTACGATTCTGATTTTACTGATTCATATTCATGAAATGAGAATATATTAATCATTGAAAGTTCTTCCAGCTCTACTCTATTGTCATGATCGAATCGATATTAGAAGATCGTATCACGATCTAATATCGAGATCATATTTATATTGAGCGAAATTCTTTTCTTCGACGATATTCCGATATTCGAGATCTGAGAATCCTTGATCTCCGAGATAAGAATTCATATCTTTGAAGATAATCAGATATATATCGCCATTATCCTCAAAAGATTCTCTATCAAATATCGATATTTTATCCCAACCTACCATATAAATCTGATCATTATTTGCGAATTCATTAATCTCAATAAGAATATCTAAACTTCCTATATATCAATACGAAGAATTATCGAGGCGATTTATTGATCCAGATTCTTCTATTTCAGAGATAGATCAGAGCATTGTAGTTAGTATCTATTTCCATTATAGGTCTGCCTGATATTATTTAGATTAATTTAGATTATTAAGATCCGTATTCAATTGATTTATTTTGAAATCAATATTCCATCAAAAATTATACTTCTGAATCAAATATCAAAGAATTGATCTTTTCTATATATTGGGCCTTTGCTAAATATTTCATCAGGAGATGATATGACGAATGATTTCCTTCGTAATAAGATTCCTATTCCTAATAGGTTGCTTCAAAATCTATGAAATAAGATCATATGGAGAATCGTCGGAAGACCATTATTATTATTCGTCGAGATCTGAATTAAATAAAGATTGACCATCTCCACTATCTAATCATGAAGATATATAATATAATATCAGCTGATTATATAAGATCTGATATATCGATATTATTTAGATCAAGATGAAAACGTATTTGAGACTCGTGCTGAATTCAGGATCGGGGCTCCTAGATTATAATCCGAATATATCGATATCTCTATTTGAGACCGGAAAACCTATTTCCCCCCGAATATATATATATATTTATATATATATATTTATTTATTTTATTTAGAACCTTATTCTAGATTCTATGCCTATATTATAATCGTTATTACATATAATTATTCTTGTGCTTTTTATTTTTTTTTTTTTTTGTTTTTTTGTTTTTTTTTTTTTTTGTGTGTTTTTTTTTGTTTATTTTTCTGCTTTTTGTTTTTGTTGTTTTTTTCTGTTTTTTCAATATTCGAATATTTAGAAATTATCATAGAGATATCTCTGGTAATTTTAAATTATCGTATATTATCGATTTATTTATAAATATTATATCTCTCAAATTCTTGGATATCTTTATTTTCAATTATTTATTATTATCATTAAAGATCGATAAAATCTGTATTGGAGAATATTATTTCTCTAACAATAGATCCCTCCTCTGGCATTTAATCTATCTCCGACAAATATCAAGATTATACATTTCTGATTATAATGATATCTGAGATAAATAATCTTTCCGAGGTAATCGAATCAAATTCAATCTTCTCATTAGAACCAAACCGATATAATATCTAGAGAATTAATAATCTATCAAATCCAAATCGTGTAAAATGAAGAGATATCAAGATCTGTATCGTATCTCATAGATATTTCTAGAATTTTTCAAATTCATGAATATTAATAAATTCTTAGAAATATGAGAGATTTATTTTTTCTAAAAAAAGATTTATATTTTAATTTTTAATCAAATATATGAATTTCTAGAGAAGAGATTTTTAGAATACGCTTTTTATTCCGAAGAATATTTTCGAAATTCTAATTATATATATCGTATCTTACAGAATATTCCAATAATAATATTTGATTCAATTAAAACCTTTCTAGATTGATAGATAAACATATAACCTATTATGAAAGCAGACGCATTGTATCTCATAGAGAATCCTAAAAGTATCTGCTACTAGTAGTATTTACGAGCTTCCAGAATTTCGAGATATATTTTTTTTCATATTATCTAATATAATATTTTGTAGTATCAATAATCTTTCAAATCATCTTAGAAATAATATTTTATTTATAATACGCGTTATACCCCATAGACCAAATTAAAGATAATATTTATGATCTTCTAATGTGGTATCCCAATAGAAATTATATATGAGTTATATCGATATACCGTAGCCATATTAAAAATATATATATATATATATATGAATATCCATACTATATGATTTTTTAAATTAAATTCCCGTATAATAATATGGGGAATAACGATAATAATAGTAATAGCACGGGCATGAGTAGCAGCCGTAACCATAGGAATAACAGGAATAGCAGTGCCACGAGCACGAGCAGCAGCCGTCGCAATAAGGACAGCAGTGCCAGGATGGCAGTGCCAATGTCGCAATACCAAGTAGACACAGTGGCGAAATCGGGTAGTGGAAAAGCGGTGAGTAATAGCATAGTAGAGTGGTATAAGCCGTGATTATAGTGGTAGTGGTGGCAGGAGGAGGTGTAGTAGTGGTAGTAGTCAAGTAGGAGCAGCAGCACAAGTACGAATCCATTCAAATCGCTGTGTTGAACATACTCTTCTCGAAGAAAACTCTTGAATAGTCATGTAGCACTCATTATATTTCGATGTAGTGCGTTTGGGCCTCCGGTATCGAAGCTGATTCTTTTTCCCGGATATGGGCGTTGGCTTCGCGCATGTCATGACTGACAATCGATATCAATCGATTTCGCAAGCATCGGCAGGTACCCTCTTCAATAGTGTCTAAGAAGAGGCATCCCGAGGTCCAGGCCAAGCAAGATGTAACAAACCTCATGTATCAAGAGCTCACCTGTGAATCTCCACGGACAAGAATCTAAAATTACTACCACTTCCGCCGATACTTCACTTCAGAACTGCAGCAAGTGAAAACTTAAATATGCGTTGGCCAGAAAATTCTTCAAGTTCTGGAGGCCGCTGGTCAGTTCTCAGGTGCTGTCAACCACAGCATCTACGTCACCTTAGGCCCAGCATGGCGACAAACGAAGAGATGGCTACTCAACTCGAGTGTTTCTTGTCCAGTGGTGAGCAGCACTTTGGCAGCTGCTGGAAGCGGTTCATCAGGTAGCAAAACTCCCAGAGAAGCGCCACCTCGGTCGAAACCCAGGCGACAGAGGCCAAACCCAGGCGGCCACCCCTTCCCAAGCCGCTCTGAGGCTGCTAGCTGCTGGGGCGGACAAGTCCAAGGAGAATCCCATGGTGGCCAAATTTGCGACCTCGTTCTCAACAAGAGTCAGAGCTCATGGAGCAAGAAGACAGAGTAGTTCACAACTCTTCACCAACCAGACCACAAAAGCCAATAGTTCAGATCACGACACACTTTGTGCTCCGAAAAACCAGGCAAATCCTGGTCAATCTGTAATTTTACCATCTTCTTGTCAGTGTTTGTCCTAATGTGTCTTCATATGTTTTTCCTCTGTCTCTAGTTGTCGTAGTCACTGTCAACGGAGGCTCACATGAACCAGGCGGTGGGGCGGCAAAAAGCATCACTGACAATGTGTTCGAGCTCAGACCAGACCCGTCGAGGTCAAGGCAATTAGCATAGCCGAGGCAAACGAGATCAGGGCCTCAACTCTGGAATGGCAGAGCCCTCCACGTGCAACTCGTGACTGTATCGCCGCTTGGGACACCTCTCACGTAGAGCCCAGCTCGGACAAGCACCCAGAACTTGCAGGCGAGACTCCATGTAATCATCTCCGCTGTGCAGCAGGATAAAACAAGCGATGACGAAGGACCACCTCATCTATTGCAGGCGCACCATGTGACAAGCAGTAACCAGGCCCGCCATGATCTCAAACCGTCGCATCTGTTACGTTGCTATGGGTGCTCGGCGCCTGACATGTGGCAGGCCATCTGAGGCAGGAAGTCGTATCCCCAAACAACCTGTGATGCATCGTAAACTAACAAGCGCTTCTTCCACACGGCCATAGCCCCCGCGCGCTCACTCGCTCGCTCGCTCGCTCGCTCGCTCTCTCTCTCTCTCTCTCTCTCTCTCTCGCTTTCTCTTATCTGCACGCAGCGCCAGAGGACGATGTAGCCCCCGCCCCCGCACATCTCGTGCGCACTGGGTCTCAAGTCCGTGTGAGTCTGGAGGGATTTGGCACGGTCAGGTTCTGGCCAAACCCCCTTGTCACAACCTATTGGAACCCCCTGCCTCGCACCTCGTCTGGCCCCATGCTGGTGATGCTCTACTTTTTCTCTCTCGTTCTTTCGCGAAGGGTAAGGGAAGAGGGAGCGACCCTCTTCCCCGGCGCTCTGCGCCCCCCAAATGTTTTGGGGAAGCCAGGTGAAAAAGCGACAACGGCAAACTGAGGGAGCAGTGACTACCGGCTAGCTGGTACTCCAACAACACATGCCCTCTAAACTTCATTGTCCGCTTGCCCTGCATAGGCAAAAAAGTGAGCGGTCAGGGAATCAATAATATACATGCGGTATTGTACATGGCCCAAAAGAGGAGGCGAGGTTTCGAGGATTTTGGAAGGCTTCAGCGGCCCGTCTAAGCTAAAGGAAAACGTTGGAAAAGGGGTTTAACCCCGTCAGGTACCTAGCGAAGTTGGATAGAAAAGCTGTGCGAATCGAAGTCAACTGAAACATGCAAGCCGGTACAGTAGGCAAGGTAACTATCGCTGTTGTTGGACGGTGCAAAGTATAGCAACAAAGATAACACCAGAGCACCTCAGTGCAGACAGCGAAGTGACCGAATCGGGGTATGACCGGGGTTTCCCCTCTGAAAGCTTGGACAGGAAGCATCAGGACGTGGCGTTGTTCACTCACTCTTCTGCTGCTCACTGCGTCTCCCGCTTCTTGGCTCACCGTTCTGAATCTGGCTTCCATGATCTGTGTTGTCTTTGTTCTCGTCTCTGATCTCGGTATGCCCCTTTGGTAACCTTTCTATGTATAGGTGCTCCACTTCTCCTCGTCCGTCTGGTACTGGTCCAAGTTATAAGGGGGTCTCCCCTGGTCGTTGCGTTCTTGGAATAGTTGGTAAAGGCGATTACGCTGTCGATCAGCCAGAGCCGGCGGTTCCCCAGCAGGCGAAGCAGGAGCATGGCGGCCTATGCCTTCGTCATCGATGGCCTCTTGCTCGTCTTCGGCTGCTGCTGGCCTGGTAGCGGGGGCTTCTTCCCCTTCGGTTGTCGGACCTCGCGAGGGTCGTATTCATCAATAACGTCGACAATAGTGTGAAGGCCAACGTCTGGGAACGTCACACGCTGTGGTAGTTCCACCCTCTCTTCGTCGTGTTGGAAGTCGGTCTTGTAGTAAGGCTTGCTCCTGAAGAGCATCGTGTCGTTCGCGACGGCGTGAGTGAGGGCCGCTGGGGTTTCTCCCGGAGTTGCAAGAGAGCGGCTTGTCAGGTTGCTTAAGCCAAGCAACTTCCTGGGCAGCTCCGCCTTGCTGCAGGGCAAGTCCCCGTAGAACTCTTGAATGTCGCGCATGTATCGAAGTCAAAGGGGTCTCCCCCGCAGTGCTGCTCGTCAGGGGAGTTCCCCTTTGGCTGAGATGGGGTGGCAGTGTGAGCTCTGCCGGTGGGCTCGCCACCGCTCGGACTGGAGACTTTATGTCGTGCTTCCGAGCTTCAGGTGGCTCAGCTTGCCGAGGCAGGCCCAGGATTTCCCTAACATGGGGTCGTCCGGCCCTTCGCTCTTGAGCTTCGCTCCGGCACAACCTGGGTGGTCTTGATCTGCTCCGTGCATTTTCTTTTGACCTTTGTAGGGGGAAGGGACGGGGGAGCACGAATTCGCTGTAGAGCGGGTCGCCTCATCCCGAGCCAAGGCAATCTCTTGCTCAAGTAGCAGTTGCTTGGCCTTGGCGGGTGTCGGGTTGCTTACCCCGTACAGGATGCAATTATCGGCGGAGGGAGCATGTGCAGCGTGACATTGCTCTCCTTCAAGGCATTGTCGACAAAGGAGAGCGGTGACTTTCGGGGTCTCCCCCGGACAGCTGTTTCCCACAGTGGTAGGTGCGGAGTTCCTCGGCGTAGAGGTCGGTGTTGTGTCTTCTTTGAGGGCTTCCTGCACTGCTTTGTCTATCTTCCGTTGCCTGAGGAAAGCATGGATCTGTTTGGGATCCCCGCTCTCACAACCATGTAGCTCACAGTCCGGGTCATCTCTGCGGTGTCCCTCATGAAACGAGGTTCCATTGCGGCACCTGAGGCATGGAAGGACTTTCACAGGGCTGCCCCCCTTCGGTTTGCTGACCTCTGTCGCATCCGTCATCGCGTGGGCAACCTTATTATTCGCGGTTTCTCTGCCGCTGTCACGATCACGACGTACGGGCTCTCCCCGGTCGCGGTAGATCTTGCATGATGTTGCGGGGAATCGAGGCTGTCACGCACTGCTGGGAGGCACCAAGCGCGAGGTAGGCCAGAGGGAAGCGGCGGGTCGACTTGAGCCGAAATCCCTCTCTCTCTCTTGCTTGCACTCAGCCTCTCTCTCTCCGTCTCCCTCTCTCCATCTCCCTCACCTTCGTCTGCTATATCGTGGTACTGCTAGCACCGTCGCAGAATGCCTTGGGCAGAATAGGCTTGGACAGCATGATGAGTGGTGTAATCACCACGACATAGATCGCCTCGGGCGGCAGTCTCTGTTCTCAGTGGGTTGGACAGACTCCATGCGTCTGAGCATGGCGGCCATCTTGTCCACCAGCTCCATGTTTGATATGAGTGCACCCTCCCCTTTTTGCCGCTACTCGAAACAACCAAATCTGGCAAAGAGCCTGCACTGTATACTCAATTAGAAACCCTGTCTCTGACGTACGCACCTTGAGAACGGCGAAGTCAAGCATCTGATTTCTGTGCACCAGTCCAAGTCGTACAATGCTGCGTGACAGGTCAAGCGCGCAGAGTGCAGAGTTTTCCCTCCCGAGACAATCGGATCACATGTTCCGGTGGATGTTCAATACACTTCTTAGCCGAAACCTCCGTGCACGTCTTGAGGCGCTCTATAGGGCTCCACCGGCAGGCCACAAGATTAGGGGGCTTTCGGAAGCTAGAAATTCACACCATGCCTCATGTCATTGTCCATCCCTTCAAGCCGCGAAAATTGGAGGCTCGCCCCAAGTAGTACAGCAAACAATTCAATGCGTGAGAACTGACGGGTGTACCGGAACTCTCACACAGGCCCCTACCTGAGTGCAAGACAGCTGTCAAGCGGCCGCCCGAAGCACTAATCGAGTGGTTCTGTTGACTTGGCGTCACGCTGAAAGCGCTCCAGCAGGTAGTTGAACTCCCAGAGCAAAGCGACCTGAGCAAAGCAACACTGCAGAACATTTCTAGCAAGAAACAGCGTGTGCAGCTCGGAGGATGACTGCCGGAGCAGACAGGTCCAGGGAGAATCCCATGGTCGCCAAGTTGGCGACCTGCTGAAACATGGACATCCGTTCGGAACTCCGCAATGAACCGCTGCACTGAGCTTCCCACGATCAACATTGCTGATGCAAAGGAGATAAAGGCCTCAAGTTGCTGATGAGATTACCAAATAAGTCTTGCAAATGCAAATGCGCTACAATTCCTTCGATGACGAACAGTTAAACAAGCTGCATACATTGCTCGGCTAGCAGCTATCAGCAAAGCACCGGAACCGCTGTTGTCCCGATCGCACTTTCAAGCTGATATGAACCTGTGCTTAGGATCCATTTCAACCCAGATGCCATCCATTCCTCCCCGCCGCTGTGCAACAGGATGAAGCAAGCAATCACGAAGGACCACCTGGAAACTCGACCGGCACGCTTATTGCAAGCCCTGCTGCAAACCTGCGCATATGCCTTACTGAAGTCCCGGCATATGACATGCCATTTGGGGCAGAAAGTCATATCCCCAGACCACCTGACATGGGTCCAGCCATCATAGCGGCAAATGCTGAGACCGGTGAAAGCTACCGGCACTGCCAACTTTCCTTAACAGGAGCACATGCCGGTCTGCCATTACAAGACCTTCAAGACTGTAGGGCGTTAAGGTGCGCAATGTTGAGGTCTTGTTGCATGAACCTGCTGGCAGAATGCACGCTAGGGAACGGGCCTTCGGTAGAATGGGCTTGGACACCATGATGAGGGGTGTGATGATGGCAACATAGATCGCCTCGACCGCTGTACAAGGCTGGCGAGGATCAACAGTGCAAGGCTTTGCACATGTCGTTCACCGACCCAGCAGGGAGTATGAGAGGGGGGTTGCAAGCATTGCTGCACAAAGCTGAAGCCAGTCTGAGTTCAGAACGATCTTGTCAAGGAGCTCCATGAGGGCAAGAGTGTGGCAAGGCAACCCAGCGAACAATGTGTAACCGATCCGGAAAAATCCTGGATGTCCTTTGTCCTCGTGTCTTCGTGTTCAGGCACTACCGTATTGCGTCTTGCTCTCAGAGCCCAACCCTTGCTTGCGACATGCTGTGCGAGTCCCCGACTTTCTGGGTGTATGAAACATGCCCAGAGCGATCACGGAAGCAGCGACTCTTTTTTCGGGCCGTGCATTCGGAAGAATCCGAGAGCTGCTTCAGGGCGAGTTCATACCGCACTCACACTTCGGTTGTCAAACAGGCCGTAAGGACCAGAAGTGAGTCTACGAAGCAGTGAAGGGATCTATTCTCTGGCTTCTCGCTCTGTATCCTATTGGAGCGGGCTTCAATACAAATGCGTATGCCTCCCCAGATGTGTCCGCGACATATGCCTCACGTGAATGGGTAATGGCCGAGTCTATGCCTTCATACGGCCCTGGAACCTGGCCGTGCAGGCGAGGAGCATCTACCGCGCTTGCTTGCATTTGCAACTCTCAGGGCAACGGTGCTTGGAGGCCTCTGCTTGACTTCATCGGGGGATAGCGGCTGTCCTTCTTCCCATGTGTTTTCGTCCTTGCAGTCTGCGTGCGGTCCAACAAGGGGCACGCTTTGAAGAGCAGGCCGGCCCACTCCTGAATGTACAGACACTCCTTGGCATACATGATCTGCTGCTCGTGGCGTTTGCCTCAGAAACAGACAGTTAAGCTCACATCTGCTTTGCTTTTGCAGACTCCAGGGTAGCAACTGGAGTTTGGATCCACCGGCACAGCCTCAGCAGACCTCGGTCAGGCTGCAGTGTCACAGAGAGAAAGAGCGAGAGTGCGAGAGAGAAAGAGAGAGTCGGTTCAGGCAGTAAGCTTTCGACTCAAGGTCAATGCCGGCAGAAGAGAACACGTTCAGAACCTGCAAGTGAGCTCAGAGAGCTCATCAAGCTTCCTCGCGATCTAGGACCTGACACGGCCTTCCGCTCATCCTTTCCCTCATAGAAGACGTGAATCAGGCTGGAAACCTGCACGAATCATGCGCAGAGGACTGCAGTGTTTATGGAAGACTTGAATAGTAGCAGGAAGTGCAACAAGTGCGCACCTGTGCATCTAGACCGCCACTGCGAGAGTACTCTGACAAATTCCAGCAGGCAACGGAAAAGTGGACCTGCACACAAGAAAATGAATCACAGTACGGGTCCCAGACATATCCTCGGCCACACCTTCCCCTGCTTCTGGCAAACTCGCTTGATGTCCAAGTCCTGGTGTCAGTCTGAGAGCGTCTGGCGACAGGCAGCTGCAGGCTTCCATTTCGGTGTCCTTGGCAACAATCTCACGCCTGCACGTGCCGCTAGTCGCGGCCAATCGCGGCCACATGGACATGGCCCATGGTAGAGAGAGCTCTCGGGCCTCTTCAGAATCTTCTTTGGCAGGGCCTTTAGCTGCCGAATGTACCTGACGGCAGCTCGGCTCGGGCTCGGGCCGTGGGGCCCTGTGGGTGCGGCAGGGCACTCAACGTCGTCCGGATGTTCGCCCCAGTCAGCCACCTGTGCCTCGGCGTCCGCTCTGCTTCCCGTCCGGAGCTGCAGTGTGCTACTGCATGCTACTGCGGTAGTGCTCCACACGAAAGCTGCGTCGTCTCAGCTCCAGACGACGCAGGGTCCTGGATCTGGGCGCCACATTGCAAAGGCGCTTTGTCGAAGGGGCTACGAGGACGCTGAAGCAGCTTCTGTTCGTGCATGCGTTTGTGGTGTGGTGCTGCGCCGCAACTGGTCCAACCCTCAGGGCAATCACAGGGCAGCAGTGCAGCATGAGACTCTTTTCTGCGCACATGTCCGGCACTTGCGGCGGACATCCTAACCTACTCGTTAAACCATACCAACATTTTTTGAATGGGCTTTGTTCGGAGTAAACTACACGGTCGGGCTTATTTTGGTGTCTCCACTCTCCAGACTGCACTGCACCCCTCCACAGCATCACCAGAGAGACAGGCTGGAAGCTGCTACCTCCGCACTGGCTCCTGCGCAGAGTCAAGGAAGCATACTCAGCAGTGTGATTCGCTCTGACGCGAAGACGAGTCCTTGATGGAAAAGCCTGCGCCGGCTCCTGCATCTGGCAATTCCAGCAAAGGGCTCAGAAGGACTCATGCTCAGAAGCGTGCTCAGAGCATCCTTTAGTCTTTCCAGTCTCTGCATTGACGGAAACACAACTTCTAGTCCAGCTTCCGATGAGTCTCTAGTAGCGGTGCGCAAGGGATTTAATGTGGGTTGACGGCGAAAACATTTGGAAGCACCTCCTCCGAATGCTCCACCTTTAGAGGCAGTCCCACCTGAAGAACATGGATAGTCAGGTGTTGCAGAACCGCTGCAAGGTGTGTGACCAAGCCTCCCATCGCCCCGAGGCCGCCAAGACCCCCGAGGCCAGCTCCTTGCTTTCATCGTCAAGACTTAGTAACGTAGTACACACAAAGCCATCGCCCCCCCCCCCCAGCACACGAGGGCCTCCCAGGATGTTGCCCAGGCCACCACCGAAGCTGTCGAGAGCTTCCTGCACACACCAGTTCATGCTGCTACTGGTATCCGGGAGTGCATTGAGCTTCGGCCCGCAACCGATGCCTCCCCACGGATGATGGGCTGAGACTCTACGCCACTCAGATACCTGACCACACCCACTCACGCACATCTGTCCCCTGTTTGGAAAAGTCCCTCAGCCAAAGATGCTCTGATCCACGGCATTTTGCTGAACGAATGAAGTGCCGAGGATGGCACTTCTGATCCATCCACTCCACCATTTTCCGGTAGATGTCAGCCTGTACAACACTTTAACGTGCAATTGAACAGGCTGACCGAAGGACCTTGCACTGTGCCCGCCTCGGTCAAGTGCCTGCGAGCAAACTCTCTTGGACGGCCTGTAAAGCCGCCAGCCTCATGGCAGGAACACATGTAGCTGCACAATAGACAAGGGTCTCTTGTCGGCTGCTTGACAAGCCTCGCAAAGCTCAACAAAGTCTGCCAACCTGCTGTCAGAAAACCCATGCAGGCCATGGTACGATGCTCGGCAGTGCTTCAGTTGCATCCAAGTTACCGCTCGGCAACCATTGCAGGGTCTCCGTCTGTGACGTGACCTGGTCGCATCGCGCGTGACTTGAAGCACACTGCACGGCCAGCTCACAGTCACATCCGTTGAGTGACTGGCCGAGGTGTTGTACTAAAGGCGGCAAACGGGTGGACTCCGTGACGTAGAAGGGGGTGTCGGTGACCAGCCCCTGACACGTTTGCAGCGTGCCAGGATGTGCCATTGGCAGGACGTGACTTCTTTCGGCTATCTCTGCTGGCGTACAGCAGGAACTGCCTCGTAGATCACTCGAGGGTTGCAGTCAATCACCGAATGCAGGACCTCAGGTTCGAGGCTAAAGAAAGCAGCCACCAACATGTGCGTCAGCAGCAACAGCCCTCGAGATTCTGGCAATTCCCAAGGAAGCTGTGAAAAGCTGTGCAAGCTCTTCGTCCTTCAATGAAGGACGAGAGAGAGGGAGTGAGAGTGAGCGCGAGAGAGAGAGTGAGAGAGAGAGAGCAGAGACCGGCTCCTTGAGCTGGTCTGCCACGACGACGTTGAGCAGCTTCTCCGCATTGATCTTTTGCGTCAGCGTCACGACCTTCCCCAAGCGGACTTCGGGGTGGTTTGGCAGGGATGTTGAGTGCACCCTGTACGGCGACAGCGACGCCACGCCATTCCATCACAAAAACGCCAGAGGCTCGGAAAAGTTGCAGAAGCGCCCCGTCCCACAGCACCTCACACCCTGCCCAAACCTGCCACAGACTCATAGCACTACGTCTACCTGTAACAGGCAAGGAAGGTTCTCTCCATTGAAAAGGGCCAGGAACCATCTGACACCGGTAACGGGACGAGACTCTCACGCTCGTTCTGGAAGTCTTAGTAGTGCAGGCATGGCCTCATTGCAGTAGGTCTGGTTCCCATCACAGCCACCGGCCACGACGATAGTGAGCCCACGCCTCTCCAGAGCTCATCGGGAGCTGGGCACGTGCAGCAAGCAGCAGCAAGCACTTGGGACTTAGGGCCGCACAGGCGCTGGACAGCGGATGGCTTCCTGGCCTGGCTCCACTCGCTCCAGATGTTCCCAACTTCCCACCACGAGAAGCGCAAGGGGGGGGCCCCTTCGAAGAGCAGCCCGGAGAGGAAGTCCAGCTGCCCCTTGATCGGCCTGAAAGACACGCGGGAACTGAGAACTCGGTGCTTCTGGCGACTGCATCTCGGTCTGAGGCCGGATATCTGCAGGGAAAATCAGCAATTTGTCCTTCGACCAACGAAGTCCAGAGAGAGAGAGAGAGAGAGCTTGGTATCCAATCTCCGAGGCAGCAAAAGCGCCTTGGGTCTCTGAAGGCGGCGCTGCCTCTGCATGATGGCCTGCGCAAACACACCAGCTGCGAAAGAACGGACTCTTGCTGAGCCACCTCATCCAGCGTCTTTCTAAACGAAGGATTCGGCGGCTTCAGGATCTTGGCCCGAAGCTGATGACTAGAAGTGCAGGAAGTGATTGCTACACGGTCGCAGGGGCTCCAGCGGCATCATCTGGCAGCACAGAAACACCAAGGTCCTGGCTAGCGTGGTGAAGCAAGTGACAAGCTACAGTCCAATTATTGAGAACATTGCAATTCCAAGCATGGGATCCTCGAAATTCGAGATTTGATCATCTGACAGATCGTACCTAAGCATGAAACACCAATCGGACATCTCACACGAGCCCCATGCTCTGCCTCAGCACCATAGCTGATTCTGGTTTAGGCCCCAACGTGGGGTATAGCAGAACCCGGCGTGCCGGCATCACCCGTGTCATGGGATGCCTTTGCAACTCTGTCGAACATGCAGCACCCTTGTTGACGACTCCCCGGCATAGGGCATCCGTTGCAAGTCCTTGCGCAGGACCCGAGCTCGTGGCATCAACGCGTTGATTTCGAAGACAAACATCAGGTCAATGGGATCCGCAAAGTGATTTGATGCCAAACTGAGCGGCAGCAGCAGCAGCAGCAGTCTTTCAGGCCAGTTTTGTTGAGTCATCATGAGCCCTGCCTGTGCCCAGAGTTGCGAAGGCATCCGCTACGGTCCATCCGATAGAGCCTTGAAGCGGCTCGCCGCGCTGAGAAGCGCATGGCACTCGGAGGCTCACCAAGGCGCAGACGTCTTCTGCTCATCGCGGGCTGCGAGCCACACATCGACTGAGCTGTTGGTCACGTACCTGCATGCGGACTGTTGCCTTCTGCTCGTAGAGTAACACCCTAGCCGCGCCAACGAACCTAAACCTGTGTGTGTGTGTGTTTGTGTGTGTGTGTGTGTGTGTGTGTGGGTGTTTGTGTGTGTGTGTGGGTGTTTGTGTGGGTGTGTGTGGGTGTTTGTGTGGGTGTTTGTGTGGGTGTTTGTGTGGGTGTTTGTGTGGGTGTTTGTGTGGGTGTTTGTGTGGGTGTGTGTGGGTGTGTGTGGGTGTGTGGGTGTGTGTGGGTGTGTGTGTGGGTGTGTGTGGGTGTGTGTGGGTGTGTGTGGGTGTGTGTGGGTGTGTGTGGGTGTGTGTGGGTGTGTGGGTGTGTGGGTGTGTGGGTGTGTGGGTGTGTGGGTGTGTGGGTGTGTGGGTGTGTGGGTGTGCGGGTGTGTGGGTGTGCAGGTGTGTGGGTGTGCGGGCGTGTGCGCGCGTGTGGGTGTGCGCGCGTGTGGGTGTGCGCGCGCGCGTGTGGGCGCGCGCGCGCGCGCGGGTGTGTGTGTGTGTGTGTGTGTGTGTGTGTGTGTGTGTGTGTGTGTGTGTGTGTGTGTGTGTGTGTGTGTGTGTGTGTGTTGTTGTGTGTGTGTTTTTGTGTGTGTGTGTGTGTGTGTGTTGTTGTGTGTGTGTGTTTTTGTGTGTGTGTGTGTTGTTGTTGTTGTTGTTGTTGTTGTTGTTGTGTGTGTGTGTGTGTGTGTGTGTGTGTGTGTGTGTGTGTGTGTGTGTGTGTGTGTGTGTGTGTGTGTGTGTGTGTGTGTGTGTGTGGAACACCTGTGTGCCAAGGTTTGCTATTATGTATGATTTTTGCGGGGGGGCAACCCCGTGAGCATAGCTGGTTGCCCAACGAAGAGGGCTATGCCACGGCTGATACTGGGTCTGATCAACCCAGCGTACCTGCCAGTTTTTTGCAAGTGTTATGGCTCGGGGCTAAGCCGAGAACCCCAATAAGTGTGTTTGATGTTACTGCCTAGTGGCTTAAAATCCTATACCTCTATGTTGAAAGACTGAGTTCCGACAATTATCATCAGTCCAGAGGGAGGATTGCACGAGTGTGCTCTAGACGGCTTTCGTCGATCGTGTCGTCTACGGTAGGATTGCCTACTGCCTGGCCCTGATCGGCCCAGTCATAATCACAGGACCCTGATCGGTCCAAGCCCTGATCGGCTCAAACCCAAAGCAAGACCTCCTGGTCTCAAACTCGAAAATGCTCTACGGAGCAGTCATCTGTAGTTCAAGGCATGATTGCCTAGTTGCAGACGGGACTGATGCCCTTTCGTTTCACAACAGCCGTCAGTCTGATCAAGCAACTGTTCTCCCCTGGACAACTGATCCCGCCATGGCCTCCTGGTCATCATGGTCCACCAGCGATTCCAGCAACAGCTGGGACAACAGACAGCAATGGAATCGATGGGACAAAGAAGACAAATGGGACTCCAAATACTCTGAGAAATCGTGGGAACATGTAGCCAGCCCCACATATCAATCTTTCTCTTTGCCGTCGTCTTTTGTTTCCGACCATCAGCACTATGACAAGACCCCTTTGGGCAAAGGTGCCCATGTGCTGCACAAGTTGGTTCAACCAACAGAGTGGTCTCGCAAAGCCGGGTTAGCAGGCCGTGATGTCAGTGACATCGGTGCCTTTGAGCTTTCTCATCGAGGCCTTGGAGATTTCTCATTTCGGTTGCTGTCGGAAGGACGGCATCAGAGTATCGTTTGGGCTCGAAGTGGCAAAGAATCGGTACTCATTACAGCATTGTTGAAGAAGCTTCGTGAGAGTGGTGTTTCTATCGATGAGGCAGCAAAAGCTTGTCACAGCTCAGCTCCTCCGGACAAGCACAAGGAGGCAATGCGATTCATGGAACCGCTTGCTCAAGAACTTCTGAATTGTGTTTTGGCCAAAAGCGCCTCCAACAAATTCGGATGCCTCTGAAGAGCTCGCCAAAGCTAAAGCCAAGCTGGCTGAGCATGGCATTGCAATGTCCCCTTTGAAGAGGAAGGCAACTGAAGATCCTGAGCCAGACTCAGAAAAACGGGCAAAGCCCGCCATGCCTATTGCTGAGCCGGAATCCCAGATGGAAGCTGAACAGCTCCTTAAGGACCCTCAACGCAAGCTGGAGACTCGTCCCAAAGGAGCCACAGATGACCATGTCACTGAATGGCTGGCCACTTATAAGAACAAGCCAGAGTTTAAAGGCAAGTACCAGTTGCTTGTCAAGCATGTACAGACTGTTCAGAAGCTTCTCAAAACTGAAGCCTCTAAAGATCAACTGGTTTCAGCTGCCTAAGATTTCGGACTGGATCCGAAGCTGGCATCCAGACTGTCTATCAAGAATCTGTCTACTGTGATTGCTGTTGCACAATTTCAAACTGCTTGACTAGCAGTTCAATGCCAACAGCTTGCTGCCTCCAGCAAACAGGGAGTTAAGCAGCAAATTTGTATGTTGGGAGAGGCTGTGACGTTCTTTTTACACCACTGTCCGGGCTTCAACAAAGAGTCGGCACTTTGGGCCCAAGGCCTGCTTCATCTTCTGCTGTTGTTTTACTTTCAAGAAGGCTCTCTATCGTCGTATGCTGAGACTATTCGACAGAAGCTTCAGCAGTTTCGGGTGCACCCTGCCACCTACACGTGGCCAACATTTCAATCTCAGAATGCGGTGTACATGAAAACAGCAGTGGACTGGCGCCATTTTTGAAGTATTGAGCACTACAGGCAGCCTTCCACATTCATGTGCATAGGCTCCACGAGCCAATCAGTTTTTCGAAGAGAGTCTAATAGATTCTCAGTAGCCAGGAAGCTGGCAAGCGGAGGTGAAGCTCAGGCCGAGCTAGCCATCCGATATTGGGTGTCCAATCAGTGTCTTGAGCAGTATACTTTGTTTCTTGTTTCCCCGTGCTCAACTTACAAAGAAGCATGGGTTACTGAGCACTGCTTAATTGGGATGTGGCAGCCCAAACTGAATCACCCATACATTACTTCCTTTCTGAAAAGGAGTGCATTGGGCTTTCGACCCAATAAGAGAGTTCGACACAGCGTGTCCTCTAGGTTCGGGTTAAGACTGTGGAGAAAATTGAGAAAGAAACTCCACAGACAACTTCAGCCCGTTCCTTTTCAGCTCAAGAGAAGGTCGGCATGGGAGATACTGTTCAATCTCACATGCTTCAGCCGTGCCCCCTTTGAAGAGGCAAGAAAGCTGCGAAGCGACCGATACCTTCCCGACGAGATTTACTCCCTGATTCGGTTGAGCAACTGCCTGGAAGAGCCTGGCAACAGTAAGGCCAGGAAAGTGCTCCGTAGTGTTTGTCAGTTTCGCAATATGTCCTGGCCCTCGGCGGCCCTAGGCTTGCAGTTGTGAAATTCACTGCATCCCCAAGCTTCGGGTCAGATGTGTCCAGATGGATCCGAAAGCTTGTGTTGGCACACAAGCCGATTCTTATACCTTTTCATTTACCAGTGTGCAAAGTCAGAGAGCAACCCCACCAGTCTCTCAAAGACTTTATGCATAATTTCAAAGACTGGGACCAATGGTTACAGAATCATTGTGTTGCTGATGCACCGTGTCCTTGCAGTTACTACACCAAACTGCTGCCAGAACAGTGCCTCACTAGAGGCCATGTTGTAGCTGGCATTGAACAACTAGGCAGCCTCCACCACTCCTTTGAAAAACTAGGGAGTGGCAGTGCATCTTCAGCGGTTTTTCCGTCCAAAGGAGAATTTTTCAATCACAACACCCGTATGTTTGCATCTTGGAGGCGCAAGCATTGTCTTCCCAAGGGTGTAGATCGAACTTTTCAGCAATTTCTCGAGCAGCAATGGAGCAAACACCTCGATCACCTGAGCCAAGAAAGTCGGCTCACGTGGAGAGATGTTTCTGCTGCTCGCAGCTTATTGCATCGACATTTTATCGTGCATTGTGAAGACCATGAACCGAATCATCTTATGGTCTTCTGTCCCAAATTCTATCTTCAAGCTGCCATGAAGACCTGGCAGGATCCAGATGTTTTCGAGCCTGTGGAAGGCTCCCAACAACTCTGGAACCAACAAGTTTTCCAACAGATTCCCGGCACACTGAAAAGACGATATCGCTGGGGAATCAATGCTTCCGGCACCCTACCGGTTGGGTTCGTGTTTCTCAAAAGAAAGAAAGAATTTTTGAAGGGGAGGACGATAATATCGTACTCCAACAGCTGTATCAAGAAGTTGTTGATTGCAGCTGCGCAAGCGATCCTTTTGATGGTCCGCTTGGTCTGGCCTGAGGCCATGGGTCTAGCCACCACCCCTGAACTTTGGAAGAAGCTGCATCAGTTTCTTCGTCGCACCCCTCTTATGGTGCATCTTGCCGAGGTCAACGATGATTTGGTGGGATTTTTCAACTCTGTGCCCAGACAGCAAATCCTGGATTCCTTGTCAATGCTTGTACAGCTGTATCAAGACCAGGAATACCCTCCACAGATTACGGTATCCCTGAAAAAGCAACCCAATTGTGAGTCGGCTTGGCCAGGTAAACCCATGTCAAAGGGAGCCAAACACATACGATTTCTTCATGTTTCCGACTTGACTGCTATTGTACAGACCTCTTTCGAAGCAGGAGTGTTTACCACTCTTGGCCTGTTGTTCAGGCAACACCGGGGCACATGTATAGGCAATCAAATCAGCCCGGTACTCAGCAGTCTTCCAGTGATTCAAAGAGAATCCTGTTGGCAAAGAGAATGGCATCAGTTCCTGAGTTCAGCTAGGTTTTTTGACAACCAAGCATCGGAACTGTTTGTCTGCAGGTATGTTGACAACCGACTCGTTGTGTGCGACGAGAACTTTCTGTCGCATCAATGCATGAAGGATTTTCAACATCTCTCTTTTTACGGAGGGACTATCCAGCTGGAAGAAGTTACAAATCATCAATTTCTGGGCTTCCGGCTCAACATGGCCAACAGAACAGTGACCTACCTGCAACCAGACAAAGCCTGGTCTATCAGAAATCCAAGATCCGCAGGGAGTTGGTCCACTCGAATTTCAGGTTATCTATCTCGGAAAGCTTTGATTGTACAGTATGCATGGCCTCCGAGCAGTCGCAAACATCAACTGCAGGGACTCCGCGAATTGTACATAGCTAAGGGTTTCCCTGCAGAACTGCTGACCTGAAAGTGTCAAAATTCTGACTTTGTTGCTTACTGTGAAGTTTCCGTATCGGTTTCTATTGGCATCAATTCCCATTACTGCGAGCTTGGCTCGTGGCAGCTCTAATAGTTGGCATCCTTTGTTGGCTTCCTATGTGTTTCAATTTTCTGTGGTGACACATTGAGTAAGGGAGGATCCAAAGGAACCAGCCCGTTAGCGCCTGTTTTGTCACTGCCGGCTCCGGTGGAAGAGCCACATCCTCATCCACGGCCAAGACCAGCCCGGTCGCATCGTGGACGATATTCTTCCAGATCACCCTCTCGGCGTCGTGAAGAAAGGTCCCGAGGAAGATCAAAGAGGCATCGGCGAAGCCGAACACCTACTAGGGACCGGCCAAGGAGGGAAGAGCCAATGTATCCACCGGGCAATTGGCGAGCACCAGCGCCTTGGGTTCCCCCACCGAGGCCAGTTCTGCCGCCACGCCTCCACATCATGCTCCCCCGGGGAATGTTTCTGCATGCTGGTTTCCACCACCGCCGCCGTTGCCGCCTCCTTCTACTCTACCTTTTGCGGCTCCGGATTTAAGGCGACCAGCCGTGCCTCATACACCGCCGAGGCTGGCTAGGCCCAATAAAGCACCGGAACCGGTGGGGCCACAGGCGAAGGTAAGCAGGCCAAGCCGGCAAAGAAAGGGCCATCAACCTCCAACCAGCTGGCTCCATCGGAAAGCCAGCAACAGATTGACGATCAATTTTTTCGGGGCCTCATGTCTGCCAATATCAATGATGTGGAGGATCAGCTGGAAATCCAGCTGTCAGGATTTTCAGCAGTGGATCATATTCCAGGTGGGATGACCACCCTGAGCCAGTACCTCTTTTATCGTCAGCAAATTTTGACTGCGCCGTTTCCGGATCAGTGGGTCATGGCACCCTGGCAAGCACTGCGAAGCAATGCAGCCCGAGCGGCACTGGTTCGCAAGTACCAGCGCCCTTTTTCGTCTCTCAAAGACCCTGAGAGACAAAGATGTGCTCGGTGTTTGCTTAGTTTGTTTCCAGAGCAGGTGCCATCGAATACCATAGGCAAGGAAGAATTTTTCGGCTTCGTTGACTGCATTTTGCAGTCCAGACTTCATTATGAGAGGCACTTCGAAGAAGGTGCCTCACTGTTTCATGATGTGGAAGAAAATGTAGTTGGATACCGTTTCAGGTGTACAGGTTTTCCCGGCCCACCCCTGGCCCAGCAAAACTGGCATCTCTGGGCACATGCCACTACCAGAGAAGGGGTCACAGGAATTTTGGCTACGGGCAAGATCCTGCCTACGGATCACAGTGTAGCCGGCCTCGAACCTCAAGAAGATACGTTTTCCTTCTACGGCAGAAGTACAACAAACCCCAATTGGGGTGCAGGAGTTGTACAGCTTGCCTGCAAGTGCTACCACTCAACTAAGAATTGTTCTGGGGCGGTATTTGCAGGCTTATTGCCCAGCAACCATGTTAAGGGCAAGAATGCATGCACCAGATATGAGAACAATCTGGCGAGATTTCATGCTTTGGTCCACAGCTGCTCTTCGGACAGACGGTGGGCAATTCGGTTCGCGGCGGCTCGCATTGATTTTGTCTTTGTTCTTTCAGAACGAAGCAAAGCTGACTATCCTCAGCAAGAGAGCAGACAACGCCGCAAAACTAGGCTCAAAGCTGTCGACAACGAGCCTACTTTGGCTCTGGCAGATGGCCCTCCTGACGACAGCTGGGGCCCATGGGGCAATCCGGCAACCCCTAAGATAGAGCTGCCAGATGCAGATGATCCTGAGGAAGAGAACCTCATGGCAGCAGCCGCAGCTTTTTCAGCTGCTTCAGCTGCAAGCTGATTTAATTCGTAGAGCAGAAAAAGATTGTGCAATGTGTGTGGGTGCTTTGCTCAATGTTGCAATACCCTACATATGCAAAGCTATGTCAGGATAGACCGTCTGATGTAAGAATTTTTGGCTCTTATGCTGCCCTCCTTTTGCGGTAGCCATGGATCAAGCCATTGAACATCGGAAGCCTTCACCTGTTTCGTCGACTTCTTCGTGGCATTCTGCTTTTGATGCAACATCTCAACCAGTTTCCAAAAGGTGCAAGAATCGTCCTAAGGACGATGATAGTACAAAGAAGAAAAAGAAAAAGAAACAGAAGAAGAAGTCCAAAAAGACTTCCAAGTCTTCTACCGCGATGCCATCAAGAACTTCAGATGCTCCGAACTTTTTCGATCCCATTTCGGAAGTTATGTACCCCCTGCCGGGGTCTATCAAGCCACCTGTTGATGTGCCACAACCTTACCAGTTTCGTGGCAAAGCAGCTGCCAAGATGCAAGCCCGCAGTGGCTACAGGTGCTCCTGCCACTATGTTTTGAAGCATCTTTGCCCTGTCAAACTCATCCAGGATGAGTTCGGGCCAACTAAACAGTGAAGATTTTTCTGAGCAGATGCGAGACAGAGCCAAAACAGCATCGTAGTCTCCACCAGCTCTTTGCTTGTTGTGCTGTGAATGTTACTGAATTGTTTCATCAGTTTGAGGCTTTCAGTTGAGATTAGTCAGTCCATCATGTCGGAACGGAGCAGATCCCGGTCTCCGCAGATTTCGTGGCGGTTTTACTGGTCTAGAAGTACGACAGCTGATGGTCAAGACCGTTGGTGGAAAACGTGGTTCCCTGCCACACAGCAGTGGATCCAGACTCGTCTTACTGCAGATAGGTTGTGGAGCTCAAGCTCACACCCACCTGAGACCACCAATGCTTCCTTCAGTCGCACTGATTGTTCTGAGTCTCCTCGGAAAAGAAAGAGGAGCACTACTCCGTGAAAGCCAAATTTGCATGAATAATTCGATTTTGCCAGCATCTTTGCAGGCCATGTTCATTAATAGTATGTAAAAGTGCGTACCCATAAATGGGACTCGCACCACCATCGCTCGGTGCCATATCACCTGGAGAATCTGTTAGTGTAAAAATGTCCACTGCGGTGTGTCAACAAAGTGATGCCATTCAGGGCTACCCCGCTTAGCGGTGTGTGTGTGTGGAACACCTGTGTGCCAAGGTTTGCTAATATGTATGATTTTTGCAGGGGGGCAACCCCGTGAGCATAGCTGGTTGCCCAACGAAGAGGGCTATGCCACGGCTGATACTGGGTCTGATCAACCCAGCGTACCTGCCAGTTTTTTGCAAGTGTTATGGCTCGGGGCTAAGCCGAGAACCCCAATAAGTGTGTTTGATGTTACTGCCTAGTGGCTTAAAATCCTATACCTCTATGTTGAAAGACTGAGTTCCGACAATTATCATCAGTCCAGAGGGAGGATTGCACGAGTGTGTGTGTGTGTGTGTGCGCGCGCAGGGCGTAGGTGGTTCCAAGGCTACCACTGACTACTCATTGCGCGTCACCACATGCTCCATCTTCGGTTCTGTGGCGTTTCTACCAACTGAGTACGCAGGAGGTTGCCTTGTCCAGAACGGCAGGCACCAAGAGCGCGTGCGGCACGCACATGGGGATCGCTCCTCGTCCGCGGCAAGAATGAATCATCCGGTTATCAAGTATCAGCAGCTTCGGACCCAACAATTCCTGATGTGCGCACGTGCGCAGCAAGTACTCTCACACGGTCCAGGTCGAGCACCCCTTAACAGTCCAACGCCTAAGAGGAGGGTGATGCAATGTGTTGCACGGCACGGCATGCCCCTCAAATCCCATACCCTGAAAACTCGCAAGCTGCCCTGTGTCTACACGACCCGTCCTGATGGTAGAAATGATAGAACAGGACGGTGGTGAAATGAACCGCCACTGAGTCTCGATGCCTGGAGAGAAGCAGGGAGCACTGGGAAGCACTGGCGCGCAGCTTTGAGAGAACGGCTGAGGGCCTCATTCCGAGGTCCACGGCTTCGCCCATACCAGGACCACCTGCCTGGGAGCTGCGTCAGAGCCCTCAACCCAGGATCCGCTGCTCTGAGGCTCCCGGCCGGAGAGGCCGCTGTTGGACCAGGCTCCACCTGACACTGACGAAAGCTGAGCGCTGCCCTTCGGCCTGCAAGCAAAAGCTAGGCCTTAACTTCAGCCAGTTTCAAGGGCTGCTTCCCCAGAACCTTGGCGGCAGGCGGCAGGTCTCAGTCTGGCTTCTACAGTTTGAAAGTACAAGGACCAGCGATGGCCATCAGTCTGACTTTGAGGAGCACCTCCGAGTTGTGGTACATGGTTCTAATCAGCCTGCCACATCACACCACAGGTTGATTGAGCCAGTGCCTGACTTCAGGCAAATCCTGCCTATCCGACATCGGCCAGCGGCCGGACTCCTAGCAAACGTGCTGACGCGGCACCAGTCACTGGTGACTCGTGATTGACGTCGTCGTTCATGCAGAGGGCGCGGCCATCTTGGACATTAGCCCGGGCGTTGCGTACAGCATGTAGGTGGCCTCAGCATTGTGGATTTTGCAGGCTTCTCCTTTAACTTCCCATGCCGTTTCGTCTTCATACTGTGAACTGGATGTGATCCACATACGCTCCAGGTAGTCACAGTCGATCACGGATATGCGACCACCGGTTTCTCTTCCCTCTTGCAATGCACGTGCAGATTCTGCGTCGGAAATCAGTGAATGGTAGGCCTGATCCGGCTTGCTGTGACGTTAAGATGCTATGTTTCGCTGCATTCTAGTCAGATGTCCGTTCTTTCCAAGGGCCTGAAGCGCCTCCCTACCGGTCGCTTCAAGGTCCCGTCACGGCAAGAGCAGGCCTGCAGAGTGGTCGTGGGACATCAACCGGCTTGCACGGGTTTACCACCTTGCAGACTTCTCACTGCTACTGCTATCCATTCCTGCGCAGTACTGCGCGAAGTGTGCTCCTTGCACGTTTTAATCGTTCTCTTTATGTCCGTAACAGAACGCGTTTGTAATCGCACGATCTTGGCCCGAATCCGCTTCGACGAATGCCAAATCCGGAGGAGGAAAGGCGTGCCGAAAACATCAAACGTTAAATTATCATGTTGCTTGGCCAGCCGCGTAGTCTTGCTATGCAGTTGTAATATCATACTGAATCATACTGGTTATCTGATCGTTCCGCAGGAGTCCCACACTTATCCTGCATCCCGTCTGCAAAATTTACCAGTTAGGGAAAGAGGGCTTCCACCGTGGTGAAGCCACACTGTTCAATTGCTTATGTGACTTGAAGCATAAGCGGCTATTGATGAGAACACAACTTCAACATCGGAGGATGCATGGTGACCGTCTGATGCTAGGTAAGGCGGGTCAAAGTGTTCAGGACTTGTTATTTTCAAGCAGTTCTAAGTGGCCGGGCTCGGTGAAGAAGTCTGTACTTCCAGTCTCTGTCCTGCAGCTTGAAGCGACCGAAATCATCCGCAACCCAAGCGGGGTGTCAGTCCTGCGCTATGGAAAGATATACTAAAGCCGTCACCACCCCAGCAGGGCAGGCATCGAACAACGCCGGGTTCCTTAGAAATGAAGAAGCGAAGCACGTGTGACGTCACGCTGCGCCGCGCCGCTGCGCGGCTGCATTTGCAAAGCGCTTTGCCCAGGCCCGGGGCTCTTCCCAGGCCTCGTGGATCTGATACGACGCCTCCGAGCGGGACAGCGTACAAACCACGGCCCACGGCTCTTTGCGGAAGAGCCGAAGGACGGGATCCGAGCTCCGGCTCCAGTGCCTCGACAGGGTCCTGCTCGAGAAGGGCGAGCTTCTGCAACGCACTGTGCCTTCAGCCGGATGCTTGTGACACCGGTCTTTTTTAGAACAGCGAAAGCTTGTGGGCTCGCGGCAGCTTTGCAAACAGCGGATTGGAGGCGCAAGCATCGGCCATCGGAGCTGACACGGGTGACATACCGGCCGTTTTGCAAACAGCAACAATTGTAGAAACAGAACACCTAAGCAGAATCATGGGTAGTAATACAGAAACATAGGAAAGAAAGATGAGGGTGAAAGCATGAACCCGAAAGATCTTCAAACACGATCCCGGCGAAACGTGGCTAAACTACAGCCGAACCAACGATGCAGTTTTTCCAGACACGGACGAGCTAGCGAACATCTGCAACAGAAATCGACTCATACATCCTCCCAGCCAGCTTTGTGCACATGCTACCCCGCGTACCGGCAGTGCTTTGTCGGGCAACTGCATCGAAGGCTGATGCCGTTGCCTTCGTTGCTATGGGATGAGTTGCTGTCCTGGACCCCAAGTCACGAATGGTGATGCCGAGGTGTGGTGACTGGGGGTGGCCCCGTGAGCCAGGATGTTGTACGTACACACACTTACACATACTGGGGTGGTCGTGTACTCGTATCGCGTGCCTAGGCAAAGAGGATCAACAACTCTGCTCCTCAACCTTGTGTGTGCGCACCTGGAGATGTCGTCAAAGTGGCAGACGGGGATGTTCCAAGACTTCCGAAGGACTGCCGGAGCGCCTTCCGAGATCAGCTGCACCTACAGCATACCGTTTGGCATGATCCGCACATCGCCTCCAGCTGTTCCGCGGCTGATCGCTGCACCTGCTCAGGCCTTGGGAAAAGATCTGCGAGACTCCGGTATAAGGTGGCTCCTCTGCGGAAACTCTTCCATCGATCCGCTGCAGATGTGAAGACCATGCCACGAAACATTCTCCAAGTAGAGGGCTGATTGTAAGCATAGTTCTGCCCCGCATAGCCTTGTGCCTGGTACTGCACTGGCTGGCCATATGCCGGCTGCTGACCGTAGGCCTGCTGCTGGCTGTAAGCCTGCTGCTGGCTGTAAGCCTGCTGCTGGCTGTATGCCTGCTGGCCGTAGCCTGGCTGCTGGCCGTAGCCTGGCTGCTGGCCGTAGCCTGGCTGCTGGCCGCCATAGGAGTAGGCTCCGCGTGCTTGCTGAGCTTGCTGAGCTTGCTGCCCGAAGCTGTATGCACCGCCTTGGCCATAGGGCTGGCCCTGGCCGAAGCCCGGGTTGACCGGCACACCAAAGGTGCCTCCGCCCTGGTGCTGTCCGTATGCCTGTCCATACCTCCCAACCAAAATATCCAGTCGATTTGCATCTGCACGGCAGCCACGGCAGGGCTTAAGTTCGCGGCCCGAACTGTTGCGGAGGATTTGGAGCTTGTGTAGCCTGCACAGGAATCGCAGAGTAGTGAAAGTCTCTCCTTGCACACGCTGACTCTTTCTTGCACCCTGAAAGGATTTGCCGCCCGGACTGCTCGCATCCTTTTTCTTGCCCACAACATAGCTCCGGGAACTTCAGACGTCGCTCACCATTCGTTCTCGGCAGCCTCGGATTGTAAGCAGTCTATGCGAGACTTACGGACAGAGGCAGGCGTAGTCAATGTTTCGTCTACGACATGTACCGCGAAAGTAGACACAAGCTCTCATTTGTCAGCACGGGCAAGCTTGCCATCTCAGGTGAAGATTGAAGATATTCTCACGAAAAGATACACTCTCCTTCGGCAGACGTTGGGGTCTCCAGTGGCGCACAACAGGCCTGCTGCGGATTCCAGCAGGTCATTATGGGCTGCCACCAACCCAGAAGGGCGGTTCATGAAGCCACTCTTCATCATCCGACCCTGCCCTCTTCGAGTTCAGAGGTGTCTGCACATCGAAGCGGTGAAGCTTGGACAGATCAGCCTCATAGGTCCAATGTAGTGCGCCGTAGGCAAGGAAACAGATGGTCCACGGCACTGCGCACCTCAAGTCACAAGGCCAGCTGCTTTGACGTATTCACAATTCAAGCTGGATAGCTGGAACCGTCACAAAATGCTACCAAGAGGCATCACCGTGAGACCCAGTCCCAGTGCGTTCACGTTATGCCTCCGGACGTCCTGCATGGGTGACGTCGGGAAGTTGCTTTCAATCGAGTCTCCACTGCATTTTTGGCACCGGTGCCAGTACAACTGTTCATACTTCCCGGTGATTGGAGATTGGAGCGTTGGGTGCAGGGCTGCCTGTGTCTGCCTTTCCAATCTTATGAACTCGATTCGGTGGCTTGGGATGGATCTGCATGCCGGTCTGAAGTGGGTGTAAAATTTTCCTTTGCCTTTTTTTTTGACCTTTTTTTTTTCTTTGCCCTGGGCTCCTGCGTTCTTCGTCTTTACCCAGGAAAACAACTCTATCCCCTGGGTTTCTCTGCATTTCCACCGCAGAACATCTCTTTTCCCTCTGTTTGCCTAGGAAAACTTCTGTTTCCCTCTGTTAGGAAAACCCTCTGTCTTCTCTGTATACTACTAAGCACAAACACTTGGTTTCATTTGCATGTCCACAGGAAAACCTGTCTTTTCTTCTTTTCGGATAGGAGAACTTCTCTTTTATACGACAACCCTCCCATCTAGAATTCGAAATCTAAACCTCAAGAGCCTGGGTTCTCCCAAGCGCACCCGCTGCACAGAGGGTCCTGCGACGAGTGATTATTAAGCTATTGGGGATTGGGGTTGGGGTTTGCACTGCCAGTCAGGCCTGAAAGGCCCTCGGCCTACTGTCACGACAGCAGGCATCAGCGTCGTCGTCAAAACTTCCGAGAACCCAAGAGAGAAAGTTTCTCGCACTCAGTGACCGATGCTTTCCGCAAACTTGAGGCGTGGTTGTTGAGCGGAAGCTCGTGTCTGAGACACATGCATGCGCGAACTGCTTTCCGAAACTTGCGACATGGTGTGAGACGTACAAACTACATCTACACCTGTGAGCTGCCCCGAAGCTCTTCCGCACTTTTGTCCCTTCTAATTTCGAGGTCTTGTTCATTTTTTGTCGGCCCACTGGCTCTCCTACTCCTACCTGCCCTAAGACTCGCACTTACATGACAGGTCTGGTGTTGTGGCTGTGGATGTGGATGTTGCTGTTGAAGTTATTATCAACGATGTTGTTGTCCTTGTCGCTGTCGCTGTGCATATCGTTGTCGCTGTCGGTGGTGCTGTTGTCATTGGTGGTGGTGGTGGTGGTGGTGGTGGTGGTGGTGGTGGTGGTGGTGGTGGTGGTGGTGGTGGTGGTGGTGGTGGTGGTGGTGGTGGTGGTGGTGGTGGTGGTGGTGGTGGTGGTGGTGGTGGTGGTGGTGGTGGTGGTGGTGGTGGTGGTGGTGGTGGTGGTGGTGGTGGTGGTGGTGGTGGTGGTGGTGGTGGTGGTGGTGGTGGTGGTGGTGGTGGTGGTGGTGGTGGTGGTGGTGGTGGTGGTGGTGGTGGTGGTGGTGGTGGTGGTGGTGGTGGTGGTGGTGGTGGTGGTGGTGGTGGTGGTGGTGGTGGCAAAAGCAACAATCACAACAAAGCAACAAGCAAAGAAAGCAGCAAGCGGCAGAAAGCGGAGCGCAAAGCAAACGCATGGAGAACGACCGCCTTTAACCGAGGCCCCCAAAGGAAAAACAAAAAGGGCAAAGAAAAAAAAAAAACAAAGGTCAAGAAAAATAGGGTCCCCGTCTGAAGTTAGCATTACCGGCAAGAGGCTGCACAGGTTTTTGTTTACCGCTTTTTCTCCCAACTCTGGTCCTCGGGCACTTCACTGAGGGGACGGTGCTGTGTCTTGTAGCCAAACCACTGCTCGGAGATGAGGGCGACTAAAGGCCCACCCATCGCTCCAGCAGAGCCGGCAATGGCACACATCACTCCAAGAATCCTGTCAAGACCAAGACACGGACATCCTCATGAAAGACTCGACCCTATACTCAGGAGGACTGCATCTTTCATGTACCGTCCTAGCCCGATGCTTCACGGAGACCACCTCCGTCAAAATAGGTCGGTTCACGCCGAACTCTGACCAAGTGCACACGAGGCCGAAGACTATCACGAGTATGAACCAAGCTCCCACGCTGTCCTGAGATTGCGGTTTAAGGGGAGACACACGCACGACTGGGCATGATGCCCTTAAGGAGCCTACGCATCGCGTCTGCCACATTCCGTCATGGGTCAGGACTACGTGGCAAGACTGTGTAGAAGATAACGGCTGTGGGAACGGCGACTCCAGTCGCGATCTGAGCAGTGAAGGGCCGGCCATGAAATCGGCTCCACCTGCAAAAGAAAAGGAGTTCAAAGACTGCGGGCGGAAAGTCATGTCAGCCTCTCCTGAGCACCGGACCTATTCATGTGGTCCCCGACATATCCGCCAATTAACACTCCAAAGGACGAGCACAAGAGCATGACGCTGGAGATGCACCCTGCGGTGAGGTCGGAAACGCCACTGTACTGCAGGAACATTGTCCCGAAGGCCATGGCAGACCAAGGGATGCATCCGAAAGAGCCCTGGAGAACGATGACAGAAAACGACCACACCTTCACGGGTGAGACAGCTTCAAACTTCTACAGACTTCTATGAATGTGAATTGAAAAAGCATGGCCTCGAAGAAGCGCATCATCGTCTTCAGCTCGTTGGTGAAGCTCAGAGGTTCTTGGCCAGGTGTCTCGGGCTCGTTCTTCTCCTTGTCAATCTTCTCTTCCCACTGGGCCAGATCTGCTGGGAGCACTGCGAAGCGTTTCACGAATTGCCCAAGAACAACACTCACCACACCGATCACTGCGAATGCCACGCGCCATCCTTTGATGCCAGGATAGAAAACCATGTTAGAGATCGCTGTCGTCATGATTGCTGTAAACATCGCGCCCAGGCCAAGCATGAAGCCGAGCCAGCAGAAGTAGCGACCTCGCTCCTGCGGTGGGGCTACGCTGGCGATCAGGGACTGCGTGGTAGGAGAAAGAGTTGCCAACGCCACACCGTTGAAGAGCCTGATGATAAGGATCCAGCTTGTGTCGTTAATTGCGGCTGTTAAGAGAGTCAAAATGCCCCATGCTGTGCAACCTCCATAGAGAATTTGATGGGGAGCAAGGATGCCGTTGTCGGAGAGCACGCCCCAGAAAACTGAGAAGATTGCCAGGGTAATGCCCTGGAACAAGTTCGCGGCTGCCAAAGTGCTGGGCGAAAGGCCAAGCTCTGATTCGATGGCTCGGTAGGATGCTGGAAGAAGTTGAACGTCCGCACCCTCCAAGAAGCTGCACGCATAGATCATGAAGAGTGTCCAAGACAAGTCGCTCTTCGTCGGAGGTGCATACTGTGGCTGTGCGAGGATGGTGGGCGTAGCCCCGGTCGCTGATGGAGTCAAGCCAAAGTCCAAGGCATTGGTATCGGGTTTTCCCATCTTGGACTCTGCCCCAAGGGGTTGCAGGGCAGACAGCAGTTCGCTACAGGCACAAGGCTCGAGCCCATGCCCGCTGAAGGTTTACAGAGGTATCCCTGGAGCCCAACAAGCATGCTGCCGAGAGTCTCAACTCATGCCTTTCACACAAAGCAAGCACACCACGAATCAGGCATGCAAATCAAACGACTTAGCCGAAGGCAAGCCATTTGTTGACGAAACGGTGCAGCATTCCGTCGATTTCCGTCGTCTGGGCCTAGGTACCAGATCGAGAGTGTGGGCATCTTACGTGATCATGGTCAAGGTAACGATGATGACCTTGATGATTCCCTTGAAGATGCTCGTGATCATGATGATGGTGATGATCGCAGGATGAGATACTGCTTGCGAGCAGGCCAAGGCCAACGCACATCCAGCGAAAGACTTCTGGGAAGAGGGGGAATGCTGAAATTTAGAGGCTCGAGACAAATGGCGAGCCAGACAAAACTCCAAAACGGTTGCCCAGGCCAGCGCAGCGAGCACAGAGCATACACCGCAGGCAACCACGCCTTGAGGCGCTCGACTTCGGCTTTCAGACGCGCGACCTGCCCCAGAGCTCGGGGCTTTGAGCCGCATCTGCGACCTCCAGCCTCCAGCAGCTCCCGCCTCTGCCAACAGGCCGGGATCCTCCGCACTGGTTGACAGCCCCAAGGCCAGCAGGGCACCCAGTAGAAGCCGCGCAGAGACCATGCAAACGAACTGTGGATGAGAAAGATCTCGTGGACAGGGTTGATTGCTACAGTAGCTTTGCACTTTGGCGCAAGACGCCCCAAGTGTAATGGAATTGCCGATCTTGCTGGATCAGTTGAGCCCCATCCAAAACTCCTTGCTTATCATCCACGGTTTTCCATTTTGGAACACTGGGTCTGGGCTGCACTGCCTCTTGGTTCATGTTTGAAGCCAAACTACGGATGTCGTCATCTGCATTGATGCATTGTGCGGAACACAGCAGATCTACTTCAGACAGACACCTTCGGTGGCATCATAAGCTTTTCCTGCAAGAGATAACACCGATACGGCGCAGCCTGACCCATACCTCCAACATGCCACCATCCAGCCGCCCAGCCCCTCTTTCGGGCAGTTTGAGTCTGGTGGTTCTGCAGCCCTCGTTTCCGGACATGCAGAGAGGAGTCAGAAGCTCTGCGATCACCCGCCCGATGCACGTAGCACTGTGGACTGCATGTCAGATTATGTCAGCGCTGCCAGGGCTGCCAGGGCTGCCAGGGTCCGTTCTTCCGGTTTTCGGAAACGAAACGCTACAAATCGCACACTTCCCATGCGCCTGCAAATATCTGCGAAAACAACCGAGTGAAACAGTGTCCTATCCTGCCAGGTGAGAGCCTTCCACAAACAAGAACTCACAGACTGTAGCTGCACATCAATCAGACCTTCCTGGTGGATGCAGGGACCTGAAACAGCTTGAAAGTGCTGGCAACAAAACCAGAGGCAGAGATTTCACCTGTGCCGATCGAGAACCATGCTCAGCTCGCAACTCACCTGAGTCCTCCTCGACAATGCCGTCGTCATCGTAGCTAGCGATGGAGCCTAGGCTCAGGCTGTTTCACACTGCACCTGGCTACTACAGTACCTTAAGAGTGCTGGTGCCCTCTGCATTGAAACAACCAGGAAGCTCTGATGCACATCGACACCACCATCCGGATTAGATGCCTCGCTGGGCGTGTAGTAATCGCGACCTCCTGCGTCTTGTTTGTCGGATTCGGAAACCTCTGCCTCCACCTCGAGATTCTCCGAGTATTCGGACTCGGGCTCCTCGGCCTCAGCAATCGGAGCCTCTTCCGGTTCCGAGTATCGGCTGGCGGAGTCCGAGGGCTCGCTGATCGCGTGGCCCACCGCGGGGCCTGTCTCCGGGGGATCGGCCCCGGCTGCAGAGACGCTACCAACGATGTTGCCGATGATGCTGCCGGCAATGTTGCCAGGGGGGCTGTTCGCCTCACTCTCAGCTTCCTCAGCGTCTTCATCTGCATCTTCAACCTCGAAAGTATCACTGTAGGCATCCTCCGCTTCGCAATCATCCTCATACTCAGAGTCCTGCCACAAGACGGCAGGACTATGCAAAGGATCAGGAGCGTGTGGCTCAGGCGCGATGCGCCTCTCCCTGCGATTCTGCGGCGGCTGGAGCCTTGGTGTTGTCTGACAGACTCTTGAATTCCGAGTCTCTGTTTGCACGAGTACGTCAGCCAAGTCAACAGGGCCTCGCCATCGCTTCCTTCGAAGTCTGAGTATGTTCCGCCAGCGTTGAATGATGCACCTTCCCAGGATCTGCAGGTTGAGAATGTCTCTGAATGGCAGCAAAGAGGGGTCAACTAGTGCACAAAGAGAGAAGCATGTTCACCAACACAACTCTTCTGAAGAAAGGTGCCTGGATCCACGGCGGCGGAGGGCCCACCGGCTGTGGCTGCACCGCTTGCGGCCTCGCCGACAGTTCCTTCCGAGTGGATCTTTTGAAGCACCTTCTTCTCGACCAGCTCCAGCTCGTTCTGGGCGGCCTCAAGCGAAGCCGGGAGCGGGGAGCAGGGTCCCGGAGCGGGGATCGGATGTGACTAGAAAAAAATCACGCCTGCTTGGCTGATCGCTTTGGTTCCGGCGTTCCGCTCCGGGCATCCGCATCCTGCCAACTGCGGGCATCCGTTCAGCGGCACAGCTACTTCCAGACATCCGAAGCACCACGGAAAGCCAGTCTCTTTCTTTCCCTCTCTCTCTCTCAAGAGGAGGGCCAGCGACCCCCGCCTCCGCGCTCCAGGCACCCCCATATGTTAGAAGGGAACCCCTTTCGGAAAGACCTTCTTGTCTATCTCCCTATCTATCTTCTTCCACACAGCCAAGAGGGACGGCTGCCACCACCCCTCCGTGTGCGTACGCGCCGTGGGTTAGTGGCTTTACAGCGAGCGGGTGAAAGATGTGAAGCGTGCATGGGCGAGGGCCGTTCTGTACCAAGAACCTCCATATCTATCCATCGATTTATCTATCGTTCCATCTATCTATCTCTCTCTCCTTCTCCGGGCTTAGTGTGCTTCTGTGTAAAGTTCACGATGCAGGCTCGCTCGCTCGCTGCCTCTGCCTTTGTCGCTCTTTCTTTCTGCCGGGCCCAGGGGTCGACTTGCTCTCGCCTCTCTTTGCACGAGGTAAGAGGTAAGGGCAGCGTCCGGTCCCTCACCCTGCGCGAGAATTCGTGCACCTGTGGCTCTTGGCAGGTGAAGTCATCCCCGCTGAGTTTTTCCCCAGGAGGCTCGGCTCCAGAGGAGAAACCAGGACAGCCCCCGAAAAACGAAATCCATACATAAACACCATAAAGATGTTACTCTGCTGATCTCCCCAGGCCGTATGCAAAGGGCGAGGCGCGCGTGTCAAAAAGTCCAGTGGGAGCAAGCAGTTCCACCGTTTTTTTCACGTTTTACAGACCATGGAAGGTGTACAAGGTCACCAAGGTCACATAGGTGTAAAATACCAACAGGTCGCTAAGGGCGGGAGGTAGCAACTGTCGAAAAGCATCCACAAAGGAACCAGTCAGTACTAAACGAAAGCTAGGCTAGTATAACCGTCCATCCCCCGACTCCTGAAGTGCAGTACCACGTGGTGCATAAATGCTGGAGGCAGAAACATGTCAAAGAAAAGGCCCAGCGGTACATTTGCACTCGCGACCATCACAACAGTGTAGATGCGAATTCCCCTCTGCGGACTCAAAACCGGACTTTCTTGTGGCGCTTGCGCGGAGGGCCCGGGTGTTGGCGGACCGCGGCTTCTGAGCTGCTCGGTCAGCCGCCAAAGCCACTGGCAGAAAGTGTTCAGCCAGTCCCCCGCTCGATCTGTGGGACGAGGAGCTCACATGTTGCATACTGCTGGGAGCTGAGCGTAGTCGAGCGGAAAGTTTCACCGTCATCTCGCGGACGATTCTCTCTTGTGGTCGGCTTTCCTCCCCCCGGGCATAGCCTGCACTGCTTGGCCCCCTCATCTGCCGGTCGTGCTTCATGTTCTACTGCAACTTCCACCGTGTCTTCGTCATGACCAGGCTCACGGGTCTTTTCCTTGAGGTTTCTCAGGACACGGGTGACGACATCCTCCCCCTCGTCAGGAGCTCGGTTGTGGGTGGAGGTGCTCTCTCCGTCTCGCTCTTTCTCTCGCTTGCTTGCTGTCGTAAATTCGCCCGCACGAAAACGTGCAACCGGTCTCTTTGTATGTGCACCTGCCCCTCAGGTCTGTTTGCAAAGGTTGGCGCAATGGGCGTGGTACGTTTTGCTTTCTTTGCTGCGGGGGCAGTTCACTCTCTCTTTCGCCAGGGCTATGGTGAAGGGCTTTGCACACCAGGGGCACCTTCTGTCCAAAAAAACATGGGCTGATACTGCAGCACCTCTCTCTCTCTCCCTCCCGGGCATGAGGGCCGATCAAAGCCCCCGGGCATCATGCCCACCCGATGCGTTATCGGGTAAAGGGGAGTGAAGACCGAGTGTAGGTCATTGCAAAGCTAAAGCCATAAAGACTACGATATCGAAAGCTCATGACCGTACACTCTCACAGAAAACATGCTGTAAGTCAGTAGGTATTCCCCAAATGTGAGCAAACAACTATCTGGTACAGTTTCATAGCTGGCATTTGAAAGGGGGAAGAACTGACCGCTGGTTTCCCCATTCATGTTTCACACATGGGCGAATTTCGAATTGCAGGGCGCAAGCACAAGTTTGAAGCAAGACCCAGATCAAAGCTGGAAGGGAGAGGCAAAAGAAGTGTACGACCCCGTATGTAATGTAAACACCTTTCTCTCTCTCTCTCTCTCTCTCTCTCTCTCTCTCTCTCGGGCATACGGGTCGATCAAGACCCCCGGGCATCTTGCCCACCCGATATGGTTTCGGGATTACGGGGTGTGAAAGTCGAACGTATCCCCCACCTCTCCCTCTCTCTCTCTCTCTCTCTCTCTCTCTCTCTCTCTCCCTCTCCCGGGCATAGGGGCCTGTCAAAGCCTTCCGGCAACATGCCCACCCGACTTCTTGTCGGGCGACGGGAATGAAGAACGAGTGCAGATCATCTGCAAGCTCATGCCACGAAACGCTCGCTCTCTCTCCTCATTACTTCCTCTTTTTTCTTCGAACAGAAAAGGGGTCAGCGATAGAACCTCCCCGCACGCGTTGCCCGCGCAGCGGAGGTCTCTTCTTCCACGCAACCAGGAAAATCAACGAGTGCTGACCCTCCGCGCATTACCGCTCACTGGAAAAGGAGAGGGGAGCCAGAACCACTATGCTATATCCCATCAACCCGCCTGCAGGCTGCACCCCCAAACCAGCCTGTGACGTGTTTCCGACTCCTAACCTGAGCCTGGGGCCCGGGTTGTTCCCCTCAGCTTTCTCGCGACACCGCTCTAGACAAGACCGGCCTGGGGGCGAAACCCCCGTAGGGAACGCCCGTCTGTTGACGGTTTGCATGATACAGGATTCTTCGCTTCGCAAAGGTAGAGCAACAGCATTCTTCTCGCTGTCTCTCGCTCTCTTTTCACTTCACTTCACATGGGAAGAGTTCGCAGTGCGAACCCGCGCCAAGGCGCCCCCTGCCCCGTCTGCGCGGTGGAAGAGGCTTTGGGGTGCTCGAAGGTAGGGTCTTGTCCCATGTCGGTTGGTACAGCAGGTAGTGTGTGCCTGGCACTCCCTCCCCGAAGCTTATCCCACGTCCCGGCCTCATCACCGCGCTCTCTATAGCCCAATCCTTAGCCCCTCACCAGGCACATTCCCCCTGCAAAAACAGCGGTTAGAGAATGGTTCCCCCGCCTTGGTAGCTGAAGCAACAAAAGAACACAAAAGCGTACAGGTCACGACTGCAGGGGGGTTCCCCATCTTGTCAGCAACACCGACCGTTTCATGCTAGTGGAGAACAGTTCAAGATGCGCACTCAGTCAAGAGCAGGAATGAATTGGTCGAAAATTCTCTCTCTCTCTCTCTCTGTCTCTCTCTCGCTCTCTCTCTCTCTCTCTCTCTCTCTCTCTCTCCCTCTCTCTCTCTCTCTCTCTCTCTCTCTCTCTCTCTCTCTCTCTCGCATGAGTGCAAGGTCTGCCTCGCTGTCGAAGTCATACTCAGAGTATGTGCCGCTTCCCAGCGTGTCTGCGCGCGTTTTCTGGGTACCTTACAATGCAATCCAGAACGGTGTCATGCTAAGGCTGTGGGAAGCGGGAACCGTGACGCAGATAAAATGACACAGTGACACACCCGTTACGGTGCCTGAAGCATCAGCATTGCCATCCAGATCTTCGGGAGCAAGTTTGTTCAGCACATGCTGACCCACGAGTTCCACTTCTTTCTGCGCCGCCTCGATTCAAATTCGGCAGCACAGTGGGCGTGTCCACAGCCACAAATACAACTCACGAGACCAACATCATGCAACTCACGTTGATGCTTGCAAGGTCTGCCGGAGCCTTCCGCGCGCTGTGCAGCGGCTCCGGAGTTTCCGGCCGCGCATTCTCGGGAGCTGGAGCTGGTTCCTTGCGTGCTGGCTGACGCAACAGCCCGAACAGCTTTTAGAGTACCTTTGCAATACAGTACAAAAAACTTCTACTAGAGTTGACGACGGCGACTACAAACTTGGCGCCGCCCGGCCTCCTTGGTGGATTTGACGACGGCTGGAAGCGGTAGAAGTGGCGCCTGCAAACAGCACCAGAGCATCGTCTTTCTCGTCTTCTCAGAGCCATGGCAACTCTCTTTTTATCAGCGAAGCCTGTGCTGTAGCTCGCTTTGGCTTTCGAAAGCGAGGCTGCCTGATGGGCGGCGGCGGTGTCCTGCCCAATCCCGAACAGCGGTGACCTTGAGTTTGGCCCCGTCTTGCTTGAAAGAAGCTCTCCTCTGTGCATCTTTGGGGTGAAACGACTTCTTATCCTCTGCTCTCTTATCCCCTCAAGCTGTCCTCTACTCTCGAGGAACCCTTGAACCCAGCTTTTCGTGCCTTTCATTTCGTTCATATTTGCCACTGTTTGCGTTCTTTCCTTTGTGTATTTATTTCGTCTCCAGTCAAACGAGCTGCACTCTCTCAGAGCCTTGCCACAATCAGCATGCCATGGTGTCAAGCAGGTCCTGAAAACGTCTGCCTTGCTGACCGTGCGTCGAAGCCTGGAGTGCCTCATCAAGCAACAGAGTGTTGTATCCTCAGTAGTATCGCATGGTATCTGTTTCGGGCCGATAACTTGCACCGCTCCGCATACCCCGCCCACCTCCACCCACCAACGAAACTGAAAGTCTGGATTCAAAGCGGCGGAAAGAACTCTTCTACTCTTCCCATTGTATACATGTTTAGGTCAGGAAACTTCTTGCAACTTTATTGACCATCCCTCTACATACTCAAGACGATCCAGCTGCAGGTGTCTAAACCACAGTTCAACCATCCGACGAGTGAGGGCAAGCTGAGCCCCAACTCGCAACTCAAGACGCACGGCATTGACCCGAAATCCCGTTGTCGGACCTAGCAGGTATCCTTCCGAGATTCACGAAAAGCTGTATGAAGCGTAGGCTCTACAAGAGAGGTGAGGAAAGCCCGCCCGGATACCGTTCGGATCTCCTTTTTCGCAGACGATATGTCGATGTCAAAGCCAGGCAACAGCAACACCCGTGCGGCAGCCATGCAGTGACTCCATGGTGGTTTGATATGGCGTCCGTCCTATGACAAGGAGTTTGGCCGGAGGCATGTCCGAGATTGTAACGTTCATTGAAACCTCGCTCCGGAAAACTGGATCTTTGCGCACGTGAAACGCGAAATCAATGTATAGTTGGGAGATAGTGCATCATGCGCCAGCTGACGTCGGAATGATTTTCTTGAAAATCGCTACCTGGGGCCTGGGGGGGCGCTGGGGGTGCTGGGGGCTAGGTTCTCCGTATTGCTGGGGGGCGAGGATTGAAGCTCCAGGGTAGCCAAACATTTCCCAGACAAAGCCGCATGGGTCACTAGAAAAGGTCGCATGCCGACTGGACGATGCACAGTGTTCAAACTCTGGCGAACACCTCAACCTCGACATCGATAGCCGGGTGACCACTAGACAGGCCATGGAACAACACAACTTCTGAAACCAGTCTGAATACCGATGAACATGTCAATCGCTATTCAGATGAGTTCCATGTGCATCGCGCCCCAGGACAATGCACAAGCAGACCGACCCCCAACTGATGCTTGCTTCCCTCACAAGCTGACTCCTAGCTTCGCCGCACCTTCCGGGCTCAAAACACTGGTGCCCAAAGCTGTCACATCGAGGCCGAACTGGGCAGTTCCTGGTCTCCTCACCCCGAAAATCAGCCTGTCTTTCCAAAGGTGCAGCTCGCCTGGAATTCTCTGTCAACGCAACTACACGATATACCTGTGTCAAGATCGGTTGCCTTGCGCGCCTTTTTTACTAGGTAACTGCTCGTTGGGAACCACCACACAAGTTTATGCGTCCTCCTACTCATATACATTAGCCTGCCTCTCGAGCAACCCGTCGGTAGAGACTGGTATCATGCATATTGGCAACGTACACCGGTAACACGGACTGGCCTGTTCACAAGTGTTGTGTAGACCTGGCGCAGGATCCGACTGTGACATTTTGATGACTCGCTTCATTCGTTCTCTCACGCCGTCTCACGCCTCATATCGAGATGCAAGTTCGGCACGCCCGCTGACTGTTGGCCCAATGCCTCTCATAGCAAAACGACATTGGTAACAGCTCTGCATGCTCAAGAAATAGGCAAGGGTGTTTACACAATCCATGGATTCCAAGCGACGAAAGTGCGTATTGCGCTCTCTCTCTCTCTCTCACACGCAGCGGATGGCTAATTCCATGGCACCTTGCAAATACATCTGGCCTTGGTGAAAGTCTCTTCTGAGCCCGGCACGAACCAGTCTGTCAAGCAGGACTTTGTTGTCCTGGAAACAAAGACCCATGCGGGAGAAGCGGTTGCAAACTTATACCACTGTTGTGGGGCCACCGACTGGCTGAGACGAGGGCAGGACTTGGAACAAGGATAGCTTAACAAGGCATTGGCCTACATGAACGCCCTCGCTCCTAAGCATGGAAGACGCAACTCTACTGCAAGTGCATCGTCGTCTGCCTTGAGCGTTGCTGCTTCTTCACCTCTCTGCCGTCCTTGTCGATTTGTCGGGCAGCCTTGCGCCGCAACGTCAAGTTCAAGGAACCTGGACAGAGCTGGAGAGGCAGCCCCCGTAGTCTGTCCAAGAATCACTAAAATCCCTTTGCCTGCTGGGGCAGAGCTCGGCGGCTTGGGCGCCAGTATTTGTCGCCGTCGGCCCTCGGACTCTCGCATCACCTTGGGCATCACGTCATGCTTTGTGAAGCTATCGTCTAGGGCTCCGTGTCTTTGCAGATTCTGCTGGCTGCGGAAACAGGGTTCCGACGGCACCCAACCGTTCGACCAATCGCTGATTGTCGCGATTGAGACTGTCGGTTTCCTAGATGCAGCGAAGATCAGCCAAGCGATGTGAAGCAAATGTGTCTCCAACGCCGGCTCCTCTTCCTTCCGCCTTGCCCTGGAGATCCGCATGGCCTCTGAGCCTGAGGTCTCTAGGCATCCGCCCCTGCTCTGCCAAACTCTACTGTTCCTGAGCAAAAGAGACCGAGCCAAAGACGGGCGAGCAACACGCCGGTCTGCCTTTCCGTCTCGAAGACCTAGCAACACGGCCGCCACGCAGCTCGCCAGTTGGAACGCATCCGGTGAGTCTTGCATGCAATGCTAGGTAATCTGCCTTGTCATGCATGCTTCCGTCTGTGTTGATCAAAAATGATTAGTAGTTCTTCTTGGTCCCAGCTGCGAGTTGGTGCGAACTTGGGTCGGAGTGTGCCTCTTACGATTGGAGTCTACCAAAGCTAGCAGCTAGCAAGACCTTCTTCTCCACCTCTGAAACCAGTCCGATCGGAGCGGTATGGCAGCGTAGCGGGCTCCATATAATGCTGAAAACAGGACACAAGTTTGACAAAAGCTCAAGCCTCAAGATTTGTGTTGACATCTTGGATTTAAGCTAGAGTTCGCATGAGCGTGGGAGACAGCATGGGAGACAAGCAAGACAAATGGAACAAGAGGTGAGTTCAGTTCAACAGCGGCGAGATTTGAAGGCATCGCTCGGCCCACACTACAAGTGCCGAGGCCAGCGCGTCATAATAGGAGTTTGCATTTTCAACTCGCTGCCTCGCACCAGCAGAGCTCGGCTTAATTAGACAACTGCTCGGCTGTCCCGGTCGCGGCCTATGGGCATAGAGCACTCGGTGCAGATGCTGAAACCGCAGGCGGTCGAGTGCAACCAACTCCTGTCAGAGATTTCCGACCCTTTCTGTCGACCAGTGCCAACAGCTGCAACAGCTGCAACAGCCACTGCCTGTGCATCCTCCCAGGCTGGAATTTTGGTGGTGGTATGCTCCTGGCAGCCGAAGCGAATGCGCCGGGGATGAGTCCTAAAGCCCAGCAGCCCGGGTTGTGGCAGTGGGTGCCTTGGGCGGCGGGGCGCCAACCATGGCATCAGCGGAGGGCTGCCATAAAAGGCCTGGACCTAATTTGGAGAAGTCTTTTTGGTTACAAGTCGCGAGCTGCTTGCAAGTCCTGAAGTGATGCAGCTCGAAGCGCGGACATAGATATAGGGATGAGCTTCCTACAAACTGTGATTGCTCCCCGAAGGCTCCACCCTGCAATCTGCCCAGGCAATGCGGCGAGGGCCCACTCTTGCAGGCTTCAGTCTAGCGAGGCTCGGTCAAGTCATGAGCCTCTCATCACTTCGGCTCGCAACCGTGTCTTTGCATGCGACAATGGAAAATGAGCCCATGTGACAAAGAGCGGCCACGAGTCAAGCCGTAGACAGTTCATTGACTGCACCATGTTCTTGGAACAGGCAGTTGTGAAACTTGGCGGTTGCCAAAAAGATGCGTGCAAGTCTGAAGAGCATGTCAGAACGAGGCTGGATGGCAACTGCTGGACAGGCCTCTCTCTCTCATTCCTCTCCATGCTCGGAGATGCCAAGACCTGAGACGCGACGGAATGTCCACTCCGGCCCCGGATCTTGTGCCGCCAAAGACACAGACGAGTTGCCAGAACCTAAGGCACCCACTAACCGCCAACAGCATCATCCTGGATCAGTGCAAACTTGGCACTTGCAGACAGACTTTAGGCTTGCCCTCTGGCTGCAAAACGCATCCCATTTCTGCGAGTCGCATCGCATGAGCGCAGATCTAATAGGTCATGGGACCTACTATCCAAAACCGTTTGCACAGCCTGCAAATATGCCACCAGTGACTTGCTCTGGCAAAGTGGAACTCCCGGGAATCTGCATTTGCAGTCTGTGAGGAAAAGTGTCTTCTGGACACGCAGAAACTGCACATCATGTCTGTCCTACATGTCTTCAGTCCAACAACGCTTTGCAACAGGAGTCGATTTTAAAGGCCCCCATCATCGAGAGTCGGGCATCGGGGCATGTCTCTCGCGAGCCGGCAAGGTGCAGACCGTTTATCAGGCTTCATTCATCGGTCGACACGGCCGGATCCACAAAGGCACGCCGAATCGTTCCATCCCGGCAGAATGCATGCAAGACGAATCCTCAACGAGGACTCTGAGAGGTCTTTTTGGCGGCTAAAAGGCTCCACCTCGTCCAAAGCCCAGACTTGAGCGAGCTGCCTTCTTGCTCGGCCCCTGCAAGCTTCGGGACAGGAACGCAGGAAATTGTGTGCAGGCACAGAACCCGTCAGTGCCCCATGCTTGCTTTGAAACACTCTTTCACCCTGACTTCGGAACCGTGCAACACACTGGCCAGTCGAAGCACAGCAGCAGGTCTTCCCGGCCAACTGCTTCAAGTACACTATAGCACACTGAACTCTAAATCCTGCACTCTGGGGCTTGATTCGACTGACAGCAGAGCACGCTGCGGGGGCTGCAGTGGCTCCGCGGGACCAAAATCAAGCCATCAACTGTAGATGTGGCCTGGAGCGTTTTCAAGGTCTTCACTGTGGCCTTGAGTTGCACTGCCTGCTCAGGTCTTTTAGAGCCGGACGCAACTGCAAATAGAGTGCTCCGTGCATGTCATGGCAACACCCCGATGTGCTTCTTGCTGCACACAACTCGATGGTAACTTGGCCTTTGGTTAAGACAAGTGTAGCATGTGGAGTGGTGGTATTGGGCAAACTACTGCGCAGAGCAGAGCACATCGAAGCATGCAGACAAGTCCCAGAACGTTGCTATGTCTGGGACGGCACCCTGATTCCCATCGATTTCGTATGTACAACAACTGACTGACTGGAAAGATCCAATCAGAAACGGCCATGAATCTGTTTACAATGCAGGTGCAAGCATGGCTGTGCTCAGCACACAGCATATGCCACAACTTGCACAAGCCACTTGCAATGCAAGCGGTTCACATGAAGAACACCATCCACACCAGCAGATCCGGTCACAAACTGGGTCCGGATGTCTTTCCAAGCTGCGTGGATCTGGCAGGTTGCGGCCCGGCCTGTGCCTAGGAAAGGCTTTCAGAAAAGGCTACGTCTTTCCGTAACCTGGAGTTTGAATCATTGTCCAAGCACACTCCAAGATCTGCCAACCATGTGGCGTGAGACAAAGCCCGTCGATTGCAAGACCCAATGTAACAAGTTCCATGGTTAACAGCTAGTTTCGCAAACTCATAAAGATCTGCACGCAGGCTGCCGATTCAGGCATCATAACGAAGCCATGACGAGAAGTTCTCGACTAGTTATGTCGGCAATTTTCTTGCAATGCTTTGCAAGACCTGGCATTTTCAGCCTCGACGGTTGCCAAGCGGTTGCAATCAAATCTCTTCGTTGCAGAGTGGGCAAGCCCGCTTCTGCTCGGTAAGCCATTTAGCAACGCACCTTCGGTGGAAAACGTGAGTGCATGGGAGCTTGGCAATGTCCTCATCACCTTGGAGATGGTAGCAAGATGGGGCCAGCATGCCAGCATCGTCTCGTCGTGTCATGATACCCGTGGTTTCGTAACACAATGCTTGGGTCAAGACGTTCCAGCGCTGCCAAGCATACCGTGCCTCACGAATCACAGACTGCCCCGTGAAGTCAAGGTACGAAACAAAGTCGACTGCAGCTTGTCAGGTCTTAAGGCAAGCATCAGTTCTGACCAGCGAAGTCATCCTCTGATGCACTGGGCAAGGCATCCACACCTGCACGGGTTAAGCCCTTTACGCCCGCCTCGACCTCCGAACTGACCCTTCTTTGCAGAATCGAATTGTGCGTGGTGTACTTCCGATCGGCAAAGCAGCTACGTGTTAGCGAAGACTTCCAACATCTTCCAACAAGTGCTGAAACGCAGACTTCCAGTGTAGCCCAGCTGTGCTAGGCCGATGTCGTCACTACAGTACAGGTGCGCGCTTCGAGCAAAATCTTTGGTCCCCTCTGCCCACTGCCTAGCCCTCTTGCTGAAACAACCAAGCCTTCTGTGCTTGCCACCCTCTTCTCCACGGCATCATCTAACTGCAGCAGCATCTCGTAGTCCTCGAAGAGGTCACAAGCACAAGACTTTCAAGCTTAGCAGCTTCGGTTCCATGTCATGCAAATCACTTGCATTTCCATGTTCACGAGCATATGGACATCAGTACTGTTCATGTTCCCCTCGCACCGCCCTCTCAGCTTGCACGGTGCGAAAAAGCCTGGACTCAAGCCTCATCGAGGAGCCTGGGAACGATGAAGTGACAAACACAGCAGCACAAAACAAGTGTGTTTGTGCGGAGCTGGGGACTTGCCCTCAACTCCACCTCACATGTTCAAGTCCAGCGCTCGGATTCGCATATACAGTGTCTACAGTCGACAGCTTGCCTTCAGGACCCCTGGCTGTATGCAACGTGTGGGACACAGCGACAGGGTTGGAGCTCGAAAGAAGGCTCCATGCACTCGGATCTGAGATGTGAAGGCTGAGGGCTTCCCGGTTAGTCTTACTTCAACCAGGGATTGGATTCTGCAATCTAGGAGTTGCATTTCTTGCACAGGTGCGGGATTTTCCCGACATGTCCGAGTCCTCTGGCACGATGTCGCGGAACAGGAGCTCCGAGACATCCGATGGAAGGAGCCCACAGGGCAGCGGTGCCTCCCACAAGTCGCTTGACCGGAGGCCGGAGCGCCAGTGCCTCAGGGGGGCTGGCGATTGGCAGAAAGGCGCAAGGCACATCCGATCCCTGCCTCGACTGCCTGGATCTGTGTTCGCCAGGCTCACAGTATCGGCAGTCACAAGGGCCCTCGTCGCTGTAGCACGGCCTAGGTCAGAATTAAGCCGATGTGGGACAACAACGCGTGAACCCAGGCTTTAGGACACGCTGGACAAGTGGCTCTTCCCCGCGGCCCGGTCCAAATGACAGGCCCTCTTCATCTGGAGATCCTGATGACGGGGGCCAAGCCCCAAGACACAAACACACAGTACCGTGAAAGCTGTAGTCCTCCATTCCAAGAATTTTGTGGGCCACTTGGCCCGGTAGACGCAGTAGGTTGGGAGCTCGAAGCGCTTGATCCTCAGAGAGCTCACACATCGCTGAAAGCCCCAACGAAGCATGGCTAATCATGGCTGGTGGACGATCAGCCCGATTTTAAACGTGCTTGCATGCTTCGGAAGTTTCTTCGCCACGGAAGCTGCTGGTTGGCGGGCCGAAACGGCCTGCACCGATATCCAGATGAAAATCCGAAGACTTCGCTGTGCCACCACCGCGACTGTCAAAAGCGGCGCCTCAACCCCATATCCGGTGGCGGTGGCATGCTTTGACTCGGTGGTTCTTGAGGCATCTGCGGCACGGGTACTTGAACCATCTCCTGACACTTGCCGAAACCGGACTGGAGGCGAGTACATGTAGCTTTCCGCTAAGTCGTGGCTAAGTGGCCATAGGCATCGGCATTGGGCCGGGACATGGTCCCACTCCCACGAAGCCCATCGGCTGAAAGTTGGGTGTCGGCATAGGCTGACCCTGCCAATCCTGAAGACTCCATGACACGATTCACTCCAGTAGACTATAGCCACAGTCGCTGCTTGCTTTTCCAAGGCTCTTTTGCAGCAGGCCATCCTGAAGACGACTGGACGTCAAAGTGTTGCTCCTGGTACCCGTCAAAGCTGGGCCGCTGCATGCATGCCATTGGCATGACACCTGCTTGGCAAGAAACAGACGTGCTGCGCTGGTTGAGTTGCGACATCCATCAAACTCGATAAGGCACACTCTGAAGCTCAAGGCCCAGGCCTGTGGCTGCACTGGACTGCGCCATGCCGTGATCAAAGGATTGGGGCTGCGGAAAAGGCGCCGGTGTGAATTGAGTGAACCTGGCATTCAAAGAACAGAGCCAGAGCTTCACTGAAGCGTGAAAAGCGACCCGGAACTCCGCGTGCAGCCAAGTCGCCCCTGAGGTCCCCAATTCTCACAAACCACGAAGCCTTCTGGGCTCACGGGTGCCATCTGAGGCCCCACGGGGCCACAGAACACCAGAGCCGGCACCTGCCAAACGCCGACGCCGGCGCTGCCCGGCGGAGCCGGGCCCGGACGCATCGGGCCTCCTGAGGAGGGCTGGCCAGGGCCGTGGCCGTGGCCGTTGCTGGGCTGCATGGCGCCAGGAGCGAAGTGCTGGCGTTTGAAGAAAGTGTCTTGCCCCCATGAAAGTTAATGCTGATTCGTTAGTGGGTCTTGCTAAGAGCACGTAGCCAAGATGTCCGCTTGGTGCGGATGATGCAGTCCCAAGCAATATGTGGAAACATGTGCCAGCACGCAGGATCTTTGAAGGAGCTGGAAGTGCCAAGTGGCCGAGGCGTCGAAAGCTTGTCAAAGGAAAAACAAGGGGGACTCCAAGAGATGCTGGGAAGCTTGCATCCGCATTACAAGTGCGACATGTGATGCCACCATACTAAACGAGTCACGTAGTGTTGCCATAGATACCAGTACAGCCCTTGCCTGCAGGCGACGGTCGGCCCTGGCAGCACGTACACACACACACACACACACATGCCCCAAGGAGTTTACCTGCCTAAGCTGTCAAGCCAAATCGATGCTGGCCACTGTACAGTACAGGTCCGGCAATGGCATGCCCTTCGTCTTTTGCTTTTCCACGCATCGTTTTTGTCGCACTGCTGCGAAAGAAAATTGAACCAAATCGTCAGATCAGCTTAATGCACAGAGCACCCTCTGTGCAATCGCTTGCACGTATATAGTCTAATCAAAACGGTAGCATCTTTGGCAATGCGGAACGTACGGACATATTCCATAAGCGGATATGCTTGAGGATTGAAGGACGCAACTGTCCAGTCCCGGCATGGTGTTCCTTGATACGTTACTGGAGCTCCGCTCAAACGTTTCTGTCGAAGTCCTCCGGCGTCTCAATCTGGAACTTCCCTTTGTTTGTCCTGGGTGTACACAAGAACCTGCAACGCCCGGGACACATCGTAAAAGAAATGAGCCCCGCACGACATCGCTGCAAACATGCCGGGCCTGGATGTTTGCAGGGCAGTCGTCTCAGTGATCTCGAAAGCAGCTTTTGCGTTCGAATGCTGTGAGATGGATGTTGAGTCTTGCAACTTGTGGCAATTCGAGTTCGGCTACGGCTTGGCTTTGCCATGCCTTTGCCTCTATGCATTCCCTGCAGCTCTCGCTCGGGAAGTCCTTTCGAACAAAACCTCCAGCCCGGACGTACAGATAGTCTCGGTGCTTTCAGCGTTTGTGTGACTCTACCTCCTTTGCCTATGCCTCGAGGACCATGGCAATGGCAGGCCTAATCTCGTCGGTGTAGAAGACCCTTTGGCTTCGTCATTAAGCACCGCACATCAGCACGACTCGCAAGCCGGGAAATTGCACGGAGAAGATCCATGCAAAAGTCTCTTATCTAAGGGCGCAGCATGCGGCCACATGCACACGAGAGAATTGAATTGGGGGATTCGGGGATGCAGCTTCTCCGGATTCAGTCTGAGCGCCTGCTCTGAGCCACTCTGGCTTTCACGAGGTCCCGCTGGAGCCACACAAGTTCAGGTCCCCCAAAGCCGAGTCGCTGACTCTGTTTCAAAAAGTCCCCCAGCTCCGACGGGTCGAATCCCATCCTGCAGGGAGCACACAGCACACAGCTCCCACAGTGCTCTTAGTGACTCTCAGCTCTTCATGGCTCTTTGCGACAGCGACCCGCCGGACCTCAACATGTACGGAAGGTGTTCGCGTGCAAAGTGGCCCCAGACCTCCAGAACTTTGAGCCAAACCTCTTCCACAGAGGTCGCGGGCATGGCCGGATCCGCAAGTCTCCGCATGTCTGCGGCATCCTTGTGAATCCAAGCTTGCACCTCGCTACACAGCTGAGACATCGCTCTTGTGGCTTTCTTTCCGTTCATCTCACACCTGCACATGGATGTCTTCTCTGCCATTGCCACGAGGTCTGCCACCAACTGCAGGTGGTGTTTCAAGTATCTGGCGGTCTCTAGGACATCACGTGGCTTTCTTTGACCGCTCACTGGGTAGAACTGGTGCACCCTTTGTTCAGGCGCCGCAACGTTGCGAATCCAAGGTGATGAGCGGTGGAGAAACTTGCGGAAGACATGCCCATCGAGCTCATAGACAGCCAAGACGGGCGGCCAACTCGATTCAGAAGCCGAAATCAATGCCCAGCCTGTTACGAAGTCCTGGGCGAGCCGGGAATACACCTCTGCGGGCACCCAGCCCGTCTCCGCCAGTGGCATAGGAAGATTCTGCTGCGACACTTCCCATGACATACTCGCGCCAAGCCAGGCTTGTAGCACCCAGCGAATATGAAGAGGTTCTGGAGCCAAAAAGCTCTGGAAATGGAAGCGTCTGATTCATGGTGGCATTGCTCACCCCACCCAAGTGTCACACGCCAGTCCACAAGCTGAGGTGCAAGCACTAGAAGGAGGCCGACGGTAACAGCAATGGAAAGGCCAAGAAAGATCGGGGTGTTCTGGCGCGAGAGAACATGAGCAAACGTGGAAAGGTTCAAAGCGGTTGGTGAAAATCACGTGGTGACAACAGACACTCGAGTAGTTGTCTGCGTGCAGTGCGTTGCAACAGACTATTCCATCCGTACATCGCTTGGGACACAGAGCAAAGGAGCCAGGGATGCGTCTGACAGGGTCTCCTGCAATCAAAGACAACACAAGCTGTCAAAAGTCTGTATCAGGCCCCGCTACTCCTCAAGGCTCTGTGGCTCGGCGAAAGAAGGAGCGGCTCCGGAAAGCCTGAGTCTTCTGAGACTTTCTCGGCTCGACACGGCTCCTTCTCCCTTCGTCCAGGGCCAGAGCGCTGCGGAGACAGCTGCGATGCTGACGACCTCGTCTCGATGCTCACAACCGGAGCAGACTTGCCGGGACCAAGGCCACGGCTTGACTCCGAGAGGCAGGCGCCACAAAGTTCAGCAATCCTTCGGTCCCAGCTTTCGTTGCTCCGTTACGCCACTCTGCCAAGCAACGGTCTTTCGCGCAGCCACAACAATCACACGTGGATGTTTTGCAGCCTGGCAGGAACTGGCAATTTAAAACACCCTGGGCTCTAGGTTGAGGCACGCCCGAGCGTCTGTCCTGCAGTTACGTTGAGGCTGAAGCGCAAACAGAGAACAAGGCCTCGGAGACGTGCATGAAGACATGAATCGCAATCTTCTCATGCAAGGGCAGTTAGGCAACAACCCCGTCAAAGGCGCAAGCTGACAGCCGCCAACAGACGTGAGCCACGCACCATGGCAAACACAAAGGCACCGAAGCTTGCAATGAGAGAAGCGGCTTCGGCCGAGCACCAGCTGCACAAAGAATGCATTAATTCCCGCCACTATGACTAGCAAATTCAAGCGTGCGGTGTCGACCGTGCTCGGGAGTCCCGACTCACGAAGACTGGGGCGCTGCATCGACCTCGTGGGCAGGGGTTGTGCAACTCTTTAGACCTATAGGCAGCAGGTGAGAATGGTGAGACTGGCCGCATCTGGCCACACATTGATGCGAGTGCCGTGGCTTCAGGCGAGATGGCAACACCGACTCAAGATTCCGAATGGTATCTTCAGCTTTGAAGTTGAGACACGCATCACTCCTGTCAGTCTAGCTCTGGAGGACATTCTTTGCGCAGTGAGCGCGGTGCATGGCTGACTCGACGTGCTGGAAGCCCCCACAGCGGACCCCATAACCCGTGGTGGCCTGAAGCGGCGAGATAAGGCAAGAAAGAAAGAGAGATTCAGAGTGGCTGCATATGGGCATCTTCTACATTACCAGAGTCCTTCCCAGAGTCTAGCTTACGGACGAACAGCTCTGTTTTCTTCTCACGCTGACTCGGCATGTTGACTGTACACCGAGCGAGAGATCTCGTTCACTGAAAAAGTTGCCGGACGGGGGTTGAGTTGAGCCTTTGGATGAAGTTGAGGTTGAGGGTGGGTCAGAGTGAAGGTGAAAACGATGAGAGTGAGGGTGCAAAAAACAATCAACAGCGCACGCCCTGGACTACACGCTGCTACACTTACAGATACATGAACCTTGCAAGTTTTTGACTGGAAACTCAGCAAAGCCGAACCATGCCAGACGTCGGCGTTCTTATGAGCGCCGACGACTTGCATGGTGCAGGCAGAGCGGGAGTCGCATATCAAATTGGTCTTTTTTTGGCATCAAAACGATCTGTTTTGATGTCTCGGCTCACACAGTGGATAGTCTCGGCCAAGTCACGGTCACTGTGAGGCGGCTACGAAAGAGGACGAAATTTCCGGCTCCCAAACCCTAAACCCTAAAGCCTAAACCCAAGTCTCGGCCGGGTCCCGGCCGAGTCTCGGCTAACCCTACAGCCTAAACCCCAATCCCCAAACCTGGGTTTAGGGTCTAGTACGTGAATTAGATCAAAGAATCCGGAAATAGAAGAGCCCCGTAGAACACACTGAACCTGGAACTCGGACGTCTACCACTTTTCTTCGAGAAAAAACAGCCTTGTCGTGCCCGGGCATGGCTCCTGTGCGTCAGAGACATCAATCCACGCACTCCCCCTTCGCTCCCTTCTCCAAGAAAGGAGCGAACGATGTGCAAAGAGGAAAACAAACAGTATGGTCTGTTGAGTGGACTAGTGTCTCTCTGTATCATGCCCTAACACAATCAGCTCGGGACAAAAACTGGGTCGAAAGTCATCTCGATTCCGAATCCCGGTCTCATGCCGGAATCCTTCTTAGAAGGAAATTCGCGAAGAGATTCCCAGTATCCCATAATCACACTATCGAGAGCCTCAGAGTTATTCCGACCTTCGCCCAGAAAGCTATCTTCCGTGACAACATCCTAGGTCCTAGCTTTCACCGGATTCACTCTCTGCTCTTCAGGCTCAAGGCTCTCATGCTCGACTTTACCGTCCTATGTTCCTTAAAAGGGAAAAACTGCTCCTCTTCTGGAATACGACGAAGAAACTCAGTTTGATTCCGAAACCTCACTCGACCTCTCTAACCTGGTAAGGTAATCTCCAACTAACCAATGGAAACCATCCTGAACCTCTTCGTCATATTCCTCTACGTCGACTTGACAGCCAGATCTCCAAAACTCAAACAGGATCCTATCACGATTCCGCACACTCGGATCTAGCGGCAATACGATCACCTGAAACTCGTCTGTCTGGCACGCACAGTCAACAGAGGGCTTCTTACTCCTACAGCAGCTCCTCCAGAGCATCTTTCCGATTTCCCAGATCGCAATCAGGACAACACACCCCAGCACGTAGCTTAATGTAGAACCATCACACCCATAGTCACCTAGATCCTCTACCTCGCCACGAGAAGCCTGGGACACGGCCTGTGAGGCACTACACACTAACCCGGTGGAAACCTCCGAAGCCTCAAACTCCGTCGGCACCCTGCTCGCACTAGCACCCTGAACCAGAACCCACCAAACAATCAATACCCAAACAATCATGCGCACACATGCCGGATTGAGCCAAGAACCCGCGCGCTCACTGGGAGGGTCATTCGAGGAGCCGGGTCTTCCATCTAAAGGATGCGAGCGCGCACTCATTGAGAGCGCAGTCCAAACACCAGTCTCCAAACCTGTAACAACAGCCTCTACCTCTTCGCAGGTCCATCCTACAAGGGGTACCTCAAAGGTGTCATCAATATAGTGCACTAGAAGGCATCCATCCCGGGCTTCGTAAACAGTGGTAGGCACCCCGCTAGCCGGCGACATAACAGGTTCACCTGGAGTCGCTAGCGGCACCTCCGGATCATCAACTGTAGCCTGGGAGCCCTCGGTCAGCACTGAAGGCTCAGTAGTGGAGCCTTCGGAACTATACGAATCGCTATCGTCCCCAAACACTTCCTCAGCAAGTAACCCATACTGAACCCGCTGAATCCTAACCTCCGGTTCGGGATTTAAAGGTCGCTCGTCAATGGTCGGATCATCTTCCCGGTCTTCAGCCTCTACAGGGTTTTGCTCAGCAAACGGAAACTCACGGATTCCATTCTGAAAATACGCTTCCGCTGCATCCCTTGTCTGTCCTCCATCTGCATAAAACAAAGGGCCCGTAGCTCTTAGCCACAGGATCGTTGCATGGAGCGAGTGCTCTAAAAACCCTCGTGCAGCAAACCGAATGGCCCTAACTTCTCCAACCCTGATGCCCAGAAAGGATAAGAGCTCAAAACCGGCAACAGAGAAGATCCTCCAAAGATAATGTGCCCTCACTCCAGGAGCCCAAACTACATAAGGAAATCCTAGAATCGACCCTCCAGCTGCTTCCCCGACTGGCCCTTCCACATTCGGCGGCTGACTCAAAAGGAATGCCTCAACTGATTCAAGCCATTGTGGTCCCTCATACTGCCAAGCATTTGGACCCTGTCGTAAATGGTCAGCTAAAGCCCCATAAAGTCCAAATCGCACTGCACTGGAAGCTGCCCGGACGGCCAACCAAGTACGATCCCGAATGCCTAGCAAGGCTAACAAAACCTCTCCAACGCTAGAGAACAACTGAAGGAGAAAATGCACCCTGATCCAGGTTCCTACAAGCGGCCATCCTTCTAGGGACCCTTCAGTAGGTAAATAATCTTCGTAGCATAGCTCCGTCTGCTCAAAAGGCAACGCCTGCATGCCATGTGACGAGGAACTCCCCCCTACCTGGACCCTCGGTGTTGGAATCTCCGAATCAAAACGACTCCCCCCGATCTGAGCCCTGAAAGACGAGTCAAAATGGACCTCCTGGGACCTGGCACTTCCGAACGGAACACCTGCATCTGAAGGACCTGGAACCTCGTGAGAACCGGCACTCCCAGACTGAACTCCTGAATCTGAAGGACCAGGAACCTCGTGAGAACCGGCACTCCCAGACTGAACTCCTGCATCTGAAGGACCTGGAACCTCGTGAGAACTGGCACTCCCAGACTGAACTCCTGAATCTGAAGGACCTGGAACCTCGTGAGAACCGGCACTCCCAGAGTCTCCAACCCCGGGATTAATCCTAACAGGAATCCACTGGAGCCCACCAGCTCCCGACACCGCCCTAAGTTCTATCGTCTGCCCCTGATTTGGGACATCCCTAGGGACGTTCCCTGTGTTCATTACTAGAAGCAAAAGACGAATCACTGAATGCCTGCGCAGAGCTACAGCTGCACAACAGAGATGCATCCACTCTACCGCTTGCGCCCCCAGGTACACTGCAACAGTCGTCCCATGGTTCGTAAACAGATCTACCAACGACTCAAGTCCTACACCCGTCCCGGCGGCGCAAAATCGTCCTTGCGGGCCCTGAGATGACGACGCTTCCTCCCCAGACGAAGCACTTAAGTACCAGGAGGGAACTGGGCCAAACCTCTGGAGGAAGTTAGGCGGATCGACTATACCCCCGGCTGCAACCTGCTTACGAACCTTCGCCCGTTGGAGGAACGTTAAGCCAGAGCGACGCTCGGCTTCTTCAAGCTTCAACTGCGCCTCGCGCCACTCCTGCTCCGAAAACTCATCGTCATCTTCAGGCTCCGGTGTAGCAGCTGGACCCTGCTCCGGGGCATCGTCGCATTGGACCGTCCCAACACCATCAGAATCCCCATCGCAGTCCGGAGCCTCTGACCCAACGAACCACCGACCTACCCTAGAAAGACCACCCTGAAGTCCACCTCCTGAGTACCACCACCCAACCACGGCTACACAGCCTACAGTCACTAAGCAAGCCAACACCCAGACAAACCACCCCTGGGCTTCCGGAAGGCCATGGGCAGGCTGACCCCTCACACGCGGAATCACTGCCAACAAGGCGAGGCCTGCGAGCAGTTCCGCAGGAGCAACTGACGTGCTACACATCCCTCGGCTTAACACCCGAGCCGATGCTACCCCCGCGGTATCAGCCCTGGCCTCCCTAATATTAGCTAAACTTAGCAAATGCATGATTCGGGACCGACTAAGCGGTTTGGTCCCAAGGTCCGCAATCTGCTGCATTCCTGGGATGTGCGACACGCGCAAAACTCCTGCAGCCACTCTTTCTCGGGCGGCTGTGGCCCTCATTCTAAGGTGGCGGTTCCTCCATGAGGTCCCAACCTGGTCGAAACTTCTCAACGATGCCTCGTTGTCGCTTAATAGTGCTATCGTAGAGTCTGCCTCTATGAGCTCGTCCAAGAGTGATTGGATGGATTCGGACAGTTGGACCGCATGCACACTGCACACCAGCTCCGCCTCCGCAGAGGATAGAGTAGTGAAAGCTTGTCGCGTCGTTTCCCAAGCAATCGGAACACCCATCCATAGAACAATCAAAGACTGCATCGATCGATCACCACCAGGGCTATGGGAAGCGTCGGAGTACACTTCTAGAACTTTCTCAGATCGCGGCATCAAAAGCAAACCGTGGTCTGCAAAGGGATTCCCTACCTCAAAGGGAACCTCGATTCCAAACTCTGCCGTGGACCTAAGATACTTCAAGGTCTGCAACCCAACACTGATGGAGATCTGTGGCGCCTTCGTCGCCTGTTGCCCGCAGCGTGACACTGCGTATGAAATATCCGGTCGAGTTCTCGTAGCAACCCATAAAAGCGCACCCGTAATGGCTTGAGCTTCCTTAACCTCGGAGGCCGACACAGAATCTGGAGGATCAGGGTCCGTCCACTTAGAGATAGGCACCGCCGCATCCTCAGTAACATTGTATCGTTGCAGCAGTTCGCGAATATATGCCACTTGCGATAGCCGATAACCTTGAGAAGATCGTGAAATTTCCAAACCGCAAAAAGTAACCGCCGACTCCTTGATCCACTCCGGCTCTGAAGTCTTCCATAAATCCCGCAAAACCTTGATGAACTGGAGGGCCAAACCGGGCTCAGCAAACAATGCCAAGTCGTCCACATAGACTATCAAAACTCCCTCCACATCACCAAGCCCCTCCTTGGTGTACTTCCTCAAGACCCAGAGGGCGTCGTCGGATTTCAATTGCACCAGGTGGTACTCTCCTCCGGCATACGGAATCCGCATCTTCTCAAACTCGCCGTCCCGATACCTGCCCCAATCCCGCGGGGAAGTCGGCAAACCATACAAGGCCTTCCTAATCCACCAACGGTCCTCCTTCGACAGGATTCCCAGCTCAACCAGGAAGTGGGGCGGCTTAACAATAATACGCTCCTCTGTGCCCTGATGCTCTGCCCGGATCGGTGCGTATAGGAATGCAGACTTCACATCTATCGTAACCCCTACCCAACTAGGATGACGGCCAGCAAACACAACCGCAACTTTGACCGACAAGGATTCAGCACCCGAAGCATACAACTCTTCCCGAGTTAGCCCTAACTTGTCGGTGGGAAGGTAGTTACCACAACACACCGCGCGGCATCTTCGTTTGCCCGTGCCGGCCTTACGGGTGAGCACTGCCTTCCCAGGCAATTGGACAATTGAGACCCCGTCCTTTACCCATTTATCTACATCAGCAGCTGAAACCCTATCAACAGCCCGGTTAGTTTGTTCCAAGCTCACTACTTCTTCTTTCGCTGGATCTCGCCACTTAGCTAACTCCTTCCTAGCTTCTGACAAGCTAACGTTGTGGGTCTGTAGGAACTGATCACTGCTAGGCTCAGGCTGACCCCCCAATGGTACTTCAGCAACCAAACCCTTCAAAGATCCCAAGCGCTCACACTCGGCTTGATTCTCGACCAGAACCCACTCCAACCACTCTTTCTTAGTCTCCTCAACCTCTAGCTGCGAAGCTAATTGTAGTAAATGCTCCTCATCGGATAAGGCGTTACTCAACTCAGCAGAGATAGCCTTACACAGCCTAGCCGTGCAAGCATGCCAGTCAATCCAATCTTGAGGCTCCGAGTCCTCAAAAGCCTGAGCCGGCCAATCAAATTCCCAGGACTCCTGCTCAGTTCCCGAAGGGTCTACATCTAAGGCTGAGACGTTAGCACCCCATCCTACCTGAAGGCAATCGCTACCCTTATCCAAGATGGCGTCAACCTCCTCCAAAGGGAACCCTAGCCTCTCCAGCGTTTCACGGTGATGGGCCAGGGTATCCTTGAAATCCCGAGGGACAAAGGCCGCAATGACCCATCTTTCCCCTCGCCATTCCTCAGACCCATGCCATCTAGTCCCGTCAAACACTGCCGAGCCCTGCCGAAGATCATGAACAAAACCAGCCCGTTCTTCTCCATTAGGAAGAGCCCTCAACACGGTACCCTTATCTTCCTCGATCCACAGACCTCCTCCGCGAAAGTCCCCAAAGGCCTTAGCCACAACCGGAAAACCCTTAGCATTCCTGAGGCCCCGATGCATCGGCATCCTAACATTATGGGTGATATAAAGTGTGGTCCACCCACACCCAAAAACCCTTGACCTCAAAAAACGATTCAGGTACTCCGTGAAAACTGGACAACCCAAGGCAAAAGTAGAAACCCCACGGAAGCCTCCTACAGCATAAAGGCCACACATCATAGCCCTTCCCAATCGGTAAACTAGAGGTCGCCGTGCTACCGGAAGGTCCTCAGCAACCTTTTGCAACACCCGCAAACAATCCTCATCTGAGAACTCCCCCCGGTCTAAGCACCCCTGAATCCACTCTCGCACTTCCAGGCTCGGAACCTGGGACTTTTTAAGGGCAAGCTCAGTCGTATCCTCCAAACCAAACCCCCCAACCTCAAGTTCCTCACCCAGCCCTTCATAGCCTATAGTCCCATCTAACCTACCAACTAGTCCCTCGCCCACACACCAACCAGCTTCAGGAAAACACGAAACAAAGTTTTCAACTTGAACCTGACCCACATGCCCATAAGAGGACTCCCCCCCATGCGCAGCATGGACGTCAGTCGGCTTGGTGGCCTCAGGCGACCGAACCGGCAACGAAGCAGCAGCTAACACCCTCACAGCGAAACCCGGCGCGCGGGGGGAGCGCTTGCTTGTCAGCCGAAACTTAGGCTTACTTACGCTAACCCCGCCGGACCGCAAAGGATACACCGTATTAGTCAGCAGCACTTTACCCTCAGAACCCGTAGTCTCATCCCCCGGAACCCAAACCAAATGCCCTCCAGGCGTATCCGGCGCAAGCCCCAAGTAAGACCCCGAGATTGTCCTAGTCTTCCATTGGGCATCATAGCCCGTAGTGAACCGCCTTCGCCCATGAACAGGCATAGCGAAAGGGAGAAGCGGCACAGGCTGACGCCCGAGAAACTCACTCATCTGGCACCAATTGCGCTCCGACGCATGCAAAGCCGCTAAAGGCCAGAACACAGGCGGAAAACGACCTACCTGGAGTAGCTTACGTACGGCAGCCTTGATGTGCTGCACCGCTAGTTCAGCCTTATTACCAGCCGGCGCATCCCCTGGCGTAAACGACGCATGAATGCCCTTATCCCTTAACCAAGTAATCAACGCGGCCGACTTAAGCTCCTGGGCTCGATCAGCATGATAGCGTTGCACTGGATAGCCAAAAGCCTCAAGCCTGTTGATGATACGTTGTATCTGACCTAGCACCTCTCGCCCTTTCTTCGTCCGAAGTGGCGCCGCTAAGAACAACGACCGATACTTAATCGCAGGCTTGGCCACCCCTGAATCCGCAGGCCCGGAAAGACCACCCTCGGCTTCGGCTTCAGGCCGCTTACTTTTAACCCGGTGTGTCACAACCTTAACCTCAGCCTGAGGCGCAAATAACTCAGGAAATAACTCCTCATCAGACGAGCCTACCCGGGTCATTTCAGGCTCCACATCATTTGGGGCCTCAGAAGGGGCATAATCCTCAAGGTCTGGATCAATGGGCTCCTTTCCTTCTGCAGCCTCCGGCAGGACAGAAGGAATCGTATAGCAACAGACCAGCAGATGTCGATAGCCTAAGCCCTTATCCCGTCCCGACGCAACAGCCTTAACCCGAGTCGACCCTAAACCCCCCGCAGTAGCCTGCTTGACGTCTACGACATCAAGGCTGTACGCCTCCACAAACGGCTCCCAGAGCCCTGGCTCCACGCTTGACCCATCCGGGAAGCAGGAATCACTGACCCCCACTCCCGACGAAGCTTCCCAAGCAATAAACACTGAGGAACCCTTAGGGCCCCTGTTGGCCCTGGAGCTTAACCTTTCCGCAGCACAACCCATGGCCCACTTAACGAGCTCCTGGGGATCAGTGATTCCCTCTGGTAACAGCTGCTCTCGTGGCTCGGCTAAATTACCCCCACATTCTACGACCTGGCCATCCTGAACAGCCTGGGCCACCGCATAAAGCAACACAAACCGAAGGTCCAAAACCAGCCTCTCTTCGGCGTCTCCTTGAAAGGCCTTCGAACCCTCCCCAGAAACTCCGTCACTCGGCTCATTTACAAAGCCACCTACAACCCCCGATAGGGTCCAACGCAGTAAGTGACTAAACACACAGGCACTCCCAAGACCCTTTTCAGAATTAGGAACCCGAAGTACCCTTCCAGACTCTTTCCACCCACCGGGTCGGCCCGAGCAAGAAATCAGTACAGATTCAGAACGTCCCTTGTCAAGGGACCGGCGCATCCTTCGGTTCCGCGGAAAGTCAGCCCAATCAGGATGCTCCGCGGAGGCCGATTGCACACAGGCTCGCGTAATCACGCTAGTGGACACTGAAGGAAACAAGCTTCGCAGAAAGGCAAACTGAGAACCTTCATCCAGGCCTCCCCTTGCACTTCCAATCACCCTTTTCCTAAACCAGTCCCGGACACACCTCCTATCTATCTCCTCCGGTGGGTCAGCAATCCCAACCTTACCCAAAAACTTTCCTTCCCTAACCAACAACTCGTACTTCTCCAACAACCTCAAACCTACCTCCCTTGGTATCAAAGGGCAACCCTTCACCACCTGCACAGCAAGGCGTCCCTCTTTAGGATGTCGAATAATGCAGCCCCGCTTACGCCACGAAATGGCAAACCCTAGCTCCACCAAATACATGGCTGGCAGTATAACTTGACAAGGTCCCGCATGAAGCAATGTGCCATAGCTATTCACCCTCAACTCCGTCCCTCCGCTCGCTAAGTCGACCTTGATAACCTTGCAACCCTGAATCTCATCATTGGTCGCCGGCCGCAGTGCGTTAGTCGCACCACTGTCGACCAGGCAGAAAAGCGGGTCCGACGCGCTTGTCAGGGCACTTTTAAGCCAAGAAGGGTCCACACTAGGAACTTCAGGTCTAAGGGCCTTAAGGGTAACCCCCTTAAGCAACTTCGCAGCCTCGGCTAGCAATGCTTCCTGCGTTACTTGGGTTCCTGTCCCAGCCGTGGCCCCGGATGCTGACGCCGAATTTCCGTCACCCCTCGATTCTCCTTGCTCCGTAACCCCTTTCGCCTGAGCCGCCTTGGCCTTAGGCTTAGCCTTAGGTGCACCCTTTGCAGCTGGACTAGGAGACTTGGGAGAAGAATCCGAGGTTGACTCCTGGACCACACGATGCTCAGCCGGCACAACTGGACAGTCAGGACGATAATGGCCCGACTGTCCGCAAGCAAGGCAACGACTCTCTTTCCTCGCTTTAGCCCTATCATGCTTAAACATACACGAGTCTCCAAACCGGCACCCTGAAGCGTCGCTAAACTTATGGCACAATGCCGTCCCATCCGCCGCAGCCTTACCTTTGCCCTTGCCCTTTCCTTCGGAACCTCCTGCATTTGCGGCCGCTACAGACGCACTCGCACCATTTCCAGCAGCAGGAGATGTTGGTGATGGGGCCGCAGGCGGTTTGGGAACTGGTGGCGTAGGAGCAGGGGTACTCATGGCAGCAGTTCTAGTCCTCTTATCTCCGCTGCTGGACGACTCTACCAAAGCTGCAGCTTCACTCTCAGCTTGCAACAATCGCACAAGTTGTGTAACCCCTACGGTAGTAGGGTTGTAATCTAGTGCAATACTATGTCTGAATGAGTTAACCCTAAACCCGATCATTGGGCTATTCGCCAACAACGGCGCCGTGGCGGAGTCTACTCCCTTTAACAGAAGAGAAGCGTCAGGTAACGTCGCCTTAATTTCACTTGCTCTCTGTAACGACTGCTGCCACTTCCTAAGCACCTTTATGGCCTCTTGAAACCCTTTACATGGCTCAGGGGAAACCAATTGCCCTAGCAACTGTGCTCTTTCACTCGAACCCCCAGGTTGATAAGCGCATAAAATACGGAACAAGATCGCCGCAGTACTAAGCCAACGGTTCGTAATGATGTCATCCCGCACCGAGTTTGGAACCGACGCCAAAAGCAAGGTAACCGCCCTCGATTCTACACGCTGAAACTTATGGGCATCAAACGCCGCAACAACCGAACTGGGATCTAGTCCTAGCCGTCCTAGCGGGTCCGCCACTAGCCACCTAGAATACCCTTGATGAGCCGCTAGCTCTACCGCACCATACCATACATCCGCCGAAGGAGAAAGGCCCATAAAAATCTGCTTAACTTGCGCCAACCAGTTTCCGCATACTATGGCCGAGTTGGCTAGGTCCGCTTGCGCCAACTTAGGGATCTCACTTATGTACTTAGCGGGTTCTTCAGGCCTAGTTTCCCCAGAACCCGACCCTTGCCCTGGAACCGAGCCACCTAGACCATACACCCCAACTGCAGGGTAACCCCCAGAACTCAAACCCGAGCGCAATCCCGGTTCCATCCCTCCCGGTAGGTATCCGAAGGTCCCAGGCCCTGGTAAAACTGGTCCCGGACCCGGTGGGCCTGCAAGCATCCCTGGAGGCGGCCGCGGCGGGGCCGGAGGCGGTAGCGGCGGGGGTCGTATCACCGTGCCACCAGGTGACAAGGGATACCCATTAGGGTCAAAGGCAGGACCGCTAACCCCGGACGACCTTGGAGTCTCAAAACCCAAAGCCTCACTCGCAAACTGCCTCATAGACTGCGTCCGACCCTCACCTTCGAGACCACCCCGAAATGGAACCATAGCAGAAGGTGGACACCCCCCCGAACATTGCTGAGGCTGCCCCACAGAACCCATGTCTAACGCAAGGGCACCTTCACACCTCTGGGTAGCCTGTGGCCTCGGTACTCCCGCGGCGGGTAAAGGATTCGAGTTTACATCTGCCCTACCTAGGTACCCAACATCACTCTTGAAACCCGGGAAATCCGGAAACCAGGCACCTTCAGGAGGCACCGCCTGTACAAGGGACTCAAAGCCTCTTCCAGGCCCTGTCACCTGGGATCCAAAAGGCATCGAAAACGACATTGGCGAGCCAGCAGTCATTCCCAAGTCACCTTGCGTGCCGCTGTGCCAAGAAGAATGCGACCGGAGTTCCACTTGCTCCAATCGCCGCTTAAGGGCACGATTCTCCTCCATCATCTGTACCAGCAACGCTTCGACATTCAGGGAGGACCTTTCCTCAGGAATGAGCTCATCATCCCCATGTACTCCGGCCTGACCAGATGAAGTAGTCTCCCTCGGACCCTTCCCAGCCTCTGCAAGCTTAGCACCCTCCACGACGCTCTCAGCAAATCCGGCCAAAGCTCCACCATGCCAGTCCGCAGTCACTGCCACGTCCTCGGCGCCAGCCGAAGGTTCCACCCTCGCTATCCTAGGGCCTGTAGCCCTTTCCAAAGGTTCAGCACTTCCTTCACCCCCAATCGTTTCCGCATGATTGGGTTCCGCCCCATTGTCACCAACCCAATCTCCTTTTGCAGTACGATCTCGGGTAGCAAGGATTCTTGCTTCATCCTCATCTAGCGATAGGGGACGCTGCTGTCGCAGAGCAATCTCGTTCTTGACCTTTTCGCTGTGAAACGGACTCGCGGACATACCCGCGCCAAGGGAGGGACCTGGTCCCCCACCCTGCTCCAGGGTATTGGGGGATGCTTCCCCCTGATAAATAGCCACCGGGACTTCAACATCCCCAGCAGCCCTTTGTCCTTGACTCAAAGCTGTCCTGTAATCGTCTTCCAGACGCATGCCCGTAGCCTCTTGGTCTCCAAGCGGGGCGGAAGCTCTTCGGTTACGCACCATGGGATCCATGACGCAACACTTCTACCCCTAGCCCAGTACAAGAAACTATACCCAAAGAGTTAACAATCCTAAGCCGACTACGGCTGATAACCTACGTGAATTAGATCAAAGAATCCGGAAATAGAAGAGCCCCGTAGAACACACTGAACCTGGAACTCGGACGTCTACCACTTTTCTTCGAGAAAAAACAGCCTTGTCGTGCCCGGGCATGGCTCCTGTGCGTCAGAGACATCAATCCACGCATCTAGGGTTTAGGGTTCAGGGTCTAGGGTTTAGGGTTTACGGTTTAGGGTTTACGGTTTAGGGTTAACGGTCTACAGTTTAGTTCAGGGTTGAGGGTTGGGGATTATGGTTTGGGGATTAGGGTTTGGGCTGTAGGGTTAGCCGAGACTCGGCCAGGACCCGGCCGAGACTTGGGCTGTAGGGTTTAGGGTTTGGGAGCCTGAAATTATGTTCTCTTTCGTAGCCGCCTCACAGTGACCGTGACTTGGCCGAGACTATCCACTGTGTGAGCCGAGACATCAAAAAAGACCGTTTTGATGCCAAAAAAAGACCAATTTGATACGCGACCCTAGGGCGGCGGCACCTTTCCGCTCCTCGTCCTCGGCCGACTTGGCCAGCCTTGACCCAAACCAAGTCCAAAGGAAACCCTCGGTCGCGAAGCTCCGAGAAACGTCAGTGTCCGGCAAGGGCCAACCAGTTCACGTCGTGTTCATGGCGTGTCTACTCCCTCGCCTCGCGCAAAGTGGGCCGTCCTGGCCCTAGACGTGTTCGTCTCGCCTCCTGAGTTGAGGGGCCCGCCTCTGGTGTGGCCAGGGAGGCCATGCGGTGCAGCTGAACATCTCGCCGAAACATAGCTACACAAGGCTTACGCTTCGAGCAAGCATGTAAGCTGCGGAGCATGGACCAAGACTCAGCCCTCCAAACGGACTGCAGTCTGCAAAGCAGGAGAGTTCGCCAAAGGCAAGGACCCCATGTTTACAGGGATGCACACCCCACTCTGCGAATCAAGATGCACGGTGCTTCGCAAATTCAGCAATGTCTCGCATCCCACCTCGCCTGTGCCAGCGGCACGGTTCCGGTACCAAAGTGCCTTCCGCATGTAATTACAAAGGATGCGCGTGCGAACTGTCCTCCAACAACCCCCAGGCCCCAAACAGACCAAAGGGCACCAAATCTTCGTCGGCCTCGGCTCTTTCGGCGTTGTCGTCTCCAGAACTGGTCGGGGCAAAGAGTGCGGTGGAGTGCAAGTGCCTTCCTACCTTTTTTCTTCACCGGTCTCGATGCACCTTAACGTCTTCATGCTGCAACAATCTGCAACAACTACTAGTATTACAGACAAAGTGCTTCGAGAACACCTCCCAACCAGCCTTACACTCTGGAAAGATGCTATCTGCTGCTATCTTTGCACTGTAGTGACTAGCAGCTAGACGCAGACAACATCCCACCTGGCGAACGCAAAACAGGCTCGCTGGTGACAATGGGCACACGCCTTCCTGGCATCCTGGCTGCAAGCTTGCTGAAACTGGCTGCAAGCCATCTGGTCGGCACAAAACTCGATCTGTCTTTCTCGAAGAGCAAGAAACCTGCTGCTTCTGCGATGGGAATAGACTTGAGCTGGTTCCAGCAGTGGAAATGACAGGAGAGCGCGAGGAGCGCGGCTGGAAGTACAAGCGCCTGGTCGCGGCAGAGGTGGCCGATGGAGGCGGCTCCTGTCGCTGCACTGCACGTCTCGCTAACTCCCGTGAGAGAATTTCAGCTGCCCGGGCATGACATTTGGGCACGTTCGCCGGAAAGTATCAGTGATCGCGTGCTTTCAGCACAAGTGAAGATGAATCGCAGGTGATCCAAATACTGGTATAGCCCAGGTCGCATCCAGACCTCCCTTACCAAAAGAAACCCTCTCTGATATAAGGCCATGCTAACCTTACTATGTCTCTGCATCTGCAAGGGTGACGAGATTGGCAAGGCCTGGCCACCTGATCTACCTGCACTGACAAACCGAAGACTACGATGTGCAAGACTGTTGCAAGCATTTCCATTCAGGCGGCTGCAACGTGCGTCGGAAAAGGTACTCGCACGCACACAACCAAGCTATCAACATGATCTGCATGTATCACATGGCGGGCATTGCTAGAGAAGCTGTCAACGCCGCAAGAGCCACGCCCACATGCGCCTGAGTCAGCATCGTACGATCAGCCAGTACAGGCATTGGTCAAACAGACACAGAACGAAGCAGCTTCGGAGAGTTTATATGTAGGTGTTAGAATTCTCGACCCAAGCTACTGGAGCTGCAAGGATCATCTGCGCACAGACTTCAAGAACAATTTGCTGTGCCGGGGAGAAGTCAACAAGATAAAGTACATACACACACACACACACACATGCACTGAGTCACTGAGGCATGTCGATGCCTCGCTACATGTCTTCTGCCTTGCTGAGGCTTCCAGGGCATCGGATGCACGGGACTGAGGCAGGCACCTATGATGACGGTCAGATTGCAATCCTGCAATGAGATCAATAAGGCCGTGCTGCAACGTTCAATGCGCGGTATCCAAGCGCCTTCACCGCCACCAGTGCCACTGTGAAGTTGATTCAGAAACATGCTGACATCGAGCATCAATGAAGCCGCTTCCCACCCTCAGCCGAGGCTCAACAAACATCGCATCCTAGGCCCCTCGCGACTCAGCCTCCGCCTGAGTTCTGTGCGAACAGGCGCAGTATCCGTCCTCCTGAGTGTCGTCGCTTGCAAGATCATGAGAGTGGGCTCGCACATGCATGATGACACTTTCGGCAATAAGAGAACTCCGTGTCACAAGCGACTATGTGTCGGAGGAGTAACGGAAGGGAGCCTCACCACAGCTTATAGCTTAGGATGCAAACACACTTCGTGGGCTAGCACCTTCGGGGTCTGACAGACTCAGTGGCTCTGGCGTAGCTGGGTTCTCTGCGCCAAAGGCCCATTCAGTTATCATTGAAGCCTATCTTTCAGTCGTCAAGTGTTTGCGGTCTAGATGCGCGAACACCGCGGGGGTACCGCCGGCGCTTACCACAGCCACTGATGGAGTTAGATTTGGAATCCGTGTTAGGTCCTCTCCCTTGCAAGAACGCCTTGCTTAACTGAATCTGTCACCATGCCGGAAAACTGCAGTCCTCACAGGACACATCCCCCAGTGATGTATTGCATGGGAGTGTCCTTGGCTCCCGCAGGTGGCATGAGCAGGAACACGTAGTAAAGCATGCAGCGCGGGAAGGTAATATCGTGCAGATCTAATCTGGAGCCAACTGATGCACTCAAATCGGGCGCAAGATGTCACCCACTGGGAACTGGGAAGCTAGCTCGTTGCAGCGGCTGCCCACATCTTTGACGACTTGGCAGCGGCCTCCGATGGCCTCGTCCGCTCTCGCCAGAGTACAGCGGCAAAACAGGCACACAGGGCCCTAGGGCTCTAAGCTTCTAGGGCAATCACGCAGAAGCCCGTCTTGCAAACGCATTCGCCGGCCCTTGACAAGCAGCAACTTTCACACCACGTCCCAAGCCATGTGACAGTGACGAGGGCCCCGCTGGCAGTCAACAGCACCTCTCGACGATGCACATCCCCAGAATCGACACCTGAGCTCAGAGAAATCACCTAACCACTAAGCTGTAAAGGCTCAGGGTGCAGGTCTTGAGGCGCACGCCCCCCGCCGGTCTTCTTGGCGCATGTCTGCTGATCCTTAGTCACTGCCCATGGTCAAGAGGGAGGAAGGGAAGCGTGAAACACAGGGAGCGATAGCAGAGGAACAAAGCAATCAGGTCAGGAGTTCTTGTGCGTGTCACTGATTCAACCTGCAAGTCTTCGCCGAGAAACCACGGGAATGCATTTTCCATCTCGTCCCCTCCAACCCTGAGCACAGATACACCTGGCACAAACTGACTTGTTGACTCCACCCTGCCAAGTGTGTCCCAGGATGCAGCACAAGGCCTTCCTCCCAGGCACTTGCTGGGGCCCACTTCCACCTGGTCGCAGACATGGTACCTCGGCTCTCGAAGGTGTGGAGATTCAAAGAGGAACATCTTTGGGTCTTTGGGATGATGAGCCCTTCACTTGCAGTCTGTACCAGAATATGCTTCGGTCAGAAGGTTGTGCCCAAGGGGAGTGGACAGCTCGTCTCGCCAGTCTCAGCGCACAAAGACAGTGTTAGCTGTTCCCGAAGGCTCCAGAAAGATTGTCCAAGGCCCAGTCCAAACGCGGACTTCCATTCCTGGGACACTACGGCATCCGCATGCGTCGTCTTGACCGGGAAATTCGCGAATCTCGTTCCGATGCCTGGTGATCGCTCGCATCACTCTCTGCATCGCTGCTGCCCTCTTGCCTGACAAGGCAGAAGCACTTGTGTTGCCCGCTTCGTCTCGCCTAAACTCTCTCAAGCGCTTGAGGCCGGAACACATCCACGGCAGCCGCAAATTGTAGAAACTGGAAAGCCTACTACAGCACAGCCCGAAGCGTCCTCTCCTACCACGAGTGGCTTGCCCTCGTGCATCTGGGACCGCTACGCATTTTTTGCCAGACGAGCACTCGGTATCCTTTCAGGCTACGAACCCACGGACGTATATAGGAAAGTCACACTCCATCAAAAGCCACTGCATGCTATGTGCCGGAGGCGGGCCTGCTGCAGAGCATCACCCAAGCGTCTCCTCCAGAAAGCCAGGAAGCTCTCATGCTCGACTCGTCAAGGCACGGCGGCACGCCCAAGCTCCCGACTCGCTCTGGCCGACCTGCGGATTCAACAGGACCAGTGCCAGTCCCGTTGGCCAATGCCGGCTGCTTCTGACCCGATCCAAGCCTCGTAAGCGGGAGGGGCCCCCAGCAAAACCTTGGCACTGCTGCACTGCTGCATCACACATCAGTGAATTTCGCCCTGAAAGAGCCCTTCCAAGCATCCTGCGAGCGGCCAGAGCCCGAGCCAGCATCTCATGCGTGACGACATGTAGCGAAGCTCGAGTCGCAATCGGCAATCGTCGTACTTCGCTTTTGTCGTTGTTGCTCAGGATAGAAGTCTTTGTTACAGCTAGATTCAAGCATTGCTTGTGGACACGTGGTGTGCCTCCGAAGCGACAGGGAGCTAATCCATCAATTCTTGGGACCTGTATGTATGCCTGTATGTACTGCTTCTGGACTGAAGTGATTCTGACAGTATGTGCGCCCCACATCGAACCTCAAACAAACCCCGGAGCCAAAGTGGACTGTGGGCATGAGCAGCGGTCCCCCTTGCCAATGAAAAACAGTGGATTGAATCCGGTCGAGGTGTTGAGGTCCTCTCATCGAGGCCCCACTAGACAAGCACACATCCCCTGGATGTCCATCGTCGACCGCTGTGCCGTTGCCTCTGAGGATTCCATTTTCGAGCCGACCTGGCAGTTTTGCTCAGTGGGAACAGGAGCATCTCTGACTCAACTGCAAGTGTACTAAAATGATTGGCATGCTTTCGCACACCGAGAGGAGCTTTCCGAAAAGAAGGGCTCTTCATGAGCTCCGTGCGGCTTGCGCTGGCAGCTTGGCATGCGTCTCCTGGCTGCGAGCAGCGACTACCAGAGCCTACCGCGAAATTTTTGGAGTCCTCGGATGGATCCACGTAGAGCCGGCTGCGCTTCGGCATGGCCGCCATCTGCACACCGTGCTAAGCTCCCCGGGCCTTTTCTACCGAGTACCAGCCTTCTTGCGTTCCTCAGCTTGTCTCCGAAGGGCAGCATTGCGAATCGGCTCCATGGAAGACCTGAGAACTTGGCGCTGCTACTTAGCCACTGCTCCTAGTCCTAGTTTGTGCCAATGCGATTCGATAGACTGTTCGGCTGAGTCGTGCCAGAAGGTCGAAAGGGCGAAAGCTTTGGATACGGTGAATCTTGCCTTTCGTGCATGCTGTGGCGGGATCGGTCCAGGATATCTTTACGTCGCTGCAGTGTCTTGCAAAGAGTGTAGCATGATGCAGCATGGTTCAAGCATTGCAAGAAGTCTTCTAAGAAAAGGGCAACTGCTAGATTCCTGGATTGGAGTTGAGGGCAAGGCGTCAGATCGAGAGGCTCCAAATCCTTGGGTCCAATTCTGACCTCGGCTCGGAGGCTCGTAGGCTCGTAGCTGGCACAGGCACTCAGGCCGGGGGCTAAAGCCCGAATGGATCCATGGGAAACCACTTGGCAACGCACGGGTCGGATGTTGTCGAAGAGCCGAGGCTGATTTCGAGCCTGATGGAAGCGAGGCCCCTCTCGGAGCCTCAGAGCCTCAGAGCCTTCAGCCTCCGGCCTGACCCCGTTCCAGCATATCGGTGGACCAGCGCTTCACCGTCTTGCTGCCCAGCTCGGTCTCAGGCAAAAACCGTGTGAGGGGGCGATGCGTTTGTTTCAGCCGTCCAGCCTGGCGGCCCAGGGTCATCTTGCCCGCGGCCAGCGCTTTGGCGGAGTCTGACAGGAGCGCGGAACGTTGGAGCGTCTTCGCATCGCGACTTAACGTGGCCTGGCATCACTTCGTAGGTCTCCCTTGGTTCCTCTCCGAAAGGTAGCTCGGTGACTTTGAACGCGGGCTCGCTGTGGTTCCTGCATGTTCTCTGTCGAAGCAGCATCACAGTCACGGAGCAGCTTTGATGCCGTGATGCCTGCTCAGAGTCTGCGGTGGGCTACTCCCAATTCTGGCATCTTCGGCGTTGGACACCTCAGCTGAAGCTGAAGCGCGGGAGCAGAAAGTTTGGTTCCGGCTTTGTGTACTCAGAATCAAGCCCAGAAAGGAATGTCTGGATGGTCGGAGAACTTCGGGTACCTGCACTTGCAGCAGCACAGCCCTCCATGTGTCTTCTGAGTGCACGATCGTCACAAGTGTTGGCATGTTTCTGGACTTAAGTGTGGCAGGGCACTCTCGCGGGAAGCTCCGCGGAAAGCTGAAGTGGTTCATGTCATACTCAATCTGTCCAGAGTCAAGCACCACTCAGGGTTTGCTTGCTGAGCAGTCCACGCACAGGCAGCCTTGTCCTTGAGTCTATTGTCCTGAGAAGACATGGGGAAAAGTAGTGTTGCACACGCCTCAAAACCTTTGCTCGCACACGACGCCTTCAGTCTTGTAAGCGTCATCGGCTCTTCCTTCGGCCGTCGGAAATTGAACTCCTCGACCTCGTGGCGTCTCCAAATTCTTCCAGAGCAAGACATTGGAGATGCGCATCCAGCCGCGTGCCTCTCTCTCCCCATTTCTGATGGAGAGGGGGACGTAGTACTCGTCGCCATTCAGCCTCAACTCCTTCGACAAACGTGCAGACGGGGCCTCAACTCACATGGTTCAGGCAAAAGGCCAAAGGCTGGGATAGGCTACGAGTCGGTCACTGGCTGACGGTCCTCGTTGTCCCGCTTCATGAGCTCTTTGCGAGTCTCCAACAACCTTGAAGCAACTCCCGTTTTAAGGCAGGTGTGATCACGCTCAGCAGAGCTCGAGATCCCGCTGAGGGCGATGCTGGCCTCGTGTGCGGAAGGTGGGATCCTCCACGCGCTGCATGCCAACTGTCCTGCTGCTTCACTGGTTACAGAGTGGGTTCGGAGGCGGCAACATGCATCTTCAACGTTCTTTTTGTGCATCGTTCTGGAACCCGTCGGTCTTGCACTCGCGCTCCGGGTTCACCGGGTAGCTCATCGGCATGAGGCCACCGCGGACTCGTGCCAACTGCCCAGCGTGATGAAACATATATGCTGCAGACGGTCACAGTCGACCAACGCAGTAGCATGCCTGGTGGTCTCCTTCTGCGCGCTCACGGATGTGTGTTATTGGGCCTTGGTCAGCATCAGAAATCGTCATATCAGTCCCCAGCCGGCCTCACCGTTCGCCAAACTTGAGAGGCTCGCAGTCGCGCGGATGTGTCTCATGATTCGGCGGCTGGCGCTCCAAAACCTCGGCAGCATCGACCCTTGACTCCAGCCTTCCACGACCTGAGTGCCCGGCTGGTTCACAGCGCGCTGCCCAGTTCTCACCTGCAATGAGCCCGGCAGCCTTGACCTGGGATGGCTTCGCGGCGCTTGGCATCAGAAACATGCAAAAGTACTTGAATTGTCAGCCTAGCTTGTGTCTTATGTGGCTAAAGAGGCCCCGGATATTCTGAGTTGTGTGCCTCAGCCTTTCGGCTTAGGTTGAGTGCTGTCCTGCAGCCGTGCAAGTCTACAAACATGAAGCCAAGGCGGCGAAACAGGCAGTCCTCGTGTAATGCTCCGGCACGTGATGAGCATTGAAATGAGGCGGGTACCTCAAGCACTCCGACAGCTCCCTTGAGTGCTACGTTATCTCACAGATGGCTAATGTCTGCTGGCATCGCCAACTTTGCAAATCTCAACAACTGGATCAACTGAAGGTTCCTCGACGAGACACGTGGAGACACTGGCTTCATTGGCACTGTCGGGACCGCAGATGACGCCGCGCTTCTGCTTGATCTCGGATGAATGGGCCAAGTGTATGCCAGTGTAGGCAATCACTGACCATGCCACGATTCCACAGCGTCCCCAAGACAACTGCTGCCAACTTGGCGTGAAGCATCTCCAAAGCTTATGAATTCCCGCAGTCTTGCTATGCCCTTTCGGAAACTCCGCAGTCGGTACATGAGGCCCCAGCAGGGCCACACTTGTGAACCTGAGCAGAGACGATGCACAGACAATCTCAAGAATTCTTAGAAGCCGAGCCTGCCCAGTAGCGTCCAATCCTCGGACATACTTGTCGAGGAAGCCATTTTCGAGGGCCTGCAGGGCCGTTGGACATCGAAATCGAGGGCTACAAGTGCTGGCTGGGCCACTCGGCGACCCAGGCCTTCTCCGCGCGCCGCTTTTCGGCGGTCGTCAATCGTCCATCTGCATCTTGATCAAAACACTTGCCAATGAAATAATCCAGCTGGCCGACAACTCCATCACCTGAAGCATACGGCTCTGCAAGATCTCCGTTCTGTCACTGCAACTTTATTGCCTGTTTGTTGGACGTGTCAGGCCATATGTATGTGTGTATATATATATATGTATGATGCAGGGCTGCCACACCCCTCCCCCCCCACCCCATGGCATCCTTCCCCCCGCAGACGCTCGGTACCCTCACTGAACAGACGAGAGGCGGTCGCACCTTTTTCATGCGACCGCAACGTGGGGGTCGGCCACAAGTCCGATCATCAAAACTTCACTTGATCTTCACAAGTCCGATCGGACCCCCGATCGCCGGGGGGTGCGCCATGGCATTCACCACGGGCCGCAACATCGTAGTGAGCAGGACCGGCGACCCGCACATCCGGCGGTATCTCGTCGAGCGGCCTAGGAGGCTGTCCAGGAACAACGTACTGAGCAGGCTCGGCGAACATAGCCGTTCGGCCCGCCGGAGCCGCTGAACAGAGGGCAGACCGGCTATCTGATCCCAGTTGAGGGGAGGATCCGCCCCGTGATCGTAGCCGGCCGGCTGGTGACGATCGCGATCACGATGAGCCGGCGGCGTCACCCAGGGGATCCCTCTGCAGAAATGGCACATATCAAAGCGGCGATCGCAAGCCGTGCACAGAGGAGTGAATTGATTGGGAGCCCACTCTTCGCGGGGGACCCGAACGGCTGCGTAACATTCTTCGCCGTCCCCGTCGCAGAAGCAGCCGGTGAACAGACCGCAATCCACGCAGGGACGGCAGAGCTGCTCGTGCGTGCCAAAAGCGAGCGCTTGAAGGCCGACGTCACTGCGAGGATCCCGCATACCGAAATGAAGATAGGGTGGAGAGGGTGGGATTTTTCGGTATGGCCCGATCGGCTATCGCCAAAATGGCCACGGGAAAGCATGATCACGTCTGTTCCAACGATCGCGAAACTGATCTCCTAATTCCTACCCACCAGACCGATAATTAGGAGACCAGTTACTACGATCGCAGACGCTCGGTAGCCTCACTGAACAGACGAGAGGCGGTCGCACCTTTTTCATGCGACCGCAACGTGGGAGTCGGCCACAAGTCCGATCATCAAAACTTCACTTGATCTTCACAAGTCCGATCGGACCCCCGATCGCCGGGGGGTGCGCCATGGCATTCACCACGGGCCGCAACATCATCCGATCGGACACATCAGACAAGCGATATTCCCAGGCCCTCAAACTCCTTTCGGAAAGTCCGAGGGGACGGTGATCCAACCGCAAAGCAGACCTGTAGCGACATCACCGCGAGAGGGATTATCCGCAGGGTTCGAATCGGTCGGTACCCGATCGATATAAACTGAGCACCTGCGCTCTAGAACAAGCTCCCAGAAAATCCCTACAAGCTCGCAGACGTCCTCTTTTGCAGAGTAGCCTTTGATCAAAGCTGCCTCTACTGGCTCAGAGTCGATAAAGAGGAGGACCAGCTTTCCACGGATCTCTTCCCTGAAAGTCTCGGGGCCACCAGTGTACCTTCTCAGCCAGCGCGAAAGCGCTATCGGCCGTGGCTTCCGGCTCGAAGCCGTACTTGTCGTCGTAGAAATTAAAGCCGGCCACGATGAACACGCGCCTTAGAACGTCGGTAATCGCAGCCGAGCGGCGGTTGTAGTTATAGACGGCCGAGACCAACCCAAAGGAGTGCCCGACCATTACGAAGAAGGCCACCTTCCCTGTCGCCGGATCCTTCAGAGCGACCACACTCCACTTGCGATGGGCCGGGGAGATCGGAACCTGCCGATAGGCCCGCCGCTCATCCAGAACCCAACCACGCAGCGGGGACTTCGGTAGCCGCGAACGCAGCCACTTGATCACCGCCACGTTCGCGTCCGTCGAGGGGAGTTCGAGCTTCTCGGTGACGATCGTCGCCATGTTGACCCCGTTGGAAGTAGCACTATCGACTCCCCTGACTTTGTTCTTCTGGACCACTTCAAATCGCTGTGTGGGGATCCAGTGATCATCGCCCACGAACTCCGAGACTTCGGCTTCATCAAAGAAGGGACCGATCGCCGACCCTTCTCGAACGTCCTCCATGGTCCCTTCCCAGACCTTGGGGGAGTGCTCGGTAACCGGAGATCTCCGGATCGCACTTAGCACCTTCGATCGAAACTCCCAGGCCCTCGATCGAAGGGCATCCACCGAGAGGTGCTCCGCATGCGGTTTGCGGTCGGATTTCCATCTGTGCGAAGAGGCGATGTCGCCGACGATCGGCATGCCCGCCATGATCTGATCCACGAGGTCGACGTCGCTGCAGTTGGCCGCGTCCATGAGCTCGCGCCAGAGGGCGACGTGGAAGAACTGACCTAGCTCCAGTGGCTGATTGTCGGGGGCGCCTCGAAGAAGACGGCGCAGATACTTGTCAGGTATATCTGCTTGAGCAAGTCGTCGGAAGACTGGAGCAAGTCGTGAGCTCGCTGCTCCCAATGTTGCAGGAGCGAAGCCCGGCGGTCGCGAACTTGAGCAGGATCACGGACGATCTGTTCGAGGACCACCAAAAGATCCGGGTCAATATCCGCGTCCTGGGTGAACGGGTGAGTGGCTTCCAAAGCGAAAGCGATAGCCTCGCCTGGATGCATTTCAGTGGCGATCAGGGGAGCCACCACTGACTTCTTCATCTGGTAGCCCGCGGCGACCGCCTTCTTGCCAGCAGATCGCTGACGATGCTCTTTGGCTTTGACCGGGGCACCATGAAGCCTTTTGCGATCACCAACCGGGTGCCTTTCCAGGGCAGTGTTGCGTGAAGAGCTTCCTTGGCATTGAAGAGGATCTTGTTATCGACGAAATCCGTATTGAATGAACCCGGGGATCGGGCGTCCATCGATTTCTCTCACGTCCTGCCCGAGCGGGTCCTCGATCCAGAGCCCGCCTCCCTCAAACGACCCGAGCTTGAAGACGATATTCGGGATCGGCTCGTTGCCAGAGTCACGATGAGGTTCAGCTTCCTGATCATAGAGGACAGCGAACGACGTGAAGAGAGCTTCGGGAGCTTGCTGTGCGATGTACTTGGTGATCGCCTTGATCGCCCACGGCCAGGAATGACAGGACGAACGGAGCCTTGTGATCCCGCCATGTCTATAGGCCCCCGCGAAGAAGGCTCCACCCCGTTCGTCGGTGGCTTTGTGCTGGCCCTGAACAGGGAGTTCCATCGTCATCTCGAGGATTTCTTCGCGTAGCAAAGGAGCCTTCTTTTTCAGGAGCACTTGTGCACGGGGCTCGAGATCGCAGCCTCCCCGCGCACCCAAGAGGGTGAGATGGGGATCGCATTCAGCTTCAGTGGGAGCCGATCAGTGGTTGCCGATCATGGCATGTGGCTCCCCACAGACCATGCATAAATGCTTGAAGCGGCAATTGTCCCCGGAGACGCACCCGAGCGAGGAGTTGAAGTAGTGGCACCGGCGAGCGCCCTGGACTTTCTTGGCCGCATCGGCGATGAGCTTCCACTCTTTCTCCGGGATCCGGTTGTCGCGCTTGATCTTCTTAGCGGGATCTTCCTTGACGACCTTCTTGGGCGGATCGTCCTTGGAAGGAGTTTGCAGCCGCTTCTTCTTCTTCCCTCCTCGAATCCTTTTGAACGGATTGTGGGGAGGAGGCGGAGGAGCTTCCTCTTCCTTGACCTGATCCGGGTTATTGGCGAGCTGCAAACGATTCTGCTCCATCTTCGAGAGAGTGGCCGAGGTGCGAGCGTCGTTCCACAGGTATTTGTGGTTAGTGAGCACCTCGACGAACGCCTGCGAGAACGAGATGTATGTCGCCCTCTGCTCAGACAGTAGGCGATAGACCTTCTTCCGTATGGCTCGATCTGCCGCCATGAGGAAGGGCAACCCCGGACATTCCGAACGGAACTGCTCCAGTTCTTGCAGGTACTTCAAGGGACCTTCAGCGCGTGAGAACGCACAGATGTTGAGGTACTCGAGCGCCATGAAGAACCGCGCAAACGATTGAACAGGGTCATCACGTCCGTGACCGGCTCGGGCTGATCAGCCTTGGAGAAGGTCCTCGGCGTTCCGTGACAGACCGGACTTGACCACTATCACGTCAGAGCGAGTCCTGATCTCGGCCGGCTCATAGAAGGGAACTATCCCATGGATGAGGAAATCACGGGACAACCGCTCCACGAACTTCTTGTGCGGTTCCTTAGCATCGATCAGGATGACATCAGGGTGGACCCTCACAAAGCGATCGCGAAACTCCGCGTGATCTTCCTGGGAGAGCTCCGGGATCTTGTTCGGGTCCTCCTCCATGCGAGCTCGCCGAGAGGCATACTGAGTTTGCAGAGCCTGGGCAGCTTGCCACACCGCTGCCAGAGACATCACGGAGAGCTCTTGGGCTGCCGCATCCGCCCCGAGCGGGGCCAGGTCGTCCTGCCACAGCCTGCGGAGCGTCGCTTTCGCTGCGGTGAGATCTTGCCCCAGCATAGCGAACATCTCGACCGTGAGCAGGCCCTTGTCGGCCGAAAGCCTGCATAGAGCCGGATCCAGCCCTTGCCTCCCGAAGATCTGACGCAGGTTCAGCTTCGGGGTCGCTGCCTCACCGGCGTACACGGTGCGATCCACCATGGCTGCCTACGCGAACGGTCTAAAAAGGCTTCGGTCAGCGAAAGATTCAGCGTCGACAGGCCACCAGATCAGCGGGCAGGCGTATTCACGGCTCAGTAAAGATCTTACCGGAACAAAGTGAGCACATCTGGGTGCTCGGCGGGATCTCACCGAGGTTTTCGCACTCGGTGATCGCGTTCGCTCTGTGCCCGAACCATCTATATACATGGCGTGGTACTTAAGGCTCAAGTCCTTAGAGGATCCAGAAGCCGATCTAGCCTTGGTGACATAAGTCAGAGCGAGATCTCCGAAGTCGACCAAGTTAGTATCGTCAGCTTCGAACTCTGGCGGGGACTTCCAGTCAGAGGCGATCCTCTTCGTGAGCCGCTTGACCATCTCGATCGAGATCTCCTTTCGGCTCCGAGCGTACTTCAGGACCAGCTGGCTCGGATCCTTCCAGTTCGCCTGGAGCCCTATCTCCTTGTCAGGCTCCTGCGCCTGGACCGCCGCCGCGAGCAGCGTGACTCGGCACGAGTGCCAGGTGATCTCCGGCACGATCTTCAGAAGCTCTTTGAGCTGCTCAGGCGCGATATGCCCTCGCTTCAGGTCATCCGATGCTGCAGTAGTGAGCACATACCGCAGCCACAGAATGCTCCGTTGGTAGCTCGCGGGTCGATCAGCAAACCGCTCAGTCGATTTGAGCTCCTTCATGAAATAGTCGCGATCGTCCATCTCGAACGAAGCTGCGTGCCACCCGTCTTCCATCCAGTCGGATCCGGAGACGGAGACCTTGGCCGCTGCGAACCGAGTTCCTTTCTTCTGCCGCTCGACCTTGGTCTGCCAAATAACTACTCCGTAAAGAGCCTTGTCCTTCAAGACGAGCATCTCGGGCACGACGTGGAGGGCATCGTCGAACCTAAGGGGCGAGTAGATCATCACGAGCACCCACCATGCGAAGAAAGCCATGGTGAACTGGCTCGACTTAAAGCGAGCGCTCACAAACCTTTCGAGCGCCGCCACCAAGACCAAAGGGATAGGAACTGCCTCCCGAGTCTCCTTCCCTCGATCGCCGTACACCTTCTTCTGCAAGGCCATGATCCGGGGATCGAGGAGATCCGGCACTTGCATACCGATCCGTTTGCAGATCCATTTGACCGCCCCACGAACCGAAGGTATAACTGTGGGGCCGCATCCTCGATCGGAAAGGTTCAAGAGGTACTTAACGAGCACATCGGTGGTCAGCGGGATCGCCGGGACGTTCTGCGACCGAGCCCACGTCTCCATTCGCTCCCAGTGACGAACGCACTGTTGGATAGTGCGGAATCCGCCACTTTCGAAGACGATCACCCTCAGCGCGTTCATCTCATCCTGGGATAGAGGAGATCCAGGCTTCGGGTTGCCAGCGATCGCTGCGTGCTCGCCGCACCTCTCCACGATCGCTTTCAGCCTCATACCCAACTTCCGTGCCTCTCCGAGCTCCCGAGCTTTGAGTGAAGCCTGTTGATCCTCGGCCCGTGGCTCGATCGACCTCGGCCTCTTCGCGAGCGGCAGAGGTATCGGAGGCTCGCTGCCTGTCCCCTTCGATCTCGGGGGCGATCGCCCGAAGGCAACCGGGGCTTCAGCCATGCCAAACCCTAGATCCGTGGCCAGATCAGCCCAGCCCGCTGCCGCCGTGCCACGAACCAGCACAAACAACAGCTCGATCGACGGAACCCACCTGCCGAGCTCCTCCTCGTTCTTCCGCCGAGCTGGCGTGTGGAGTTCCTCAAGAGCAGGCACTAGCTCAACGAACGCTTGCACACACTCAGCGATCGTCCCGTCCGAAACAGCCGAGAGCTTCTCGAACTGAGCCATCCGAAGATCCACCAACCATTGGCAAAACTCATCCCCGAACAGGGGAAGGGACAGGATTTTCCGAACGGACCTAGCCATGCTTGGCCTGAAAAGCTGCACATACGATCGCACGTGCCTGCTAATGATGCTAATGGCAACCGAGCGCCGTGCCTGAGACAGGTCATGATCACACTCACTTCCGGCAGAACATGCGCTGGGATCTAGCGCGCCGAGAGGATCGCTCGGCATGTTTGTTCCGCGGAAGAGCCCGGCTGATCAGCCGGGAAGCTTCGGTCGAGCGGCGCACCACTCACTTTCTGGAGCGTGCACAAAAACCGACCATCGGCTGCGCCGCGATCGCCGCCTACTCCACCTCCAAGGTGTTCATCGTGTAGGGACCTGCCGAGAATCGAGCCGGTGGGTAGGCCGGGGCGAATGCCGAAGGCATTGAGGTCGGGGTGGAAGCCGAGGCCGTGATCTCCTGGCCCGTCTCCTCCACCCTGACCGTGCTGATCCGCTCATACTCCGCCTGCTCGCGATCGCGGAGGACGTCCGTGAAGACCTGCGGAGTGATCGCAGCTGAAGCGCGCGAGAAGCGCACGTCAGCCCTATTGCGGGCTTCGGTGACGACATTCTCGGCGATCTGCGCCTCCTCCAGCTCACCCTCCGCCGGCACCTGAACAGTGCTCACCCTCTGGTCGAACACCTGCTGAGCCGAGGTGGGCATGTTCGAGATGGCCGAGGTGACGGAGGAGCCCAGCTGCTGAACCGCCTGCCGAGCCGCCTCGTCCATGAGAGCCGGAGGGCCGTTACGGGCCCGAACGGCATTGTTCTCGTCATGCGACCGGTGGGCGAGCGCCTCCTGCCGCACGAACTCCAGCGGGCAGACCCTGAGCTTGGATCGAGCCCTCACGTGGAAGTTCCCATGATCAACCGGGAACTCATCCGTCGTTGTCCCCACTTGCTCCTGCTCGTTGGCGAACGCGCTGTGGTACCAGGGGGCGATCACCGCAGACAACTGGGCGAACTGCTGGATGTGGTCGGGGCCTTCCACGCGAGCGCGTTGGCTCCGGCAGGCCTGGATCGTGTTGATCAAGGCGGGGCCCGAGATATGGCTCACCGTGAGCCAGGTACCTGGCACGGAAGTCCGCCCGCACTTGAGATCAATCCTGTTGTTTGCGTCCCGGAACCGGAACTCAACACGATCGGCATCGTTGCCATAGCCTTCTCGCGAGGAGCGATCCGTCACTCTGAGCTCGCAAGTACTCATGGCATGATCGCTTGCCATAACCGCTCCTCTCGGGCCGATCGTGTAGACCCGGGCTCCAACCTCGAATGAGGTCACAGAGACTTTCCATCCCACGAAGACCGAGATGACGATCGAGGGTCGGAACCATCCTTCGTTGGCCGTGCCCCTGAAAAGAGCCTGAGGGAGGGAACGACATGGCTGCAATCGAGCGAGCCATTTGCTTCCACCTCCCACGCCGAAATTTTTCGGTATGGCCCGATCGGCTATCGCCAAAATGGCCACGGGAAAGCATGATCACGTCTGTTCCAACGATCGCGAAACTGATCTCCTAATTCCTACCCACCAGACCGATAATTAGGAGACGATGCAGGGCTGCCACACCCCTCCCCCCCCCACCCCATGGTATCCTTCCCCCTTCCCCCCCGCCCCCCCTGTGGTGTGGGGCCTGTGGTGGTACTTGTTTTGCCGCGACATTCTTATGTGTTACTCCTTGTCTTCCCTCTTGCTGTGGCACCGGTGATACTACTCATGATGTTGTGCTGCTCTCGACTCTAGACCGGGACGTGAGTCGACAATCAGACCATGCTCAACATCATCCCTGTCGTCGTCATCATCATTAATACCTTCACAAGAATATCTGCCACCATCACCATCGCCATACAACCCTCATATAATTCAACATTGCAACTCATGTCAGATGCTAGAAACTACTGAGCCGATCGCCGCTTTCCACACACGGCAGGGCATAGCGCCACACTCCCGATCCACACACAAGGTCAAGGGGTGGGCAAGGTGCGGGCCGGGGCGGGCCGGGGCGGGCCGGGGCGCAAGGGAGGGTGGGCGTGCAGCAGGAGGGGAGGAGGGGGGGTGGGGGGGGGATACCATGGGGGGGGGGGGGGGGGGGGGGTGGCGGCCCGGGACCCGAGAGGATATATATATATATATATATATATATATGCTCTGTTGCAGGAGTTGAAGTCCAGTCTCAAGGGGCGCACAAGCTGTGCGAGCAAGCAAAGACCAAATACGAGTCAATCCAGAGATCCCACAGCATTATACCTTTCCGAAATCTGTTTGCGAAGGTTTTGGTTTCGCTTGAAAAGCCACGGTGCTAGTTTGTAAAACTGCGAAGGACTGCTCAACTGCTCCCTGTGCCAACAGTGCAGAGTCTTGCATCGAAGCTCCACGGTTCAAAGATGCAAGATCCCTCCAGTAGCACCAGCATGCACCAGCTTCAACGGGCTTCGCACTGCTCATGGTCTTCTGGGTCGGGTGGCTATGTCTCTGGGATTGCCAGGTTCGAAGGGTATGAGAAGTGAACTGACATGGGCCAAGGATTTGCAGCACATCTTGCGCCGTGAAGAAGGTTCTGCTTCTTCGCCCTGAAGAAGCTCCAAGTAAAGAACAAGTCCTTGTGAGATTTTGGTGCGGTCTTAAACCTGTACAGGGGGACACTACATTTCACAATTTTATTGTTAGTTGTGACCCTACTTCCGCTTAGCTCATACACCCTCTTTTCGGCTCGATTCTTTTGCTGAGTCCAGCACCATCGAAATCATAGCTTCTTACTTCTGGGATTCTTCCCTGCTTGCGTGCCTGGCCCCAGGGGTCTGGACTTGAAACATCTGATTGCACAGCTCTCCAAGGCCGTTTGTGCCGCTGGGCTGTGCCTGCTGCAGTTCTGCTCGGGAGCGGATGCCCGGCGGCGCATCCAACCTGCACCCGGAAACCAAAAACTTGTCAAGGCCTTGAGCACTCGCCATCAAAACGTGCCGAGAAGACCATTTAGGATGCCAAACCTGGAAAGAGGTGCCGTCGAAGATCAAATGCAGAAAGCTAGTCTGGAAGGCATCATGCACATCGCAAGCTGAGTCGTAGTTTAACTGTTCAAGGGCTGGGGCCCGGATGCAAAATGGTTCATGAAATCGTCGAACAGCGTCAAACTGAGGACTGCGCATCTTTCTCCAAGAAATGGGATTTGTCCTGCAGAGGCTATGATGGAAACTTGCAATCCGCGACCAGCACGTTCAGCCTTGAACGGCTTGCTGTGGTGGTGGTGGCCGAAGATGTCGTAATTCGGAACCGTATATGGCCCCTGTTCAGACAGATGCTGATAGTCTCTAGACATGAACAACCTCAGAGGAGTTGAGAAGCATCAGGGACTGCAAGAGCGCGACTCAGCAAAAAACAAGCCGGCATAGCAGGCTGCGACATTGCAAGCAGGACTTTTCCGTCTATCTACATTGGCGGTTGGACCGACTACTCCAAAAGCAAGGTATTGGACAGGTGTCGTCACCGCTGTTCTGTCGTGCTGCCTTTGATTGCGTTCTACTGCAGATGTCCCTTTCCATGCTCTGATGCTCTGGGCACAGCACCAGCGAATCCAAGATGCAGCTGGTCCAGTTGAACATGGTTGACTTGTGGGCATGACGTTGCATCCAAAGGAGCGACTGAATATTCATGCTCCTGCTCTTGTACTTACTTCTATCACGCCGACTGCTGCTGAAGCTGCTGCTGCTGCCGTTGCTGCAGTTTCTGCAGTTGCTGCTGCTCCCGCTACGGCTACGGCTACTGATGCGGATACTGCTACTGCAACGTTCTCTTCTTCTACTACTCCTCCTCCTTCTGCTACTACTACGACGATGAGGACGACGGCGACCACGACAACGACGACGACCATCGCGATGACCACGACCGCAATCAGCACCACATAGCACCACTACCACGGTTGCCACCAATACCATTGCACTTGCTACTACTCATTCTCATCACGAACCAATGACACTGCTTCCACGATCGCTCTATGACGATGGATACCACGAACACCGCCGGCTCCCGTCAGGCCGGTGCTAACGCAGAAGAAGAGCAGGCCATTGCTGAGGCAGCTTTTTGCTCCCCAGGGCCAGCACCTCCACCAGCTCACTGAGCCCGAACGCGCTTGTTGCCTACTGCGTGCTCGGTAACGTTCCCAAGCAAGTCATTGTCTTGGGCTGAGCGAATTCAGATGCACTTTTTATGCACAATCGCCGGCCTTCGCAGCTCCACGTCCACAGAGAGACTCTTTCACACTTCGATTACCAGTAAGGGCAGGACCCGTCTTCCAGATACTCAGTACGGTCAACGCACATGTCCTTGGAAGTTGACTCTCTGAACAAGATGTCGCACAGATTGGCCTGCAGTGTGAGGCCGTGAGGCATGATGAGCTGCGGCTGAAGCTCTGTGAACAGATCCAAATCAGCGAGCATTGCACCTCATGTCTGATGTTGACGTAAACTTCTGCTCCTGGTTTTCAAAAAAAACTCATGAAATTCTCGCCTCCGATGAACACTGAAAATCGGCGGTCGTCCGGTGCCAGCACACCTGCAGCCAGCATCATCTGCTCTTCCCAGGATGAACACTTCTCGACAAAAGGCCCCGGCGTATTCTAACGGTGCTGGGTATCAGCTTCGCGAGTTCGGCTTGAAGCCGTCTGCCAAAGCCTCCCATGAGCAGAAAACACGGTCACGACTTGCAGATATACCGTGGGCCTGGAAAGCAGGTACTTCCACCTGACCTATGGCAAAGCTGTCACGGATCAAGTTGGGAGGTCAGAAGAATTCGAGGGCCCTGCACAACCACATTTGCAAACAGCTCCTTTCGAATGTCCAGGTCGCACCTTGGGAAGCGGAGAACAAAGGCAATTCAAAAGCTGCACGGCAAACCCCGTCAAAACCGTGGCCTCGTTATCGCGTTGTATATCTGGGCGTGGACGCCCTGACACTGCAACCATGACAAGATGGCGCAACTGGAGAGAAGAATCCGCCTCTGTTTCAGGCCGGCCAACCAGCTCTGGATTGAACAAGGCCTCTTTCGCGGACGGTGGTGTAGGGTGGTTTACATTCGCTTCGCGCTTGAGCCTCGGGGCACTTGAAGCGTTCAGAGTTTAATCGAATGACGTTACCATCGGGCAACTCCTTGGTGTGTGCAGCCAGGGATATTGCAAAGTGCCGGCAGGTGCAGTCGTAGACCAAGATTCGTGAGTGGAGGCACACGCATTTGTAGCCTCTGCCTGGCAACAGCACGGGATCTTGCTGTACTTCATGGTGGCAGCCTGTTTGGCCTTTTTCAGCTCTTCAACAAAGTTGTCCGCGACGTAGCAGCACTGGCAGAAGTGCCCACACGAAGATCTCTGGCTATCGTCGCATGAGGCCATGTGAGGGGGTCCTTCTCCTTCATGTCACGTGCAATCTCCTAAGTGTGGCCAACGGCTCGCAATCGCTGGAAACAGCTCCTATTTTGCGAGTTAGTGCTGCCAGCAGGCCCGCTCGGCAGTGGTAGAAAGCGACGTGCCTCCGCAAGGAAACTCAGACCAACCGTCGCAACACCTACTCAATGGCCTGACTCAACCACCAGCTTCATTAAGTACCTGCAAGACAAACAGGCACCAAGGACACCTTGCTGTATGGGGCAGTCTTGCCGCACATACCATGCTACATGCAGAAGCGACATTGCATGTGCCAAGCGGATCTCATCTGGCTCATGCTTTCACAACCTTCAGAACCTCAAGGGCACTCTGTCAAGTCCCTGCCCGCCAAGTCAGCGCGAGAGACGGCATGCGGCAGGAGGAAGCCCTGATGACTTTGCTTCTGGCTCTCCCTTATCTACGAGATGCATGGGACTGCCTCGTACACAGGCACCACATGCGTGACGCCATCTCCACTGTCGCAGACAATCCTCCGAAGAAAGAAAGAACTGCTTTTCATAGCGACACAAGTTCAACGAGGGACAGAACCACGCAAGCACGTTACTTACCACGAGCTTTCTGCTGATCTTCCGATTTGCGGTTTTGCAAGTTCGTCAGGGATAGCAATAGGGCGGGGGCTGATTTCGTTGGCGTTGGGTCCACGTGAACCTTCTCTGTTCCCGTGCAGTTGCGCGCATGGCTTGGTGTGCGAATACACTTGCGCAATCGTCCTTAAGCCTGCAGGATCCTCCAGGTCTGCTGCTGCGACACGGTGTGTTGACAGGTGGCAAGGTTTGGACACGTACAGGCCGACTTTCGTCCACCGAAAAGCAAGAAGGATACGGGATTCAATCCCCGAGTGCTCTTGTACCTGCCCTCGTTTGGCGACGGCAGCTAGCCAAACTGTGACTTTGGACAAGACCTCGCGAATGAGTCCGCTTTGCGAAAAGTCCTGTTCAGAAACGTTTGTGGTGCCTTCTTTTGCTGGTGTGCCAGCCCATTTCTGTTACGGACTCGTATGTCTTGCTTCCCACAAAACACTACTGCCACTACTGTAAGTTATGGACCTGCAATCACATGAGGACTGCGGATGTCCCTGTTGTTCTGCCAGACGAATACATGGCGAGCACCGCCTGAGTCGTTATGTACCTTGGTCGAGCGCTGCGCAAAAACTCTAACTAGGCAGCGCCATGAAGATGCAGTCATTGCGACCATGACGCAAGGCAGGTACGTAGAAGACCTCACAAAGGGACCCATCAGCATCTCAAGCGAGCTCCGTCTTACGCGGCCTCAAACATGATCTGCGTCATCCGTTCGCGATTGGCCTCACAGAAAACATCAGAGTCGCAGATACCCCACAGGCTTCATGACGCCACTGACCTTGGGGTTCAGCGCAGCTTCGGCCAGCAATACGGCTTGCTCCTGTACAGCGTCGTCATTGGAACGACAGCTGCCGCAGTCCGCAGCTTGAGGTCAAGGCCGTTGGTTGAACCCGCAGCTCATTGAAGAAGGTATGTCTCCAAATGAGCTCCATGTCCTCCCAGTCCTGTGTCATGGTGAAGTTACAATGTCAAGAGGGACCGTCACGCCGCTCCTGCACTATACCATGTTCAACGGGATACGATATCTTGAGGATGCCACCTGGTCGCAAATCACATGAGCTTGCTGTTGTTGACACACGTTATTCTGCAGGATGTGATCCCAAGGATGCCACGCTTCGCTTGAGCTTCCTCTCCTGCAGCAAAGAGCACATAAATCAATACGGCAAGCTTTTGAATAGTCAACAGTCTGGCGTCCTATGTAGTGCTCTTGCTCGCCAGAGCCTTGCATGACGTTGGCCTGAGTCCGTGAAGCTCGCAAGGCCTCTCTGTAATCTCCAGCCTCCCCCTAAAGCCAGAACTTGCTTCGGTCTGCCAATGATCGAGGGGAATCTGCAGCTTGGCTCCTCCTGCATGAGGGCCGTGCAGGGAGTATGTATGGGCTTGCAGTACACTTCTTCTATGTCCTCGCCGGCAATTCCAGCTTTGCAAATCCCGCTGCCAACCTTGGACATACCGCCGCACGCCGCATGATGAAATGACGCACTTTCGAGGTTCGCTGAGCTATGGGCATCTATTACGACTGTGCGTCCGAGGCCCTGCAACCGGGCCTAGCCAGTCAATGGCAACCACGAGTCAGAACGACACAGACACAGAAACACCAGCCATCAAAACCGCAAGCCTGCTCCCGCTTTTTCATGAGGAGATCCTACTGTGCAACACTCCGTGATCTTTGGGAGGCTGCACAGTTTGCATAGGGTAGGCTATGACAGCTATGAGGCTATCAATCCTGAGAAGATGACGTGGCTCTGCACGGCAACACATTACGTTCAACACAGGATGCACCGTCAAAATGTTTGTGCTGCAGCTCACAGCTAGTCGTGACCATTTGTGTAGCTCTTGCTTGACTGGGCCTGCTGGGAAGCGAGAAATGGCAGCGGCAGATCGTACGAATGTGCAGGCTTCTCTTTGCGAGTTTACAATGGACCGGGGCAGTGATCATTTCTGCATGGCCAATGACTGGCAATGCTAACTGGCAGCGTGCAGGTGGATGAGATGATTCCGGCCGTCGAACTTAAGGCAGGAGTCTTTCTTAATGATCATGGCCGCAACTGGCTCCACATGCCTAGTGCCGCGAGAAGCAGTCCAGAGGCAAAGATAAACAGGCCAACTTCCTCGGCTATCACACACACACACACACACACTGACATACACACGCGCAAAACATGATATCCAAAGGTTCAAGACCAGGATTCTGCGATGACTGGGCCGTGCGCTCGAAGGGCAGCCACGGTCGACCAATTGATAGCAGAGTGAATGCACGAAGTTCCCAGCACCATCCAGGGGGAAAGCGCACCCAGGAGCGCCCTGACAACGTGAGAACAGGTCTTCGCTAGGAAAGTTTGCAAAAAGGTTGCACGCTCCGTCAGGAACACCAAGGACACAACAAAGATGAAAAGAGCTGGGGCAAACGGGCGACATCGCGAGGTGGAGCTCGTGAGCGCTGAAGCGCTCAAGGATGCCTCTTGCACGCTCGAACCGAATACACGCACGTGACACGTGCAATGCAAGCACATCTAAGCTGAAAAAAGCCTTTCAGAAGGCATGCGTTCTGATTGTGCTTGCATCAGTGCAGCCAAGGATGCCCCACGCCGGATGCAAACTCAAGGGATCGTCTCGCCCACTTTGCGCAGCCAGTTGGTGAAATGCCTTCACGCGACATGGGTTTCTATGGGTTTTGGGATGTAATGAGCCGGGGCGGGGCGAGCGGCGGGCCAGGCCGAGGCGCTTCGACCGCCTTTGGATCCTTCCCGGACTTTGCCGCTTTCAGGAGCTGCGTCGCCGCAAGCGACTGCACACAAGTGAAGACCAGCTCCAAGCAAGTCCAGCCCAAACCTCCCAACAAAGCAAAGAGGGAGAGAAGAAGTGGTTTACGGGGCTTACTTTAACACCTTAAGGGATTTTAGGAGAAGTGCTCACTGCTCGGCCTAAGGCGAAGCTCGCATCAAAGCGGGCAGCCCATCCGAAGGTGAAGAGCATCGTCACCCGTACACTTTCCTGGCAACATCGCATCCATGTGGTCCAACTGCTTGTCGAAAGACTTGCGGCATTTCTGCCTCTGCCGGCCCGGACACGAGGGTTGTAATGAGCTGCAGCCATGACTGCTGCGACGCTGAATCAGCCAAGAGAGCCTCGAATCGATAATGTCCGGATTCACACGACTCTGCGGGGCCTCGTCCAGCAGCAACAGGCCTTTGTACCGAGGACCACTGGAACACGCATCAGCAGAGCAAGCCACCAGCCGCCGGCACCATACAGCAGAATCGGCCAGTCCTGGTTTGCCTCAGTGCATCGGCACGTCCCCCAAACTTGCACGTTAGATGTGCTGGCTGCATGCGGAGCTGCATCTGCCAGAAGAGCGTAGGCACCAAAGAACGGAGCTATCGACAACAGCAACAACCTCGATTCGGACGACTGCATACTCAATGCGGCTGCGCGGCTCATCTACACTGCCAGTCATCTGACGAACGCTGAAAAGTGGCAGGCAGCGGCAAGCAGCAATATGCCTTCCCCGTGAAAGCATCGATCTCGTCATCACTAGGAAGCGCCTGGTAGTCCGACATGGCCTTCGGATCGAAAGCCTCCGGTTTCCGAGACACCAAAACTGGTCAGATCGTGAAATAGACCAAGCCTGCACAGGCAGCTTTGTGGTCTGCGTTACAGGGACCTAGTTTGACTGCTTCGAGCTGAGCTGGATTGGGAGCTGAGCGAATTATCAGTCGCTTGTATCAAGACCGCATCAGACGCCACGGGGCAGACTTGTTCTATTCTCGCCCATGTAAGAAGAAGTCGAAATTTGTTGAGCTGCTCGGTCCGCAAATGTCTGCAAACGATTGAGTTGATCTGGAACTATCTGGGTCCTCCAACGAAGCTGAGTACGTGCGCAACCCAATACCAACAAGCGTCGCGACTAGCAGAAACTGCTGAAGCTCCGCGAAGGTAAGCATTCGGGCGAGCTCAACGGTTCTATGGCTGCAGCACTCTGGACAACCTGTCGGACACTAGATGATCTGAAGAACACCATTCAGTGACCGGCTTGTGGGAAATTGGATAGCGATAGTGCTCTGAAGGATGCAGTCGAACGGCAGAAGCATTGCCTGTACATGTGATGTCCCGAAGGTCACACACCATCCACTTCGCAGGCAGGCTTGCTTTCACATGGCGCCAGATAAATCAAACACAATTATAATCACGATCACGCTCGGAAAGAAGCCTTACTGCGGGCTGTATTGCGGATGGCACTGACCCCGAAATCAGACTAGGCAAGAGCTTCAAATGGGCGACGGGGTTTTCAAGGCCACGGGGCCCTGGACAACCACGGCTGGTGCGCGGGAGGCACACTGTGCAGCTAAGCAACAAAGTGAATTGGAGATAACCTGAAGCTTTCTCAGACCATAAGGTGTTTGTTATGTCGGTTTTGTCTGGTCACAGCGACTGCGCTCGAAAACGTCGATTTGTTGACGCTTCAGCCCGTTAGCCACTTCTCACCCTCGTGCCACAAAATTATAGGGTGCATTGGACCGGTGGATGTGAGCAGATGGTTCCCGCTGACTAAATCCAGGTCGATCCACTGAATTCCGAGTCTTCAGCACATCAGATGATGCACCGGTCGGAGAAGGCAACGACGCTTACTTCCTCATTGGTGTGCTTTCGTTCGGTATCGCAGTTCCTGTCTTCGTCGATGGCAACATCAACAGAGGAGCTGGTAGCTCCCAGAACTCGTACCCAGCCCCCGTCACCTCCCCACCTTTTTGACTGGCTTGCGACCACCAGGGGACTGTTGCTTCCGATGTCTGTACCAAGTGGAACCGTGGCCCCGCCGTTTTGCCAACCAGGCACACTTCGTGTAGAATAGACAGATGCGCATTGAATCACTTGACCTGGCAGAGCTCTGAGCTTATCTTGCCTAAGGCCAAACCAGCTCTGGCTCCACTTTTGCTTCAGGATGCTTCCCGCCTGCAGCAGCCTGGAAGGAGTGCGCACCTTGCTGAACGGCGATCCATCCAACCTCCTCGTCCTGGATGCTCGAGCCTCCGTGCTCTGACGTCTCCGCCATCTCCAAGGCGACCTGAGGGCGGTCAAGGCTCGAGAGAGAGAGAGAGAGACAGAAAGGTCTCTCTGAGTGCAGCACCCACGCATCCGTAGGATTCACGCTGTTCACTCCCACCTGAGGTGCAAAGGCAAAGCAGGAAGGCAGGAAGGCAGGAAGGCAGGAAGGCAGGAAGGTAGGAAGGTAGGAAGGTAGGAAGGTAGGAAGGCAGGAAGGCAGTTGCTTAAGACCAACTGTGAAGTTTGTTTCTTTTCCGAGTCGCTGTGAACCAGGGCTGGGAGTCCGAGGCCGGCAGCTTTGCTTCGTTGTTCGTCGTCTGGATCGTGGCCAGAAACGCCGGCTTCTCTGGGAACGCATGCTGGAAGGTCACCTTCTGCCACGACGTTTGAAGTCCTCCTTGCGAGGAAATAAAAATGATGCCAGACGGAAGCGGAAGGGTTTGGACGATGGATGCAGCGCAAGTCCTGGAGGCCGGCACTTCTTGCTGGCTGCCTCGGATTTTGTTCTGGCTTGAGGAGAGCATCCTAGTGCCTAGGGGCTTGGGGCCCAGACGAGCTTCGAGGTCGCATCGCGGCCGGCTTCCAGCCACAGGCCACTGCCTCCACCCCGAGCAATAAGGGAAGAGGACAAAAACACAGCAAATCCCAGAGGCGGGCCCCCGCAACTCGCCTGGGAGCTGAGCGATGCCTGGAGGCATGGCCACGAAGGTGACAGTCATCTGACTGACCACACTGCCTGTCTCCGGTGGCGTAGCAACGATGGCTTCGAAGCCAGTGCTACTGATGCCCTGCAGGCGGATAGCTGCAGGTCCATCACCTTCTCCAGAGACTGCAATCACGACAACTGGCTTTTCGGCAAAGGCTGCACTGAATGAAAAGCTGGTCCATGCCCCGCTTCGCACCGTCACCTCGCCCACTTCCAAGCTTGGTGCACCAGCCAAGGTTCCTGTCGTTGTAGTGCCTGGCGGAGTCGTTGTTGTAGTGGTAGTGCTGGATGTCGTTGTTGTCGTGGTTGTCGTGGTCGTTGTGGTCGTTGTGGTCGTTGTGGTCGTTGTTGTCGTTGTGGTCGTTGTGGTCGTTGTGGTGGTTGTGGTGGTTGTGGTGGTTGTGGTGGTTGTGGTGGTTGTGGTGGTTGTGGTGGTTGTGGTGGTTGTTGTGGCGGTTGTCGTGGTGGTTGTGGGAGCCGACGAGCCCATTGAGAAAGCCATAGACCAGGCGAGGATGCTCGCAGTTTCCTCAATGTGTTTGCGCTCACTGTCACAATAGATATCCTCGTCTATGACCAACTGCACGGAGGAGGAGGACGAGGAAGACATTCTGAGCCATCCCCCATTTTCACCGTTCCGCGACGATTGGCTTCCAACCACAAGCGGTGACTCGGTCATCATGTCGGTTCCAAGCGCCACCTCCACAGCTCCATCGTCAAGACCCTTCACGACCTTTCCGGTCAACACTGCGCTGTAAAAAACCGGGGTGCCCCCCATCTCCGGAGCAAAAGTGCCTTGTCCGGTTTCCATGGCGATGTAGCCGACTGCTTCGGTCTGCGTAACGTCTCCAACTTTCGACGTCTCTGCCGAGTCCAGGGCGATGGACACTCGAGTCGCGGACACGTCCTTACAAGCCAGTGTAAACCAGGGCTTCGAAAAGAATTGTGGCACAGCACCTTGCTCGTTGTTTGCGGTCTGCAGATTCGCTACGACTGCCGGTGTAGAAGAAAACTGCGTGGTGAAGCTGATCTGGTCCCAGCTGGCAGAAACACCCGAAGCCTTGCACGCTTTGCCCACTTGTCTGGCCAATGTCTCCTTGCGCCCGGCCTCAACTTTTCGGCCATCCGGCAGCACATGCGCTCCTGGCAGTGCAGCCATGTAGGACACCGTCATGTCCGGTCGAGTGCCGGTCGCACCAGGCGGTATCACAACGAGAGCCTCAAAACTTGACGTGGACACGGATCTAATCCGCACACTTCTTGGGGTTGTCTCTCCGTCGGTCACCACTGGCAGTACCACAACGACAGGCGACTCGGCAAAGGACCTCTGGAAAGAGAAGCTCTGCCATCCCTGACTGTCGCCTGAAAGGCAGCAACTAACTGACAGCAAACAGCAAACACACTGGGAATTCCACATGCTTGACAAGCTGTTGCTCTGGCCTGCTATGAGGATCTCGCCGACTTCGAGATTTGCATAGCCGCCTGCCTGCGTGGTCGAGGGACCTTGCGACGTGCTAGTTCCTGCAGAGGTGCTAGCGGCCACCGAGGTCGTTGTCACTGCTTCGGTTGTCGTCGTAGTCGTGGTGGTGGTGGTGGTGGTGGTGGTGGGGGTCGTCGTCGTCGGTGGCGGCGGCGGGGTTGTCGTGGTCGTCGTTGTAGTCGTCGTGGTTGTAGTTGTGGGGGTCGTCGTAGCGGCCATCGTTGTAGTCGCGGTCGTGGCACCGATCGGCCTCAGGACCCGGTCTCTCTCTCTCTCTCTCTCGCTCTCTCTCTCTCTCTCTCTCTCTCTCTCATTCTCTTCCTTCGTGAGGTTGAGGGAGCTTTTAAGCTTCCCTGTTTCATCTTGTGCTTCCCCTTCCCTCTCAGTCCCTCTCGCTTCATCTCTTGCTTTCTTGCTTGCATTGCGTTTGGGGTAGAGAGGTGGGACCCCTCCAACCCTGCGCTCACGCTCTATGCCGAGTGCCCAAGTCTGGCCTGTAGGTGAGACGTTCTTGTGGGGTTCAACTCGAGCTGGACTTGGTCATATTGTGTCCCCATGAAGTCCATCTCTCTCTCTCTCTCTCTCTCTTTCATAAGGTCTGGAGAACAGGTCTCACGCTGGGCGACATGCAGGGTTGGCTGCCCGAGATGCAAAAGCGCTGCCCCAGAAGCAAAAAGACTTGTTGTTTTGATGCATTCCGCCGACATGCCAAAAAGCGAGCCGACATGCAGGGCTGGCAGCCCGAGATGCTAACAGTTTTTGCTCGGGCAGCCACCCCTGTGTGTCGGCCTACTACTTTACTGTTTTACGCACTGTTTGATTATTTAACTGTTTGACTTTTCAACTCCACATACAGTATTGTCGTAACCGATGTTTGGGGTTGGCAGCCGGGGATGCAAAAACGCTTTTGCATCTCGGGCAACCAGCCTTGCATGTCGGCCTAGGATTTTAATATGCTGCTACTTGACTGTTTTACCGTACTACTGTCATACTATTTCACTCCACATACAGTACTGCCGTGGGCGATGTTTGGGGTTGGGAACCCGGGATGAAGAAAATGCTGGCATCTCGGGCCATCTGGTACAGCCACCGGAGCATGTCGGCCCCATAGTCGAGATAGGGGCCACCCCTGAGCTGCGTGGCTACCGTACTCGCCGAAGTGGGCTCTCAGCTAGAACTGCGCACAGATTGCGATGTCCCGTTCAGCAATGACACGTCACGCCACGTCTCTCTCTCTCTCTCTCCCGCAGTCTCTCTCTCGCTCCCTCTTTCACCAGGCTTGAGGGGCCGCCCGCGCAAGCCTGTTGGTTCGGTTTTCAGAAGCAATTGTTTACCCCCGCCCTCGAGAAGATGGCATGCTCTGGTAAAGATGACACACTCTCTTCGTCTCTCTCTTCGCTTCGTTTCGCTCAAGCTGAGAGACGCGGGGCATCTGTTTCTCTCGCCCTCTCTCGCTCTTCTTCCCCACAACCAGCAGGAGTAGTGCGAACTACCCCCACCCCCCCCATGCTCTCTGGCTTAGGGGGACTACGACGATCGGGTGAAAATGGACAGGCAGAACTTTTAGTTGCCGTGTGTTCTTGCCTTTCTGTAATGGCCGACAGGCACTCTGAGTGCCAGACCCGTGGGTGGGCGAATTTGGGGAATTACGTTGCCTACGACATTCGGAGCTCGCTCTCTATCTCCTGCGTCGCTTCGCAGGCCAAGAGTCTACAAGTCGTGGACCCGCGCCCAGGCGCCCCCTTCCCCGACTCGGCGGTGGAAGAGGCTCTGGGGTCTTCAGAGGTAGGAGAATTTCCCTCAGGTTAGGTCCGGCCGGTGGCGCCTGGTAAAAACCCAACACTCCCTGGACTTCAGCCCGCATCCCGGCCTCATCCCCGTGCTCACTAAAGCACTATCCTTATTCCCTCGCCAGGCAAACTCACCTTAAAGAAACAACGGTTGGATTACACTGGTTCCCCCGCTTGCAGATAAACCAACAACTGAAACACAACAGACACGGGTCACAAGGATAAGCGAGTTCCCTGACAGGTCCACCTTCGGTAAAAGTTAAGAAAATGCCTGTAACACTGTAGAAAAGCGAAATCATGCCCCCAGTCAAGAGCGCAACGATTTGGCGAAAGGATACCTCTCAAGGGTGACGAATTGGCAAAAGGAATCCAATCAAGGACTGAGTGTTTGACCTTAGTGCAATTAAAAAGGTGGCGAAGTGGCGCCCCAGACGGTGGTAGTGTTATGGCTCAACGGCGCGTCCAATTGTGCTTGGCTTTTGCAAGCATGACTGAGGACTGCAAGCGAGGTTGAACCAACAACTTTCCGCACAGAGTACACCTCAAAACTTTTTACGCGCGCTTCCCCCTCATTGTCTCAGTTCTGGGTTTGTCCTCTCCGCTTGGCGGTAGGGCTCCTCGTCGTCGGGCGTGTGGTCCTTTTTGCCTTGTTGCTCGTCTCCATGTCCTGTGTCTCTTGGGTCCCAACGTCTTCCAGTTGCTTCCCCCCGCTGTCTGTCTTCACCGCTGTCTTGAAAGCCTTCTTGGCTTCGGCTAGGAGCTGAGCAACTTGCACGGGTCCTTCCCCACATAGATCCGCAGCGCCTCTTCTATGATGGGGTTGCGTTCTCCCCCCCTTGTCGCCGGGGTCCTTTGAAGAGCTCGACATCGATGAAGACGTGGTACAAGTACCGTCAAGTAGTATGCTCCGTCCCTCTACTGGCGGGCCACCTCTCGAAGGAGGGCCGCGGTCGGGTTCGGGAGAAAACAAGCGCGGAACGGGCCTCTTAAGCCAGTGGCGACAGGCGTGGAAAGCACAGCTGGGAGAAACAAGAAGGCTCCCCCGCGCGGCACAGCTCCAGGTCAACCCCCTGCTTCCCCCCTTGCAAGAGGGCGGCACCGGCCCCCAAGCACAGCTGCGAAACTTGAACCAAAATGGCTACCTCTATCTCTCGCTCTTTGCTTTGCTTTGCTCGGGGCTTGGGGCGGGAGCAGTCCTCCCGTCCCGCGCGGGTGCGCTGCCCCATCCATTATTTGGAATGGGTGGGCTCGGACTTTACAAGAAAAAGGCTGTGTGCCCCTGTTCTCCCCCTGTCTGCTCGTGGGAAAACAGCAACGATAAGCAAGCGACGATTGGTTACCGGGTTCCCCTAAAGAACGTGGAGCTGGTAGAGACACACTTCGTCACCCACTTGGAGTGCTGGGGCTTGGCCGTAATACTAAAGGTTGTTTCCAGGAGGGAAAAACATGCCTGAATTAACGGCCCCGCAGTTCTTCTGGCTGCTGCAGGCGCACCACTTTGTTGGTAAGGAAGTATGGGTGTGTGCCCTCCGGAAGTCGCGAATTACGGAAGGGAGTTTGACTGCAGAAAAAAGCAACTACAGAGTCACTCAAGTCACTTTTTGGACCGCTCGTGGCTGCGGGTTTCCCCACTCTGTTGCAAGAGAAATTTTGCCGTGCCGGTCAAGTTCCCTCTGCGTGTCGGCCTTGTTGCCTTGTTGTAGTGTGAGGATATTATTCTTGGTGTCGTTGCCCAAGTCACGAGCACTGAGGTGTACTTGTGCCTCATCCAGCGGGGTCAATCAGAAAGTGGATGTCCAGGTGGCACCCGCTGTGCAGGCTCGCCGATTGCGAAGGGCTCGCGGTAGTGGTAGTTCGTAACGTACTGCACGGCTGCGGTCACCCTCCGGCTGCGTTGCACACCGAGTTCCCCCTCAGGAGTGATAAGAACGAGGTGCGCAGTCAAGCCTATGTTGTCCAGCAATGCGGCACGAAGGCGGAGTGCAAGGAGAGGGGGGGAGACGCCCGGGTTGAGGCCCCTCGCGAGTGCAAACAGACAGTCAGGAGGAGAAACAGCACCGGGGGGGTGTGCCTCGCGAGGCCCTTGAACCGCTCACGGCTTGAGCCAACATGATCTCTCGCTCTGTCTCTCTCTCTCTCTCGCTTTGCTTTGGTCTCTCTCTAATTCTTTCTTTCGTCAGGGCTGTGGTGTAGGGGTCTAATTCTCTCTCTCTCTCTCTTTCTCTCTCTCTCTCTCTCTCTCTCTCTCTCTCTCTCTCTCTCTCTCTCTCTCTCTCTCTCTCTCTCTCTCTCTCTCTCTCTCTCTCTCTCTCTCTCTCTCTCTCTCTCTCTCTATCTTCGCTTCGCTTCGCAGTGGCAAGGTTCGCTAGGCGAACCCGGGCCAAGGCCCCCCCCTTCCCCATTTGTGAGGTGGAAGAGGCTTTGGGGTGTTCAGTGGTAGGGATTTTCCCCAAAGGTAGGTGCGGCTGGTGGTGTGTGCCTGGCAGAAAGACCGACCCTCCCCGAACTTTAGCGCGCATCAGGGCCTCATCACCGCGCTCTCTACAGCACCGTCCTTAGTCCCTCGCCAGGCACACCCCCCTCGCAAAAGCAACGGCTTGTTCCCCGCCTTATGCAGAAACACAGAAACACCAACCGTAAATTCACTAGTGCAGGCGGGTTCCCCCACGAAGCAAGTACATCTCTATGCGGGTGGAGGAAAGTTCAGGTTGCCCCAGTCAAGGCATGCACGAATTGGTATGAAACTCCTGTCAAAAGTGCAGAGAGTGCGTCCTAAGTGCATTTCGAGAAGGGCGAGTCGTGCCCCCAAGTGGTATAGTAGGTTATGGCTCAGCGGCCCGTCCAATTAAGCTTGTCCTGTGCAAGCGTGACTGGGTCAACGGCGTAGAACGGAAGCAACAAGGCGAAGACAGAAGGAAGTGTATTCCCCCACAAGCATGTCACCAGGGCAATTGAAAAAACGTTTTGCTGCGCTCACTCAGTCTCAGCACTCGACCTAGTCGCGGTTCCCCTCCAGCGTGCCATGTGTTCTTGCACTCTTTGCACTTGCCAGTGCATGCTTGGTGTCAGGGTGACCCTTGTACTTGGTTCCCCTTCTGGCATGCCGGGCGTCTCTGTCGGCAGACTGCATCGTCGTTTGTGCATCGGCTCCCCCTCTGGTTTTCACTGGGTCGCCGTTGCCCTTTGTGCATCGGCTCCCCCTCCGGTTCCCTGATTCGCCGTTGTCCTTTGTGCACCGGCTCCCCCTCTGGTTCACTGGGTCGCCGTTGTCCTGCCTCCTTGTCGGAGGGCCTGCCTTCCGGTCCCCATGGCCATTGTGAGTCGACGGCTTGGTCTTGGTCGCGGTTTTCGGGGCAGCCGTCTTCTTCAGCACTCCCCCAGTCCGGCGGCATGTCCTCTAAAGGGCTGGTTGCTCTCCCTGTTGCTGTCGCCCCCGTCTCATCTTGAAGTCTTCCGGGTTGTTCTGCAGCTGGTGGTCCTGTGGAAGTGGCTGTCTCGGTGTCTCCCCTTTCTTCGTTCCCCCTCTCTCCTTCTTGGCTCGTAGTCTTCGTCGTAGTGCCCATGCTTTCTGGAGCATGGTGTTCACCTGGTGGGGAAACCTCATGACATAAATGCGGTTTTCTGCCGCAACACGTGGCAACCATTTGTCCACTATGCGGACCAGGCGGTCCGCCTGTACGCCTATTCGGTGGCGTTCCGACAGTCGCTGTAACTATGCCTCGTAAGTGGCTTCTTCGTTCGGCTCGAGGGGCTCCCCCGTCACAGCATCAGCGTAGCCTCCCCCGTCGAGGGTTTTCACCTGCCTTAGCATCCATTGGTCGAGTGCTTCGGGCTCGAACAGGAGATGCAGCCCCTCTTGTGTGCGGCAGGCCGTCTTTTCACCCAGAGGTGTGTCATTCCCCCGGGCTGCGGCAGGTACTGGCACTGGCGGCGTGTAGGCCTCCCCCACTCTGACGTTCATTCTTTCTTGGACTCCGTGAAGTCTACACTGTGGGTCTTCACGAACGTGCACTTTGCGAAAGCCAGTTTTGCAAATCCCCCCAGCATAGCGGCATATCCTACATGTCCTCATCTTATAGTTTGTGGATTGCGATCTTGTCCTTCCTGCCACTATCACGGACGCTGGGTTGATGTTCTCCCCCACCCAAACGGTGTACTAGCTGTGGCGAAGCTTACCCTCAGTCAAGTCAAGGCCGTTTTCGAAGGAGTCTGTCCCCCTCTGGTCCAAAAGGTCGTTGGCCAAGTTCTTGCAGGCACCAGGTCGCCGTCACCGTCGAAGTGCTGCAAACGCGCCCTTCTCGAATATGGCGGGGCACTCCTATCAAGTCCCCTGAAGCAAAGCGGCAGCAGGTATGTGGACTCAAGCACCGCTGGGAAAGGTGACGGGAGCTCTCTCAGGGGGCACCCTGAGACAACCCCGCACCTCCCCCCCGATGCAGGAATGCTGAACAGGCCCTCCCACAAAGGTGCAGCACTTGAGCCAAAATGGCTACTCTCTCTTTCTTTCGCCAGGGTTGTGGTGACGGGGTTTCCCCCCTCACCGCGCGCTAGTGCGCCCCCGACTGTCTCACACACACACACACACACACACACACACACTTGACACACTTGACACATCGTGTCGCAGGTCTCAAATCACACTCTCAAAGTCAGAAGAGTCAGCTTCTTGATGCACCTTGAACCTTTGGCCTGAACTCGCACTCAGAATCGCACTCGGAATCACCAATGTACAGCGACGATGTCATTGCAGAACCATTGCACAGCTTGCACTATGGACGATGTCACAAATAATTAGCAGGTACACAGTGGAGCGTCCTCCACTGCTTCACAGGCAACTGATGAGCGTCTTTGTTAGTGCCGGTCTCACCAGTGCCCCCGGCACCCCCTGCATTAGACACACTCGACCCTTTGGAACAGGGATGGACACACACAAGCCCGAGTGGGCTCGTTGTAGAAGCATTCACATCCCTTGCTCGTCACTTGCACATCCCTTGCACGTCCCTTGCACATCACTTGCACGTCCCTTGCACGTCCCTTGCTGCTTTTTTCACTGAAATTCATGGAAGAGTCTTATGCTCAAGACACCTAGGAGAGCGGGTTACGAAACCTCAGGAAGCGCAGTCTGTGCACTAAGTGCAATTCAACTTCTGCTTCTTCCGCATCGGCATCAAAGTACATGCAACATTGAGTTGCAGTTATGTACGCAACGCTGGCCAGTGACACGATACTCACTCGCAAACGCTCCTGTACTAGACCTACGACAGCTCTCATCCACCTTTTTGACGGGCTGCTCAACATGGTGCATGCCACGACATTGATCTGTGCAAAACGGATGGTGGTATGCAGAGACTGAAAACCCATGGTCCACTTAGTCGAAGAGGACAGCCGGAACTCCTGTATCCCACGTCGCAGAAACGTGTACGCCACCATGGTGTCAGTAATGGGTTGTGCCTCTTCAACGTCATCATCTGCATCGAGACGGGTAATGAATGTGATTCTGGTTCTGATCGGCAACACGTACATCAAGACGTTATCGAGCACATCGGAAGCAGTCCAATCCATGATGTTCAGGGTCTACACAATTTTCCGAGTGCTTGAAGCGAAACTGCACACTCCTTACGTTGCACTTGCACAGACCTCGCACACCCTTGCATATCACCTGCAATTCACTTGCGCATCACTTGCATTCCGATTGCACATCCCTTGCACATCACTGCTCTTGACTCGACAAAGAGGTGGGCTCTTTTTATACCGTAACGACGAAATCGACTGGTTCGAGGGTTTGAGCAGTCGTAACCGGTTCTGTAAATCGAAGGTGACGAAAGTTTTGTACAAGCTGGAAGGTGTGCAACCTAGGCCACCAGCCGAACTTCTCCCAAAGCTGCATCGCGACAAGGTATTTGGCACCGTTGATGGAATCGTTGATTGACAACTGGATGTGGAGGATAATAGTCTCGTGTCCGGTTGCCCGACTGCATACACGAACCCACATCCGAAAATTGTAGTCGCGGCTGGTACTCCAAGGCAAATTGGCTTCGCTAGCCTTGCGCTTCATGATGGACAACCTACACGACTACACTGGATGTCAAATGCTGCAACTCAAGACGGCTCATGAAGAAACCCTTGCACAGCCCTTGCACGTCACTTGCACGTCCCATGCAGAAACTCTTGCACATCCCTTGCACGTCACTTGCACGTCCCTTGCATATCCCTTGCTGGCTCACGAACGCTTGTTTGCAACTGCTCTCGTTTCACTCTGAGACTTCAATTTCGTCAACTTCTTCTGCTGGAAGTGTTGGGGGCAACTCTGTTGTTTCTTGATGTTGAAGAGAATTAACGCAATGAGTAGTCACAGCTTGAAGAGAATTCAAATCCGACAGCAAGTTCCCCACCACTTCGTTGGTCTTCTGAAGTTTCTGAAACAGTTCTGTGGTGGCGGACATAACTTCCGCCACCTGAGCCTCAGTGTCCCTGATTTGTGTGGTGAGCACGTCGAGTTGAGCTTGTTGGATCTTCTGGACGGATAATGCTTCTTCACGAAAATGACGGAATTCACCTCTGATTGTGATCAGCTCCTGTTGTGTGTAGGAAATCCAGCGTTGAAGAGGTGCCAACGGATCGCACGCTGAGTTGCTCGACATTAGCGCAATGGAACGAGACTTGAGCAGGGTGCTGCAACACTGTTCTGGTGTGTACCACAACACGAGTAAACAAGTACTCTCAGCACTGGCGTCTACGGCACAGTTTTTCTCACTTCAGCACTCGCATGCGTTACAGATACAAGTGAAATCCTGTCACATCATTCATACTCAGCTAAGATCAGAAGACTGACTGCGTCGCCGTCGGCGTGAAACTCGATATTGGCAGAGAGGATGGCGGTGCATAGGGGTGGGATCTGGACGAACGTGATCCTGAAGCTCCGCTACTGCTAGGGCGTTCTTCACGTAGGTTTGCTCTATCCCTCTCATCCAAGCGACGCAACTCTTGCTGCAGCATTCTTTCTGTCCCGTCACGCACAAAAGCTGCCAACTGAAGTACGAGAGCTTGCCGAAGTTGTGGTCGTGATACAAAGTTGAGCAATCTCACACGCGCTGAATGGGTGAGCGCTCTCAGGAACTCATCAATGTTAGGATCCGAAGGTGGCACCGTCGGCATGCTTGCTTACTCAGATAGTCTGGTTTCTTGGCCGAAAACACTGCGATACACAGCACTAGCACTTGCTTGCACGTCACTTGCACGTCACTTGCACATCCCTTGCACGTCCCTCGCACATCACTCGCACGTCCCTTGCACATCCCTTGCTGCTCACGTTTCACTCTGCTTGGACGAAGAACTCGTACTCCAGGACACGGGGGCACAACTCCTGCTCTGGTAGTTTTTCAGCAAGTAACATGTAATCCTGTACACTCCCGGTGACCAAATCAAAAAAGAATCAAACGTTTCGGTTGGGACACTGTGCAGCGTACCAAAAATGGCAAGCACAACGGAGGTTAGCTCTAATCAGCATTTTTGCACAAGCTTTCGACCGTGCTGCAGGATTTCGGTGAAACTGCATCGGATCCCCAAGCGTAATATCACTTGCTTCAGAAGGAACAGGTGAACGCTCACGTTTGTCCTTCTTAGACTTCATGGACTTCGGGGACTTGTTTGGTAACTGGTCCTTTTTCACCCTCTTTGATTTCTTGGACTTCTTGGTCTTCTTGCACTTGTTGGAGGACTTCTTAACCCAAGACGCCACCTCTGTGGGTGCCGAGTCTTTGGGAGGATCGAAAGCCGAAGACCAGGAACTGGCATCATCAGGGAGATCGTCATATGGTACCCCATTGTCTTGACGGGAAGCCATATCGGTGTACCGAGAAAACAAGACGGAAACGGCTGGCGGCATCACATGAGTGAACAAGAAAGACTCCTTCGGCTTCCCGAGAGACAGAGAGAGAGAGGAGAGAGGAATGACAGAAAAGGCATACAACCGCGCGTAATGCTCCTACGCGCCATTTTTCAGTGCGCAAAGACGGTTCCACTTCAGCGGTGCAGGCGCTCTAATCCAGGAATGATGATTGTCCCAAAACTGTCAATTGGGAAAACGAATTAAGCAGACAAGTCGTCCGCTGTTCCAACACGATAAATGCTCTTACGGTGATGCATCTCGCTTGCGTTTTCGGGGTGACAAAGAATTAGCGCTCTCAGTAGGGAGGTTCAAGTCCACCGAGGAAGTCGTCTGAGAAGTTCGGTGCCACTGATTGTCAGCAGCCAGACGATCCGAAATCCAGCGAGAGGTGGCGGGAAACCAAGATTTCCACCACGTTTCATTGCCATTGGGTCCTTGATTTTTCACCCAATAAAATCGCCACGAAACAGTCGGAGAACGCGATCGGGATCGATCCGACATGGCGTGTACCGCTGAAAGCCGAATGCTGGAACTGAGCGAGGCAATTCAAAGATCTTAAGCGGGCACATTGCATGCAAGACGCTGCCTCGAATCACTTGCACTGCACTTGCACAACCCTCGCATACCCTTGCATATCACTTGCAGTTCACTTGCACGTCACTTGCACAAAACTCGCATACCCTTGCATATCACTTGCAGCCCACTTGCACGTCACTTGCGATCCTAACGAAGACAACGCTTGCACATCCCTTGCAATCCGCTAACATATCCCTTGCTCATCACTGTGATCTGACGCTTTCGGTTAACCCAATTGAATCTAGGTGAGTACACACATATCAGCTTCGCTAACATTTGCAGGTCTGCTGTCGACTGTCAACTGATTGCAAACCGCTTTTATCGTTTCATCAAAGCTTCACACAGGCGAAATGGGTATCCGAGGTTCGCCAACCATCGTACAAAGGTATGAACAGCGACTTCTGCTTGGCACGTTGGCCAAGTGTACTTACGGATAAGAGAGATTCTCGACTTCGCACCTGACACCAGCAATCGTTCGCTGCCTGCACTCATGGGATGTCGAACTTGCCAAAGGAACTTGGGCTGGATATAATAAATAGTTCGGTTTCGGACATCAATATCAAATCCCAAAAAGTGACCATCACCGACAGCTTCAAGAACAATCGGAGAGCCATAAAAAGTTTCTTGGCTGAAGACTTGAAAAGGCACTGTTTTGTGTACCTCGGTGGGTGCAATCACCAAACGATTGTCCACGTATCTTGCAAGGAACGTAGAAGGGAAGCTCGAGATTTGCGGAAACATTGCTGCCCAACCAAGCTCAGTCATCACCACTGGAAGGGAAGAGAGGACAGGGCTGATTTGGTTACCTATGGACGTACCATCAACTTGCTTCCATACTCGATTCAACGCCACAAACAAGCCACATTCGAAGCTGAGACGAACAATGGTAACCAAGTCGAATGGATCGATGGTCTTCCAATCGAAGTGTCGACGAATATTAGAAATCCTCCCATGAATTGAACGAAAGTGTTTGCTCTTCTCGTTGATGCACACTGACAATTTGACATCAGGGTGCCTTGCTGTGAACATGCGAACCAACATCTCCACTGCTTCCAGGATACGGCTTTGTGGCACGGAATTAAAGAACCCGACCAGATCGTCATTGAGTAGTTCAAGTTCAACTTCCAACGGACACTGTCTGAACACCTGGTGAATGTGATGCCAAATCTGTGGAACACTGCGTGACAAAGAACCAGGCCATACTGTGTTGACCATTTGGTCAATGCAAATCGCCGCTGCCCTAAGAATAGGGCCCAAGGCTGTGTTCTTGTAGCTGATGATGGTTCGTCCTGATTTGAAGGCCTTTTTGCGTTTGAGAAAAATCTGTCCCACAGGCAGATTGGCATCCAACTTGAATCCCCAAGGGTACTTGCGAACCAGTGGTGACGGGACGTGCGCACAAAGAAAAAGCTTCGCTGACGCAACAGACATGGGCATAGGGCTGAACACCTTGATATCTGACCATACTCGATGGCAGGATTGGAAATAGAATCTGGGACAAAAAACCATGAGATGAGTGGATTCGTGATCAGCAAGGTGAATCACCCAATCTGTACACACGATGTCTTTGAGCTGCAACGCATGACACTCCTGGAATTTCGGGCATGAGCACATATGGCGAAGGTGAAGCTGCCACTCAGAATGAATGAACTGCAACCACATGGAAAGAGTATGCAAGGGAATAAAATGCGTCTTGCACCAACTCTTGTACGAAAAGGTCGCCTCCTTGATGTACTTGGCTTTTGATGGGAAGACAAGGGATTTAGAATTGGCCTGAGCAAGTTCTCTAAGAACGGGTTGGCGAAATGACAACGTCTCAAGTCCAGTAGCCACATGTCCATCCACCAAGTCCACATTGGGGTGCTGCTGCTGGAATTGTTGGCATCTGCATGGAAGGTGATGAACTGGTGTATCAGCAAGCTGCTTCTCCCACTCAAAATGATTGTGAAGAATGGAGCCCAACGATTGAGGAGCAGACTCTCTCGGCGTCTTAGAGGGGAGGTGAAACGGGATGCAAATGCCTTTGAACTGCTGGATGGTATGAGACAGAAAAGAAGAGACATGGGCAGCAAAAGTGGGGTGAGACAGAAATGGTAGAGTGACTGACTTGTTATGTCGGGGTACAGAGCAGTTACGAAACTTGAGCGCAGACTTGAGCAGCTGTACCACTCTAGATCTGAAAGGCTGCTCCATGATCTTGGCCATGCGGAACATCGCGTACAACTCTAACGTCGAGACTTTGGCAGATCTGACAATTTTCGCAGCAGAGAAAGATGCCGAGGTCAACGATGCCAAATCATACAAGAGCGACCACGCTTGGCTTTTGTCCATCAAGCATCGAATCGGAGTACTTGTTGAAGCAGCACGTCTTCGAACTTTGACCCAAAGTCTGGAAAACAATGAAACATTCTTGAGAGATGGACGTGGCCTGAGTCTCTTGAATCCCAATGCAGACTTAATGAAGAAACGGTCAATGAACGGTGAATTCAATCTGGGTTGCCACCGATCAATAAGAACATGCTCTTGTACCCACGCTTGTTTGTAGTCATCATGAACAGACAGGCAAAGCGTAGAAAAGTCGAAATACCTGCCCAGCGAAGCCCAAATACGAATGGCTGGTTCAACTTGAACATATTGCTCACGAAGAACTTGCTTGAGTTTGGATTGCCGGTTGAATTCACGCTTGGAAATAGTAATTGAAGTACTTCCAACATACATCCATCTGTCTCATTGCTTGAACGAAGAACGCGTACTCCAGGACACGGGGGCTTTCAAATAAACTGCACAAGGACTCTGGAACCGTGTGAACGTGTAATCAGACAGCGTGACTCCAGCTTTGCGCAATTTTTCAAGCAGCCGTTGTTCTGGCGAAGTACCCCTGGAGTAATGGAACAGTAGAATCAGATGACAAAAACCTTGCAACCAAATGGCCATCACTTTGTCCACATGCGGAATGAACTGAAGCACAAACGACATGAACTTGCCAACCTCTGTAATAAGAACATGTGCTGACCGAATCTCCTTTGCGGAGAGTTGATTGGAAGCAAGGCTGTGTGCAATTCAGACAACCTGAAAGGCTGCTGCTGCGATGCACGTAGAGAGACTCTTGATACCCATCCTAGATGCAAAAGTCGCCGAGATCCCGAATTTTACTGCAAGTTCTTGCAGTTTTGCTTTCTCCTTGCCTCCGTAGTTGATCTGCACAAGCTTGGAGACAGACGCAATGTGTTCTTGAAAATCGACAAAGCGCTTTCCTAGGGGTCGTTTGAAGCTCTGGATCCACTTGTCGACGTCCCCCTCTCCTGATCCCTTTAATCGGGCTTTGTGATCATTCAGGGCTTCTGCAGGAACACTGTCGATCTTACGCTTGAGGTCACTCTCCCAAGTCTGCGGTGGTGTCACGGATTGTGGACACGGAGCACTAGATTGCGAGGCAACCGGGAGCTGTGTTTGCAAAGCGGGTTTCGTGGGGGTAACTGGAAGTCCTGCGGCTTGTAACTGTTCACGGCGGCGATTGAGCTCTTCCGTAACTTGAAGAAACTTCTGAGATTGATCGACGCCTGCAGACACCGGCATGTTGTCGAACATGAGCTGAACGATCTTGTCAACCATCGGCTGAAACAGAGCTGCACAATCCGTGTTCTTGTTGGGAATGATTGTAGATGGATTAGCGGCCTGAAAGAGATGCGTAGCAACTGCGTCGATGTCAACTTTGCGATCTCGAAGGTTCTTCGTGACTTGCGACATGAACACTGCTTCGGCAACCGTAGCAACTGGCACAACACTGAAAAACTTGCCATGACTCAATGCTCGAAGACGCCAATCTGAGACTCCATGAAACAGGAATTCCTGAACAGGAATGCTGAGTGGGTCTTTTCCTGCGATCCCTTTCTTCCGCGACCACGGGGTGGCTTCGATGGACTTACGAAAGGACAACCCATGAAGTACCGTTGAATCATAATGATCACGATCTGACGCCCATCCATTCGGTAGTGCAGGAACAGGACCGGGACCTTGATGACATGGCATGGGAGTAGACGGCGAAGATGAAGGTGCCGAAGAAAGAGGAGGCGGTGGTAGTGGAGGTGGCTGACTAGCAGGTGCAGACTTGGAGAGGTTGGGATCAGTCCAACTTCCCGAGTTATACGGCTGATAGCGGTGCTGACCCCACGATTGCTGGGACCTCCCGTACCCTGTGCTGTTGTCCCACTGCCCATTCCATGCCATGGTTTCAGATCTATCAACAAATCTGAATACGCGGAATCACTAACGTCACTTCGAATCAAAAAGCTGCAACTCGAGACGGCTCATGAAGAAACTCTTGCACATCCCTTGCACGTCACTTGCACGTCCGATGCATAAACTCTTGCACATCCCTTGCACGTCACTTGCTCTTCTCACTTGCAGTACACTTGCACGTCCCTTGCAATACACTTGCACTACCCTTGCAGGTTTTCGTCACATGTAAACGTGCACAGCAGGTGACAACGGAAGAGACTTGAAGGCGTGGCCGGTCAAAGCAGCATGTTGCACTCAGACCCTCCAAAAAACAAGAAGCGCTTCCGGGATGAAACATGAAGAGCGAAAGACCCATCTGCCATCTTTGGCACGGGCAACATCACGAATGTAGCTGCAGGAATGGTCACCTTCGACCCCTCCCATGGGGATTCTTGAATGGGGAGGTGTGAGGGATCCTTGACGATTAAATGCATGTCCGAAAATGCACACCGGCCGCTCACTCAGAATGCCACCGTACTTGGCTGCTGCCTCTTGTGCTTGTTCTGCATCTGAAGTGTGAGCCCTAGCATAGAAGGAAATTGGTGGGGACCACTTGCTGTCACTAGCATCCCACCAAGAAGGTCGAATCGCTCCCTCAAGAAGGATTGATGCAGCCGCTGCCACTGTTGTGTTGTGTGCAACAGGAGAACGACGAATCCCTGCTGCAGAAGCATGCGACCTGATCATGGTCCTCTCAAAGTGGGTGAAGTGGATGCTCAAGCACTTGCACGAACTCGACAAAGAACGAAGCTCCACAGAATGAATGTTTGCGGCTTGATCAGCTGCTGCAATTGCCTGAGAGACATACTTCAATGCTGTCGAATTGACAGCGTGGGGAGGAAGACCTAACAGGCTGATCAGATAGTCCGCCGTGTTTTGCATCAGAGAGCTGGGAACCTGCAACTCAAGATTGGCCGGAATCTTTGCCGAAATCTCACATGCCGATTTCATGCGGCCAGGGCTGGAACTGATCAAGTGACGTAGAGCAGTAAACATGGGGTATAATGCGGCCCAATTGAAGCTAGATGAATACACGCGTATCAGCTTCGCTTCTTCATCTCGCACTTCCAACCCACGAAGTTCAGGAATCACGAAGAAGTTTGAATCTTGCTCCCACTCAACTTCCACATGCCCTTTGAGAAGAGATCGATTCTCAAAATGCTCATACGAGTCTTGCAGCGGTCTAACTCGAAAGACGTAAGTCTGGTCCGCACTGAGCTGCCACCCTACGCGATCTGCATGAGTACCCGGAATCTGATCACAAATTGCACGAAGTCGAATGCTGTTAGGATCTGCAACGAGAGAAACTTCATTTCCAGGAACTTGCCGAAGTCGCTTTGTTGGCTGGGCTGAATCATCCGTTTGAGACGTGATGGCTGACTGCTGGCTCTGAACAGATGCTGTTGACTGATTCCGTTGAGAAACAACAGACTGCTGAATGTCAAGCAAATTGTTGAGGCCAGCATACACATCTCTGTGGCCTCGGACATGTGTCAAGTTTGCTGCCATAATCGCTGAGTATTCAGCCACCGAACGAAACGACAACCGGAAACCTGTGCCATCTGCATGAAGAGTGATTGCAGGGGAAGCCTCTTGCTGCGGAATCTGCCGATCATTTACAGGAGGTGCAGCAATCAAAGTAGGAGTTACCTCTGTAGCTCTCGCTCCAACATCTGATGCAGAAGGGACCGGCAAAGAAGAAGATGAGGCAGGCGCTGGACAAACTGCAAGAGTGGGGGGTGGCGGGGGGAAGGCGGGAGGGGGAAGGGGAGGGGGGGGTGGAATCCACTTCGCTGTGGTACCACGGGCGGGGGCAGGGGCGGAAGTGGGGGGGGGGAGGCACAGGGAGATGGGGGAAGGGGGAGGAAGGAGGGGGAGGAGGAGGTGGGGGAGGAGGGGGAGGGGCTGATGTGCGGGTACTGCGTCTCTTTCCTGAAGAATCCATGGCAAACTGATCAGCAATTACTCAGAAGTACAGCTCGGAAACTCGATTTGTAGCCAAAGACCTGCGACAAGTCAGCGAAAAAGTCAGAATCGGGAAAGTCGATTTGATCATAGACAGTCAATGAGAAAGTCAGCATTCAGGTTTCGGTAGAAGCATTCGGTGAAGACTCATTGGGAAAGTCAGCTTGCAAGCACGGATATAGAATCAGGGAAAGTCATCCAATGCTTATACAGTCAATCGGGAAAGTCAGCGCCAGAGCTACCTCTGGGAGACACGGCGCCCATAGGGAATGCCGTTGTGAAGCACACTTGACACATCGTGTCGCAGGTCTCAAATCACACTCTCAAAGTCAGAAGAGTCAGCTTCTTGATGCACCTTGAACCTTTGGCCTGAACTCGCACTCAGAATCGCACTCGGAATCACCAATGTACAGCGACGATGTCATTGCAGAACCATTGCACAGCTTGCACTATGGACGATGTCACAAATAATTAGCAGGTACACAGTGGAGCGTCCTCCACTGCTTCACAGGCAACTGATGAGCGTCTTTGTTAGTGCCGGTCTCACCAGTGCCCCCGGCACCCCCTGCATTAGACACACTCGACCCTTTGGAACAGGGATGGACACACACACACACACACACACACACACTCTCTCTCTCTCTCTCTCTCTCTCTCTCTCTCTCTCTCTCTCTCTCTGCCCCCCCCTAGTGATCAACCCTCGCATGCTATAAGCAGTAAAGTTTCTCAGGGCCAAGCCGGCATCGATAGGCATCCAACACCTGCTTGATGTCACCTTCCGAAAGGTGGTCCCGATTTCCCACCAGTTTGTTGTTCGATGTGGGAATGGCATCGAAGTAGTAACCGTTCGCAATTGTGCGATTTTTGCTTCTCTGGCGGTAGTAGTGCATGATACTCTCCTTGGAAACGACTGCGAAAATCTGGGGCACAAGACTGTCACTCAGCTGGCGGCGGCTCAACAAACTCGCCTCGGCCCGGCCGGCGTCCAGAGGTTCTTTGTGAAGGCCGGCCTCCTCCCTGCCCCTGCCTCAGCACCCCACCCAGCCCTCACCCTCCCGTTTTCTACGACCGCCCCTCCCGCTTCCTCGCCGTGGCACCGCCAGACAGCACCTCCCAGGTTGTCCCAGCTCTGCCAGGCCGAGGCGGCCGGAGCGAAGCGCTGAGGCCGCTAACGCTGCTAACGACTGACTAACAGCTAACAAAAACGACAAGTGTTAGTGTTCGGACCAGGCTCATAGTCGTAATTCGCATGGCCAATCTGCGGATCCGCTCCACCATCGTCCGCAGAGCCGATGTAGGTCTTCTCAGAAGGAAGGTACTGAGACACCCATTGGCTGTCAACGTTCTCCCAATACATCTGCAACGCGGGGCCCTTTCCATAATACTCCGCTTGTGCGTCTGCACGCTTCTGCTCGTGGTTTATCCCCAGGCCTTAAAGGCAGCCCTAGGGGATGTGTGATGCGACATGCACCAAACGACACTCGCACGTCACTGCAAAGCTAGTTAGTCCAAGCGAAGCGGCAGTGTCCTAGTTCGTGGATCATGCTACCCTTGTGGTTCATGTTCTTGCACCATCCCAGATTGATCCTGCCATAGCTCCAAGGCCTGCCTAAGTTGGACCAGCAGCTGCCGGTGTCATAGATGCCAATGAGATAGTAAGGGTTAGCAGCAGCGTCATCCTCAATGACTCCGACACATGTGTGCGTGCGCCAGTCTGCAGCTGCTGCTCTGAAAGCCTCCTTGCGAACGTCATCAACATCTGTGTCGAACTTGTATCGCACGATCACGTAGTCTTCCCACTGTGGAATCATACCCTCCGGTGCCTGAGTTGTGCGCTCGATCCAGGGCCTGCCAGCCTGGCAGCCCGGGTTGTCGTTGCAAGGTCGCTCCCACATCGGATTTCCTGTTCCGCCTTGCACCAAGGCCCATGCGGCATCGGCTTCGTCGGTGTCGCCGTCCAGCGGAATGCCATCCTCTTCTTGTGCTGGTGTAAGTCGCCTGCCCGCAACCACCGAGTCAACGTAAGCCGTTGCAGCTGCATTCGGCTTCAGCAGCCGTGCTCGGACAGATCCACCACTTTCAAAAGGTCCCAGCCATCGGTACACCCGCATGGGGCATGTATCCCCAGTCATGCAATCACTGAGGGCAGCTGGCAACATGAGTCCAGGCCGAGGATTTGCTCCCCAGACTGCCGTGTTTAGTCGAGTTGCTCCACACCGGCACTCGTCATTTTCAACCAGAGCAAACAAGTCCAAGCCTTGACTGATGCAGAACTCGAAGCACCTGGCTAGATGGGCAAAAAAGAATGGGGTCGGGGGCTGTGGCACTCGGCCGCATGACGACTCTTCTCCGCTCGCTTCGTGGGTTCGGGAAGTGTTGCTCAGGTCTTGCCGGATTCGAGTGTGGGTGTGTGTCTGGGTGCTTGCAATGTGGGGCACCAAAAGCTTTCTGGCTAAGTTGGTAGCCGCGGCCGTTCCTTCCCGGGGACAAAACCCATTCAGTGTCGCGCTGGTTGCCATTTTGGGTATTGTCGGACACGGGAATATCACAAACAAGGACCCAGGCGAGCACTTCCTTGCACTGACAAGTGCTCACCAGCTTGGCTGCTTGCGTGCCTTCTCTGTGCTAATGCACAGGCGGGTGAGGCAACCCAACTGCTAGCGATACAACAGGAAGACCCCCGCGCATGGAGGAGTGCCGGTATCGTACATCCCGGCTCTACACTTCACATAAGCCTGCGCCGACTAGAGAGAGAGAGAGAGAGAGAGAGAGAGAGAGAGCGAGAGAGAGAGAGAGAGAGAGAGAGAGATTTAATCGCTATACATATATATATATACATATACACCAGGTTCCGCCCAAATCCCCCGCCCTTCTTGTGGTGTGGTGTGGTGGTGGGTTGCTTACCCCCTCCCTGTGGTGTGGTGTGGTCCGGGGGTGGGTCTGCTTGGGGTGGTTCCCCCCCGTCCCCCCCTGTGGCATGGTGTGGGTTCGGATTTTCTTGCGGTGGTCTGCTTGGGTGTGTGGTATACTGATCCTTATGATGATAATGGTGATGATGGGGACGATGATCACCATCACCAATCATCATTAACTCAAACATCTTAATGTTTCTTTGGTTGGTTGTGGGGTGTCTTCTGCCCACGCGCCTGGTAACGATTATCGCTTTATTGATCGTAGGGCCACTCTCTTCGGGACAGCTGTCGCATTGCGGGCAATTGCCATAAGGTTGCAACGGGCCAACTATCACAGGGATCGGGCCTGTCAGGGAACGCGGTCCTCGTGACAGTTGCTTTGTTTAAGACCCAGTCGTCTTTCTTGGGGCAGTGTCCACAGTCAGAAGGATCGGGCGTGTTTGGGACGCGATCCTCGTGACAGTTGATGGCTTTGTCGGCCTCACCTGTGAATCGTGCCGGAAAAATCTGCTGTCACACGGACCGGGCGTCTTTGGGACGCGATCCTCTTGACAGATGACGGTTTTGGGGTCCTCGAACATGTGCAAAAAAGCGTGTGCAGTCACACAGATTCGGCTTGGGGAGTGGGGGGTGGAGGGACACCATTGGGGGGAGTTGTTGGCGAGAACCGGGATCAGAGAGAGAGAGAGAGAGAGAGAGAGAGAGAGAGACATCAACGAGAAGGGGGAAGGGGGAAGGCTGCAGACAGTGCTGGTGCGCCGACTCCGTAACCAATGCTGCAAAATGATGCAAGAATTCCCAGTCAAACTCGGGCACAAGGATGCTGTGAGCTCGTTGGAGTGCATGCGGAAGAACCTTGTCGCGTTTCTCGTCGTGGCAGCTTCTGTCTACAACTTTACATCCTGCATCTGTAGGCAAGACACGGCATACCACCACGGCAAGGGGCATCCTAGAAGGCACACAAGGGGCAACTCGGAGCTTGCATTGCTTGCTGCACCCTACTTGTTGCATTTCCCACTGCTGTTACAGCTCCTGCGTCCAGTCGATGCAGGTCTCATCGGCACCATCTTGCGAACTTCCCTCGTCTCCTGGCATCAAGGCGTTTTCGAAACACCCATACAGTCCATGCAGCCCATGGACAACCACGGCCTGCGGCGAAGCAGCCAACGCATTCAAAGTCAGTGTCGTGCTCCGCTTGCGCATCTGTGTCGTCACCTCAGCGGTGGCTGAGGAAATGCCCAACAGCAAAAGCAAACTCGAAGCGCAGCTTTCCGCTCAGGGACTCCCTTCAATCTCGTCCTCCACTTCATCGATTGACTTGCAGCCCTCCGTGCAGCCGATGACCCCGCAGTGACAGCGCCTGCGAGAGTCGGTTGGAAACTTCACGGTCTTCTTAGCACTCGCCCCCACAGCGGAGCCTGAACCGTCTCGGTTTGAAGAGGTGCTCGCAAGCCAGGTCGGGCAATGGATCGCCAGCAGTCGAGTTGCAAGTGACATGCCGCTGCTGGAAAGCCAGATTCGGACGTGGAACTTTCAGAGACTCAGGGCAGATGCGAGTGCAGTCCCCGAAGGCTGAGGCAACCCAGGAAGCATGCTGCTCGAAAGCAGCGGCTTTCTGGCTCGAAGTTGAGCGATACCTGGAGCAGCTGAAGCTCGTGAGGTGAAGGCTTCTTCCCTCTGCCCTTTCTGCACCGATAGCAAGAGCAAGAACGAGGTCTGGAGTCCATGACAAGGCCAGAGCTTACAGACAGGCCGACTGCTTCCCCTCCATGCTTGGCTGTAAACCACATGCGCCGTAGAAGCTTTTCGCAGCCAAGTAACTGCATGAAGACACTCCCACTGCTTCTTGGACAGGTTCCAGACTGCGATGGCTGGACAAGCAGATCACCTGTTGAACTCCACAAGTCCTGACTCTGGAAGCACAGCCCTAGCCCTGGCCCTTGCCCCCTGGCCTGCCGCAAGCGGCAGTAGACGAATTACTAGGCAAGCGCTGGCCTCGGTTGAGGTCCAGGTGTTAGTGAGGAGAACCCTGCAAAGCACCCAAGGCTGGCCAGGCCACTAGCCACATGCTGCAGCGCTGGGTCGAGGATCTTAGTAAAGCGTAGCGGCGTAGGCCGTGCCTTGACACCTTCTTGAGTCCAAATGGCTGCGTGGGACCACGCTCTCTTGAGAAGGCCCGCAACATGCCCTGCTGTACACGTCAACAACATCCGCACAAGTCCCATGTTCCTTCTTTTTGTCTAGATGTCGCTCAATGCTCGGGTCCGTTTCCAGTCCTGCCAGGCTGAGTAGAAGTTGTGCCTTCGCATGATGTTGCCTCAGCCAGCCGACGATTTCCCAATTGCAAGCAGCGTTCAAAGAGGAAAGCAACGTCCAAGTCAGAACCCTGTATCCAAACATCTATCCTTTCCCAACAGGCTACAGCAGTTGGTGAACGTCCGTCGCGTCATCTCCGCCCCAGTAAGGATCCTGACGCCGGTCTGGCTTGAAGGGCTCAGGGCGTGGGGCGACTCAATCCGATTCACTCTTCCCACAAGCCAAGGTTCTCTCGGAGCTGATCCCCCGATCTAAGGCCGTCGGGGCCACAGCGGGTATCGTTGGGAACGAGCGTCTGGAAGATCCCCTTTGCCTCCAAATCTTTCCTCGAGGGTTACAGCGCTTCTGAACGTGAATCCGTCGTCAAAGCAAGGCTCCGTGCTCCGCAAGTCTGCGGAGGACTCTGCGGTCTGAGCGTCATGAGCAGCTGAAGGCCACCGCCCCCGAAGACGAACATCTGAATAGTCCCTAGGGTGTAGGCTCTCCTGAGCGGACGCTTTCTTTGGCTCAAACCTCAGGGCTCCGTGCTTGGCCAAGACGGCCAAGGTTCAAGAATTTCTTGCGCGAGATGGAACGACCCAGCTTGGAGTAGGCCGAGAGCAGGGCCGTGATCATGGCTTCCTGTCGCACATCGGTCCAAGGCTAGCGCCTGCATGCGCGAACCTGTCCTCGTTCTTGTCAAGGAAGTCAGGCTCCAAGAAGTGCCAATTCCAAGCCCACTCTTGACCAATGTTGTTCATGCAGCTTTGCTGCCAATCGAACCTCGAACGAACAGCACTCGGTTTCACCACCACTTGCACAGGAAGATCTGCTGACAAATCCGGCATGCCGCAGACCCACCGCAGCCTAGCGGCAACCCCACTGACAGTCGTGTACTCCCATCCTCCTGCCAGTAGAATGCGTTGTCGGTGGTGAGATCGTTGTGGCCAAAGGCTGCCTTGCTCACGCAGACAGACACGCACATAGCATCTTGAAGACTGTACTATGGCCCTGTCCTCGTTTAACCGAAGAGAACGACACGAAAACAAACCGCGTGTCGCACTTCCGACTGAAACCACGGTTCTTGCTGCAAAGACACCATGTCCTTTTCAAGCGATAGGCTTGTGAGAATGTCAGCCATGTCCCAGATCAGCTGCCACTCCTGACATCAGTCTGGGTGCTCTGAACGTTCCGATGGCATCTGTGACTACAAGCCATCGTTTTCCTTCCCAAGCTATGCCTGCACCTGCCCGCACAGCCCTGCAATCAAAATCTGATTCCTGATGCACAGGCCTTTCCAACCAAGTCGGTGGGGCAGCTCCACGTCATCCACTCAGGGTTTATGCGCTTGCCCTTCACCGTCTTTTGCACAGTGTACTTCAGGCCCATGTAACCACTGGCCATGCAAAGGAGCCACATCTGGCCTGACCGAGTTGATGCTTCCACACCGCGAGGAATTGCCAGATGCTGACAAGTTTCGGTGTGTGTCGTGAAAACGAGGAATCTGTTTCAGCACGGCATTGCAGCCGTCGATCCAGGACCAAGAGCGTGCATGCAGTCTCGCGCCGGTCTCTATGAACAGGAGCTGTTCCTGCCGAACACTGGCAACACTGGCAGCTCACGACGAACAGATAGGAAATTGCGATGTCCTCCATTGTTGCGGCGTCCCGAATTCGATGCTTTAAAGGGAGGAGATTCCCTCCAAAGTCTAAGACCTCCGTCAGCAGGCAGAATTCACCTGCCGGAGACGCATGCACTCCCTGGGCTCGGCGTGCCGAGTTACGGTGGCCTGTGGTGGAGCTGAAGTCAACGAAGTAGCCTTAGGTCAGCGAGTCTGACAAGAGGGTCATCGGAGGCAACGAGACGAGAGTCTTCTGTGAAGGCTACGAGTAGGGCTTGCTGACACGTGGCACTTGGGAGTTCGGAGACAATCTTTGGTCTCAGGCGCCAAGTAATAATAGAAAAGTGCCTCGCACATGCACACGTCGGATGTCGCCACCAACAGACGCATGGCACCAAGTCTTTGCAGATTGCACTTTAAGAAGAAGCGGGTTGGCAGGTCGACGGTGGCGGAATAGGTAACTTCCAGAACAGCCTTGTCGCCCTTGACCCCATCTGTAACGTTCTTCTGCAGGTTTCGCACAGATGTCACAACCACGTCATGTGATAGGTGCTGTCCGTTCTGAAGCATTGCGGTGAGCAGAGTCGCTCCAGAGGGTGACGTCAAGTCTTCCACCTCAGAATCCGTGCCATGGCTGCAGAAAGATGGAGACAGCATCTCTCCGCCAGAGAGAACCGCCTTTGTCACAAACTGAGCCCAGGAGCACAGATGGGGAAAACAAGCCCTGTCAGCTGTCCTCTTGCACGACGGCCTACGAGAAGACTCACGACGGAAGTCGGCTACCTTGTCAAATTGAGGCCAGCCTTTGCAGCACAGCATCCTCAGCAACGTCATCGCGACAGCCAGGACCATCGTGTCACGAAGCCACCAGCATGCACTGCTGACCTCCAGGGCTGAAGCTTCCATGCCGTCTGGTGGTTGAACAGACCGCTGAACAGCAACTGCTAGCCGCTAACCCTTCGGATGAGTGGCCGCCACGATGCAGAGGGTTACAGCACAGCCGGCGGAGCTCAATCCAGCTTCCATGACGATCACCAGCTGGCCAAGACATCATCAGCTGAAGTCCAGGACGTGCTGGCACTAGTATGCGAAGAAGGAAACTGACAGCTGCAAGCCTCAAGCAATAATCCCCACTAGATACTTTCTTGTGAGATAGGTTCTTTTCGCAAAGCGGTATGTTCCATCCTACTTACTGCTGCTCCTTGGCCCGCATCAAAGCTTGAGGCATTGAAGGCAGACGCGCCCGGTTGCATTTTCGAGCATGAGCGATGCGGAAGCTTGGAGATGAGATCCCCAAACTGCTTGCCGAACATTAGGCTCACTGCTGCCACTGCTGCATCGAGGTGTCTGCCAGTCTGCTGCGCTAGATGGCGCCCTGGGGTTTGGTGCGGGAAGAGTGAAGTTCCGGTAGGTGCGGACCACGCAGGCCATGAACGCACCATGTCAAGAGAAAGCGTTGTGCTGGTGCACTCGCAGCCTGCCCGAGCCAGATCCTGCAGGTTCTAGAACAGCCCGTTGTTTCCCACTACCGGGCTCTTCGAATAGCTGCTTAACCGCGCCATGTAAGAAGGCAGCATCGGTCACAAGCCAGCCTTTGGAAAGAGCTGCCAGAAGGTCTCAGGTGCATCTTCCATGGTTCTCGTAGGGGATCTGCTAGGAAAACTGAAGCCTCCTGCCTGCGAGTTGCTGAGAACGACAGCCTAGGAGTGCTACTTTTGGTCCACATTGGCTTCTTTCTTCTTCACGAGACACTTTGCAAAAGCCATTTGCTTTTTCCAGAAATCAGGAACCTCAGGCAGCAAGATGGCCGCAGACCGCCCACTAGCCAGCAACCCAGCTGAGCGGCTCCGGCAAGGGTATTGTGGTCAGCATCCAGCACCACGAGCTCTCGTTGACTAGAGTGCACAGCTGCATCGTAGTGCCTCCTGGCATGTTCGAGAGGCACCTGAAGCCACAGCACAGGGAATCTGTTACCAGGATTCAAGATGTGCTGTGCATGTTCCGCTCTTATGTTCAAGACCTGGGGCTCTTGCGATGAAGTCGTGCTCTCCGTGCAGCACCAGCACGGGCCCCCGGAATCCTCGAAGAAGGTCCACACTTCCCAGGATCCGTAGATCTGCCTTCCCAGGTCTTGGGGATACCCCCCAGCTGCCCCCCTCGTCAGCTGGGCCTGCCCCGGTTTGCATCCGGGTGGTAGCGATGCCCGCAGTGCCTTCGAAAGCTCCTGCGTCGCATGTCAGAGGCAATGATGCTGGGACCATGTCCCTACATTGCCAGTCTACAAGGAGGCGCTGCTCTGACTCACCTATTTCTCATGCAGGTGCTTCTGACATGCAGTGTTCATTTGGAGCTTCGCATTGCTCGGACTGTTTGCGACACAGGACAACATTCCGTAATTAACTTCGGATGCGGACCGCCAATGAATGATTGCCACACTTCCCTCGCTTCTGCACCGCATGATTCCAAGTTCGGCCGTGTGTGGCTTTTCTCGCCGCTGCTCGGCAAGTGAAAATCATCGACCAAACCAATGTTGGAGAGAAGTCGGCTTCACATGCTCATCAGAATTTATGCTCGGACCAGTCTGGGCGTCTGCTTGCCTGGCTCTCTTTGTTCCATTCTGCTTGTGCCCAAATGTGACTCCCATCAACTCGATCAGAAGTCCTTGAACATGGTGGCCTAGGCAGACAGGCTCGTCTGGCATCAGAGTTACCGGAATGTACGAAAATGGACGTATACCATCCCCTGGCGCACCTTACGAGTACCTCAGAGTTGCATTCAGGACACGGCTTGCTCGCGCGAGTCACCCAGCCACGTCAGCAGCTGATCATAACGCTCATCTCCACTTGTTGCGAATCCAGAGTCTAGGATCAGCCCATCGAACTTGTCCTTCACTCGGGAACCGCTTCCGTGCAAAGCTGATGACAAGTTTGACACGGTGATGTCCCAAGACTTCGTGTCAAAACAAACCGACTTAATCTCTTTCGTCGTCACGAGCTTACAATAACAACTGAGTCTTTGCATGGCTGCTCCGGGTGAGTTCTTTGCAGCTAACAAGACAACATGGTTGAAATATTGAAACATGGTCGTAGTAAACCCTACGGCCCTGGCTGAAGAACTGGAAAAATGCAAGCACGATCGTCACCATTTATGGAGAGAGCATCGGCTCTGCAGCGAAGCGTGTGACTTTCAAATACATTGCACCTACAGCATTGCAAAACAGATCCAAGTCTCTGCCATCGTTCCGAGGAGATGCGTCACAACGGCGCTGCCCAGCGAGCGCCCGAGAAGCAAAACCGGAGCTGGCCAGGGCCAGGAAAGGCCCTTCCTCACGCGGAGAAGCCCCGAAGCCCCCTCTCCTCTCGACTCTTCTCGACTCTTGCCGTTGCATTAAGTCAAGGACTGTCGGAGAATCTCTGGCAGATTTTGCATGCACTGCTCCGCGTCGCTCAGCAAGTTGGCCATGCTCGGCTTTCCCGTTGACCTGACTTTCTCGGCGAACACTTCTGCCGACTTCTCCCTCTTCTTGACACTCAGAAGCTGACCAGCCATAGCCGCGGTAGTCGAAAATCAGCATGCCTCCAGCATTGTCCAAAATTCTCAAAAGCCGATCGTTGCCAAACATTTGCGGAGTTCTGAGCCCTCTGCTACAAGGAAAGACGCGATAGATGTCTGCCCAGTCGGTGTAGTCTTCGCAAACTTCTCCATTGCCGTGATATAAGATCAAAAGAGTGTTCTCAGTTGCTCGTGGCTTCCGGTTCATAAGCAGGCGGTAACCAACCTCAGCCACATCCTCTCCGGTCCCCACGGTGCAGCTTCCATCGAAAATCTGTATGTCTTCAGCTGCCCACTGGACATGATCGTCAGGCTCCCACATGGACTTCCGAGGTCTTAGAATCCGTAGTTGACGTGCGTGCCTCTCTCGGCATAGGCACCAGAGTTGGCTGAGGCCTTCCGCCATGGCTCTGCAAGCCTCGTGGCCCCGAAAGTCACCTGAACGAGCGGCTCGGGGCCTGGAGCTACACGCTTTCGGTGGTTCTGGGGCCGCAGGCGTCAGGGTCATGGGGAAGAGTCGAGTTGCGAAGATCCCTCCCTGCACGGCACTGCACTGAAGCCCTGGGCCTAGGTCCACGCCCAAGCAGAACCGAAGGCAGAGCAGCGACAGAGATGACGGTCCTGATACGTGGCACATAGAGCTTCATGCGGGACAGGGCATCTCAGCGGCAGTTGCCTTCAACCGCCTCCACGTTTGCTCCCTCGATGAAATCAGCCAAAGCATCATGGTATCGCAGGTCTCTCCAGGCATCATGGCCTCGACGGACCTGCAGGAGTGTTTGCCAGCTCTTCAGTCTTCTGTTTACGCCTGATGCCAAGACGCTAAAAAGTTCGCCCGTGCAGATGCCTCATGGTCATAGAACAACGGCAGATCCCAATGCCAACTCCATGAGCTTGGAGCACCACACTGTCGCTTGTCGGAGGGGCTAAGGTGCTCGACGTCCACTGACTGCCTGGACAAAATTGACAAAAAGATGAAAGATGGCTCTCTAGGCTTCGATAACACGAGCTGCAGGGCCTGAGCAAAACGATCGCTGGGCTTTTGGCTGTGGGCCGCTCTGAAATCCTGTCGAATCCTCCAAGCCGGGAACGCAAAGCACGTAAGCCATTTTGCAGTCTTACCTACTAAGAGTCAAAGAACGGCCAGATCCTCCTCAGATCTTCGAAGAAGGGAGATGTCCTGAAGCGGCCACGTCGGCTTTAGGCTGGTCAATGCTGATAAGTCAACATCATGGGATTCCAACATGCTCCAGGGTGCATCTTGTCAGTGGGTCTAACGAAGCTGTCAGTGAAAAACATTTGTAACTTGCCGGCACACACTGGTCACAGGCCGGCACAATCAGAAGACACGAAGGGCAGGAGAAAGTGCCCCGAAAAGCATCACCGGCAGAGCTAGCCACATGCGGGTCCACTGCGGCTGAGATTGAACCCTGTAAACCTGAAGGTTTGGGCAATGTCCCAAAGACAGCCCGAAGGAATCCAAATGACGCAAGCATTTGCTGTCTGGATATGTATTTATGGTACACCCACATACATGTATGTATATATATATATACAAAAATACATAGCAGTATATGTCCGTATATGTACATGTACAAATACATGTATATGCGAAGGTCTATGCATATGTTTGCTTACAATACGCCGGCGTGCCTGTGTGCATATATGTAAACACATATTTACATGTGGAAGCATGTGTATATACATCTCTGTGTGTGGATGTGTGCTTGACATGTATGCATGATTATGCATGCATGCATGCATGTATGTATGCGTGTATGTGTGTATGTATGTATGTACGTACGTATGTATGTATGTATGTGTATGTATGTATGCATGTATGTATGTGTGTATGTAAGCATGTATGTGTGTATGCATGGATGTATGTATGCATATATGTATGTATGTGTAGCTGCATGTGTATGTGTATGCATGTATGTATGAATGAATTTATGTATGCATGTATGCATATGCATCTCTCATTCGCACATGTGCTCTGCTGTATTGGATCGTGCGTTGACATGGTTTGACCATGTTTGACCGATTGCATGTGTGTGCATTTGTATACACGAATCGCATATCACAGGTGTTTCTGTGTTCTTTCTGGCGATTAGATGCCAATGCACTTGTGCACACCTGAGAATGCGCCGTTTCTGAGATGTGGCATGTTCGTGTGTGGCGGGGTGGGGCGTGTGCCTGTTGTGCCGTACGTATGTATACGTATGTATACGTATGTATACGTAAGTATACGTATGCATACGTACACATACATATATATTTGCCAAACTTGCTATGCTAAACTCATGGGTATAGGGACTGTAGCATGCGCCGGAAGGACTGTGGATTTTCTACAGATTTGTCATGGGGCTGCAAGGGCTTGTGGAGAAAAATTAACAGGGAAAAAAAACTATTTAAGGTATCCTAACAATTGCTCCGTGCATTCCCCCACCCAAACCGCCCCATGGCATGCACTCGGACGGTTCCCATCTTTTTTGATCCGACCCCGCTCACAAAACGCTCAGTGGATGGCGGCAGGTGTTGCACAAAACTTCAGTGTTGCCAAAGACAGAAGAAACACGGTTCTGAACTTCAGAGTAAGATCTTGCACAAAGTAGGCGAACACTTCCGCTGTTCAGAAGCTTCCTCTGACTACCTCGAACTGCTAGATACATGTTCAGTTGAGCTTGCAGGCTGCACCATCTGGCAGCCAGAGTCAGCAGGCGGTGGAGAGAAAGGATCTAACGCGCTAGCGGAAGCAGGTTTTACAGGCATCATTAACGATCCACCTTCCGAGTTGCGGTTAGCACTGTACTGCGATTCTGACTTACAAGCGTTTTACGCGATAGCCCTCGAAAGCCCTTCCAGTTTCGCATTGCTCTCTTGGAGTAGCCGTCCTCAAAAGGTTGTTTCAAGAAGCAACACTGAACCAGAGTGCGTGTCACTGAGTGGAGCTCTGTTCAATTATGCCGCCCCGATGCTTTATGTGTGGCAGTCACCCATACCAAGCATTCATCTTCGATGACACTGGCAGCGGCCCCAACTGAACAGCTGACGGCGGCACCAGCAAGTCAAGCGGCGACAGAAGCCCCCCAGTCACCTGCCAAGGGCTACGCGAGCAGAGGCGTAAGGCCAACCGCAAGCCCGGCTTCCCGTCAAGGTGCCGGATCTCAAGGTCAGAACCAGCACACATGGAGCAGCAACGGAACTGGAACCCCAAGGCAGGCAGGCGCACAGGAGGAGGGCGCACAGTGGGGCCCCAGTTGGCAGTCATCCTCAACTGTATTCGCCTCCCCAAGGGGGGAGCAGTAACGTGAACAGGATCAGAAATCATAGGCGCTGTGGGCAGCGGCAGGAGTGTCCAAGCCCAGGAGGTCAGCGACAGCCACCTGGGGCACAGCAGGTGGGGCAGCACACTCGGAGCCAGTGGCCGTCAGGTCGAGCTCGCTGCAGCGGCCGAAGTTGTACTGGTAGTGGTGCTCCTGTGAGCTGCGAAGTCGCAGCACCAGTCGAGCGAAGGGAGTGAGCGACATGACCAGCAACAGCCCCCAACAGCTACAGACGGACAGCAACAACCAATAAAACAGAAAAGTCAAACTTAAGCCAAAATGGCAGCAAACATCCACGTCCACCTGCTCAAGCTTGGGAATTTCACCTTCGTCTCTTTGACCCAAGACCGAGTTCACCGCTTTCTTACTGTCGCCACGGGGGTTCACTCGCGGAGGCGTGGGGGGAACGCGGTCCCACGACCAACACCGGTAGCTGCCCCCGTTGCAGCATCGTGAGGGTCAGCATCTGGCAACCCAAACTTAAGCCACACAACTCGCCACTTCATCCCCAACTGCCTGGCCTCGACAATTCTCAAGTCACGAGCAGCCGCGGATCTGCAGTGGCAGGAGGGGACACGCGTGCGGCCCGCAATGCTGCTAGGAGCACCACCGCGGAGATTGCCGCGAACACACGAAGTGCGGGCGCCGATTATCGTGGAAACGGCTTGCCATCGTCGGCCACTCCTGTCCAATCCCTTGCCGTGTCGACGGAGTCCACTCCCGCCATCTCGGAGCGTCGGTCAACAACGTGGGAACTGCGCCAATTCCTCCCGCCGTTGTTCCCCAGCCACCGAAGACGGCTCAGGAAATTCCCAGCGGCGGGGTTGAGCCCAAACAGCCACGAGGGTCACTGAGATTCCCTAACCTCCAAGCACTCACACACGATTGTTATTTCCCACACAGGTGCTATGCGAGATTGCTTAGTTGCGTTGGATGCAGACTTCTGCTCTATGTTCGTGCGTGCTGGTGTTGGTGTAGGTGGCCACATGTGGCCACTGTACCTGCTTGGGACCCCCACTCAGCCCACAGCCGCCTTCTCCTCCAGCATATGATGTAATGTTCGAATCATATTGCATTGAACTCCAATCTGCATAAAACTAAACTGATGCTAGGATCCAGTATACCTGCTGTCTGGTTGCAAGAGTTTGTAGGATAACGTGCAGCATCTCTACTTCATAGTGCTTTTTTGTTGAACAATATGCTATAAAGGAATTATACGGCGCCAACATCAAAAGTTAAGGCTTGTCACAGGATACGGGATAAACCGTTGTGCTTGGCTGTCTCAACTTGGCAAGCCGAGGTTCAACATGGCCTGCAAGCCTAGTGTCTGTGCCATCGAACTCTTGAATATTGAAGCCTGGGACGTTCTCCTGCAACCTGCCGTTCGGACTCAAGTGCATGCTGTCGTGGGCAGTGCCGGCAGCAGCCAGGGAGCTTTGCATCAGCTTCGTCGAGGGCATCGAAGTCAAACATTCAGCGGCAGTGCAGTGATGCTACTTCGCGACAGCCCCCTTCGCAACGTTGAACGGCCGTGCACACTATCAGGGTTTCACTATGGCAACTCAGGTCTGGCCAATGGTTGGAGCGTGACTGAGGACGAGACTCGGGGTCTCTTCTGAACTCGGATGCTTCAAGTGTCAATGGGCACAAGCTGTGAGGCACATACAGTAACACTGGGGCAACGTGTAGAAGCAATCAGAGATCTGATCTACACAACTGCAAAGACACGGACCGGCATTTTCCGCATGAGGTCACTGTTAGGACGCACCAAAGTGATCTCATCTCGGCTAGGTGCGCCAAGTGCACATATCACCGCTCTTCCTTCTCGTCGTCGCTGTCAGATGATGAGCCTCCTCTTTCCTGATCCATGCGCTCACGTCCCAACTTCGACCGCTGCTGCTGGTGGAGCATCCGGTTGACACGGTCCGCTCTTTGTCCTGGAGCTGTAAGCTGTAGCCAAAACGCTTGCAATCTCCTAGAACAAACGAAAGCTCACGCGGCCACTGAGATCCGCTCCGGCTCCGAATCTGAGCAAGTCCGTCTCGGCTGCCTTGCACTGGTGCTCTGCAACCTAAAACTGTCGGCCTGCTTGCTGTGGAGCCTTGCGCTTGCAGCGTTAAGCTCTAAATTCCACGGATGGTAGGGCCTTTGGGCCTTTGGGGTCCCGTTGGGGTGTTCGGCTTCGAAGACGCAGACCAGGGCCCATGGCCAACTTGGAAATGTTGGCGTAAGTCTTACAAGGCAGCTGATCTTGGCAGCTGAGTACCTGCCACTATGTTTGGCAGAAAACTTCGAGTGCCCACGTTGCAGTCAAGAGGCTGTTCTAGAATCCCGCCGCTTGAACTGGTCCTCCAAAACGCACATGCCAGCCACTTATGTGAGTTCGTCAACCCTGAACCCTGCAGCCTGCCTCCTGCTCTTTCTCATCCTCCTCTGGGGGAGACGTCGGTTCCGGCAGCGGAGCCTGCGACGGCTGCGCAGCTGCCGCGCGAGCCGCAGCGTCAGCGGACGGATCGGGCGCCCCCTTCTCCTCCTGTGTCTCTTGAGAGAAGAGAGAGTCTGTGAGTCTGTATCTCTGCATGTCTCTGCCATCCACGACCGATGCAACGACCGGACCTCAGGGGCTCCCTCTCGCAGCTGTCGCAGCGCTTCCTGCAGACAAGATCAAGAAGTGAACCTCTTGGTGCATCTATGTGTGCTCTTCTTGTCTCGACTGCAGAGAAAAGTTCGGGCTCCTCAACCTGCGCCTCGTCTTGCCTCATTCGTTCCTGCCAGCTTCAGTCATGCCCGCAATGGGAACTCTGAAGGTGTTTCCTTGGGTGCGCGCCTCCCGCTCCGCTCGCTCCTCCTCCGCTCCCCTTGCCGCGGCCTCTTGCCGCAGGGCCTCCCGAGCAGCCTGGCTGCGACACGGCTCCACTCTGCGAGTCCGAGAGTGGCAGCTCTGCCATCTGCGGACCTCTTCCACTGCCCGCTTCAAGGCTGCCTTCTGCCCCCCGGCCTCTCGCGGCAGTCGGTGCCAAGTCCAGCGAGAAAGGCACTCGGAATTAACGCTACGCGAATCCCCACAGGTCAAACTGAATAAGCTGCAGAATCCTCGTCGTCTCCTGTTTCCGCTGCCGACACCCTCTGTTTGCGAAGCGCACCTGCTTCACAGCATGGCGGCTGAACTCGAGCTGCGCCGCGAGATGCAGTCGAGCGGCTTATGATTCTGGTCAAGTGTCCACTTTCGATTCGCGCCTTCTCCACCTGCCAACGGAGGTTCCTACTTCCCGAAGAACGCTAGGACCGTAAGCCTTGAATTTGCAATGTGCACCTCAAGATAAGCACGCCCTGTGCTGAACATGGGCTTGAAGCCCTCAGACATGTGCGCTCCATCCAAATCGCATAGATTCAGTCTTGGCATCTGGTGTCATTCAGATAAACAAGGCCCCGGCTTGTGTTACGGCCATGGCCATCATTACTTTCTGCTCTCGTTCCAGAGACTCTCGCCTGGACGTCATCACGTTGCCCATACCAATGTCCTTGCGCGATCCGAGGCCTCTCTCGAAAAATGTCTTCTGTTCGCTTGAAGGCCTGGCAAGGAAATGATGAACCGTAGGATGACATGTAAGAGCAGCTGTCACTGTGCAAAAGGCGGAGGCCTCGCGCTTTGTCAAGCCTTCTTCTCGCATGAGCTTCAGCTGCTGGGCCACGAACTGAAGGCGGAAACGCTTTATGACTTCGTGGCACTCAGTCAGCCTTCAAGGGCCCCATCCCCAAGCGCCTGCATCACCGGATGATCGTCTCTGTATGCATCGTTCCCGGCCGACCAATCATTCCCATCAACATAGCAATCCTGCGCCGAAACTGACGATCCGACCCACAGCTTGCGTTGAGTCCATCAGTTTAAATATGGAGTTCCTGGAATCGGAGGTCCGGATACTTCTTCAGGAGGAAATCCACCTTGGTTGCTACTGCTTCACTCCGAGTCCAAGCTTCGCTTGCTACCCGACGCTACCACAGAAAAGAAAGGCAACCGATCGAGACGCCATCTGTGGGTACGGATTGCGGATCGTTCGCGCCTGGCAGAGTATCAGAAGTGAGACTCGCATAGGCCCTAAGGCATGGAGGACATGGGGCCTGCAGGTGCAAGTTGTGGTTCTCCATTGGAGGAACACGCTGGCACCTCGAAGGAAACAACCAACAAGAATGGCTTGAGCAGACTCTCTGAAGATGCGGACCACTCCAACCACCTGGGTCGCTCCTGGCGCTCAGTGGAGCCGCGAAGGGCAGCTGTCGGTCTCCAAGAATTCAGCACCCAAAGTCCTTGAGAAGCCCCATCTGGTTGAGCATGCGCACCCGCGATACGACCTGAACCGAAGGCTTCGGAGTCGTCCTACCAGCAGCTGTCTTCTGGAGTATTCTGCCACAAGCACGGCATTGCGAAACCGACATGCATCACTAGATCGTGCACTTCGAGGTGCAGGCATCAAGCTTGGCAACCCGCCGGAAGTTTGAGCCTTAGCATCACGGGGCGTGAGAGAATCCAGCGTTGTCACGACCGGGCTGTGGGACCAGTGGGGTGTACCGCAGCCTTCGGCATGGCAGAAGCCTGCCGTGTTAAGACCTGCGCCTAGACTGCTTGAAGCTTGTTGAGATCCAAGAGTGTCTGCTGGCAGTGTCAGGACAAGATCGTGTCAAGTTGTTTCCACCTCGTGTGAAGAATCCCGGCTTGAGCACAGGGACTGTCCACGGCGATGTGACTGTCGGGAGGGCATGGGCTGCTAGTCACGAGTGCCGATACAGGAAAGCAAGGCTAAGGCAGGTTCACGAAACCTGTTCATGCTTCACAAAGTGGCTAATGTTTGGTCTGAATCCTTAGGGCTAGGCGACCAGACCTCCTGGCCTTTCTATGATTCGAGAGGAGGGTGTGGAGTCCGTGGCACCTTCCTTGAAGCGGGTTTTGACTTGTTTAGGACGCCCACAAAGGGCAGCAATGTCTCTGCACTATGCATATGCGTTCGCGCATTTGAACACCTGCAGTATGTCTGTCTGCAACAGCAACTCAGCTTGCAGAGGATCACGTCGGTCACTTGAGCCGTTTGCTGTTTCATTGCTCATCCCTGTCAGGTGTCTCTGTACAACCGCTAGAACTGCTAGAAGTCACATCACCGCATGCACAAGCCCACTTACGCCTGTTCCACGGCGGCTAAACCCCTCGTCAGCAGGTGTCCTCCACGGAAATCTGCTGCAACACAGGGCAAAGACTGTGCCTTTTTGCCACAAGCAGCGGTTGGTTCACCCCTGGTTTGCGCTCTCAGGATCTTGATCCGATCTAACACCTGGACGGAGCAAGATCATGCAGAATGCTGCCGGCAGTGCAGGATGGGGCGCCGTAGCGCGCTGCTTCGGCGAGGCTGAGGCATTGCAGATGTGCGTGCAACAAGTGTGCTTGCCTGGCGGCTCTGCCCGAAGAAGGCCGCCGAGAGTTGGCGCATCTCATCTAGGACCGCGGCGCCGGAGCCCTTTTTTCCGCCTTGAGTGTCCTGGCCCTGGCACTCCAGAAGGGCCCGAGCAGAGCGCCTGGGCGTCCCCACACCAAGACCACGCTGTGTGAAAGAGGAAACAAGGTAGATCAGGCCCAGTGGCAGGTGCCAGCGATCCAGCGACTGAGCTTCAGTGGCCGAGGCGGCCGAGCCCTCGCCCAAGGCGGAGAGGATCTTGGCAGGGACACGGCGAGCGGGAACAGCACAGGATGTTGAGAGGGCAAACCGAAGCCTCCGAGATGTGTTCACGCAAGAAGGCTTCCATTTGGTCCAGGGCTGCTCCTGCTGCATCTTTGGCAGCATCTGCCTTGCCGGATGCAGGGCGTCTCGCACGTTTACATTCATTCCTTGCCAGATTCGAGTGATGTGCGAAGCTGAAGCCTTGTCAGCTGCGGCACTCGCAGCCAATCCTCCCATTGCAGTTCTGCGCTGAGCCATCAAAAGAGGTGCCTGGAGGCCCTGCATCGAGCAAATTGACACTGCACTAAACGACGGCGCGCGACCGCGCGAAGCTCTGGCATCCTCACCTCGATGGCCCGCTTGACTCCCATGAGCTGCTTCCGCAACTGAAGTAGCAGCTGAACCTCTGCCGCATCCTCCTCCCCAAGGCACTGCAAAGTGCAGAGAATTTGACTGGGGATGTGTTTTTGCTTCCGTGGGCTTTTCTTGAAGCGGAGAGGCATTGCAGGAATTTAAACACCCGAAATGCGCCAGCACCTCCGGGCCATGCCACCAGTACTCGAAGGAAAGAATTTTGGCCGTGCTCCGGGATCCGCCAGTTGGGGGAAAGCATGTTGACCCATCAGTATTTGGGGCTGCGTCGAGAGCACAGACACCAGTGATTCGTGGGGGTGCGAGACGACGAGGGCCTCCTTGGGACGAGTTTCTGCTGCTGCGTGCCGCAGATTTTCTCGCATCTGCACAAGATCCGCGCGCCACCGTGTTCCTGCATGGACCACATGCAATTGCAGCAGTATTTGGGATAGATATTGGGTGCGCTTCCGAGTACCACCAGTATTTAGGGAAACGCTGTTTTGGCCATGCTCCTGAAATCCACCAGTCTTTGAGGGAAAGCATCTTGGCATGCCTTTGAATCCGCCAAAGCATGTTCCCCTTCGAATCGCCATGCTCAACGCCTTGATATGCTCTCGGATGAGGCCTTTTGACGATGCGGTTCGGTCACGAGAACGGGTGTTGGGGACGAGGGGGAGTTGCAGCGGGAGGTAGAGTAACAGATCGAGCAACAGTAGTCGTAGTGGTAGTCGCACCGGCAACAGTACGAGCAGGAGGAAGCAGCCAGTCAACATCCTGCTAATTGCACGAACTATCCCGCGTAATTGGCAGGTGCAAATGTAGGGTTGGACTCCCCTTTATTTGCAGAAGCCCGTGACGTGCCGAAATATCCAGGACGGGCCGAGACAGGAGCACGGACCGGAAGGACGGACAGGAGCAGAAAAGCAGAGGATGGGGCCGAGGCCAAAAAGATATGAAAAAATATCCACTGTCCCAAGCAAAAAAACGTGCCACAACAACTGTCCTCCCACTTCAAAAAAAGCGGTGGCCCCAGGCGTGCTATGCTGTGTGCCTCCGGGGTGAAGCCATCGGTCTCCAGGTAACCAGCCGGGGCGGGGAGCGCACCGGAAAAGCCGGCCAAGCCATTGCCCCCCTCTCGGGGCAGGAGCGGGGCCTCGAGCGTCTCATCGAGGCAACGGCTTCCACCAACTGGCATGCGATCATTCGCATCGCTCTTGCTATCATTCGCATCCGCCTTCGCCGCCACCTGGCCCACATCCGCGCATCAAAGATCTTGGCACCCAACGTCTCAAAGGCACGAGCCTGCCAGTTTTCCTGGTCGATCTCAGGATTCAACTCATTCAGCCTGTCAGACTCGTAGTTCACATAGATGCTGTACCTGCAGGCATAGCATGCTGCAACGTGAAGGCTCACACCTCCGATTTAAGATGATTCTAGAATCCACTCTGCTGACTCTCGCCGAGCACTGGTACACCAAGTTCGGTATCCCTGGGCGGTACAGCACCTGCGAGTCAAATGTCGACTTGGTTACGATCATTGCTCACAAATCAAACCACGGAAAAAACAAGCGGTTGATCGAGCCGGGCGGCCGGATGTAGGTCCAGCAGCTCTGCCATCAGGTGAGCATTTTCTGCTATGGTGGTGCAAAGAATGCGAGCACCCTCGCCAGCCAAGAAGCCTGCAACGAAACATGCCAGCGGAGCTTCATGCCACAAAGATAAACATCAAGCCAAAGGGCGCGCTGTGAGGGCATATTTCTCCCAGACCTGCCGCGGGCAGAATGGGATCAGCCGGGACAAACATCTTGAGGGATATCTTCGTCTCGAATTTGCAGGAGTCTCCGGAGTCTCCGGTATGTGTGCGCTTGTGTGTAGGTGAACTGAGTAACTACGCTTGCTGACAGCCAGGGCCTCGCGCGTGATGAACGGTGGATCGATTAGGACAAAGCTGAAGGCACCTCGCAGAGCCTCGCATCGACAGAGAACGGCGAAACCAGAAGAGCAAGACCACGCCACTGCCTCCGGCAGATCCTCTGGCTGGTGGAAATCGTAGAAGACATATCCTGGTGGAGAACATTCAAGCTCGCAACACGGCAGGTGAATGCGGCAGGTGCGCAGATCTGGGCACTTTCCATGGCGCCTGGATCTGAATCCCACTGCCGGTCGAAGTCCAAGACTTTGCAGTCATGGCGGCGTTCCTGAAAAAGTGAGAGTGAGAGCTCTGACATGGAATACTCAGCAAGGCGAAAGCGTGCTTTCGCAGCCTCTCCTGGGGTAGGCTGAAGTACACACTGGGCGAGGAGACCAAGGCGGAAGGCCCGCTGACATTGCATATTTCTTCCACGAATGTGGACAAAGTCGGCTGAGAGAACCAATACCTCAAGCGCTACAGGCTGCACATGCATAACATGCAGCGTCAATTCACATCATGGAACGATGCTGCCAAGGTCGCTGGTTCAAATCTGCACGCTCGACGGTGCCATCCAAGAAGGTCTTGGCGGCATCCATTGTTGTACGTGGCTGGTTGGCGAAATCTCAAGAAATACTGGGCTCTTTCGTCTAAGAGTCTAAACATGCATCCACTGAAGCTTTGCTTAGGCGCTATTGCCAGGCTTTGCAGGCAATCTAGCCTGTGAGCCAAAAGCTTCCGCCATCTTCCGCCTGTGGTCATGCATTGCCTTTTAGGCGGGTCTGGCAGGCCCTCGTTTTGCGATACACGCGTGGACGCTTCCGACGACCATCAGGTAAGTTCCGTACCCTCACAGGTCCGAACGAACTACTCATGCTACGCAAAATGGGATCCGGGTTTGGACATGTCACCCACGATGTCTGGAGCTCGGCAGAATTCCAAAGTTATGTCGAGTGCAGACACCAGACGTTGCACATCGTTGCACAAGCAGTGTCCAAAACAAGCACTGTGCAATCTGCTTTGCTACCAAAAGTGTGCAGGGAAAAACGACACGCCCCAAGATGTCCCAAGATCTTTGTCGAGATCCACAGCAGGGAGCACGCCGCTTCAGAGTCGACTCTTTGTCCACGCTGGCCAACCGCTTTGACCGATGACGGCAACTTCAGCCCAAAGGAGCATGACGAAACCAGGGCGCACAAACGTGGATGCAGTCGGTCTATGCACATCTCTGTTGGATTGCGACAATTCATCTACCAAGCGACACGCTCATTGCTAGCAAACGGCATCAATCCGCAGCAGAAGTTGTAACCTGGATGCCCCCATCACGTTCTCGTGCTCAGGAGGCTCAGGTAACAGTCTTCGGCTCCGGACTGAGTGTCCGCAGGCCCATTGGCGCCGTGTCCGGCTGGCAAGGGCAGAGCGATTCCGAAGCGCGGCTGCCATCGGCGCGTATCTGCGAGACTTGGCCCAGCACCCAGCACGCGAGATCGCCCTGGGCTCCTCTGCGAGTGTCGCAACCTCGTCGGCGCAGGCTGAAGACCGAAAGGACTCGAACTGAGACTCTCATTCCGAGACATCGGCACCTCTCACAGGGGAAGTAGGGATCAAAGCAATGAGCCTGCCAGGCGCCAAGAGCTGTAGGAGCTTTTCTGCATGCACTCCTGTTGCCCGGACCTGGGCATTGGGAGGACAAGTGGCTGGAGGTCCAGAAAGGTGATCCATCGCAGGAAGCATTGCGGCAGCCTGCAAGCCGCAGCTACGCTCCTCCGCTCCTCAGCCCCGCCCAGCCTTTCGTGTGAAAGCAGTCGCGAAGCCGCGTTGGATGCTGTCTGCGCTCCGGCCTGGAAGCGAAGCCTCGAGTGGCGCGGCAGCAGGAGGAGCGAAGGCCGCCGCGCTAAGGGCCCTGCTGGCGCTTACCGCCCTCGCAACTTCTCCGAGCGACTTGGTGAGGCCACAGCAGGTCGGAAAGCGGATGTCACCCATCCAACAGCTCAGCTCCCCGATGGGAATGGCCCTTCACCAAGACAAGAGTCTCTCCATTTGGGCAGGTGGCAGGTGGCCTTGTGTCACAGCATCGTTCGCAAGTGAACTCCTGCGATCAACGAAGAAGCACGCGCGCGCCCTGCGCGCGCACGTGGAAGCTTCCGCCGTCATCTCCTGGTCGAAGCAGCCGGGCTCTGCTATGGCCGGACACCTGAGATGCGACAGCAACAAGCGTCCGTCCGCTTCCTTGCCCTGCCGTCTGTTGCAGGAAACATGCGACAAAGTGCTCGGCACTTGCATGTGTTTCAGCATGTGCATGTGCCACGGTTTGATGCAGCTTTGGCACAAGGTGCCCCGATGAGCCTCTGGGTAGGCGAAACTAGTCGGCAGCCATAGCTTCGCGTTAAAACGGCATAGTTTCTGTGCTCCGCTCGAGTGTGTGTTCAACCAGCGGTGCTTCCTCAAGCTTAGGTTTGGACCATTGCTCGCCTTCGGCTTGTTAGCATCAAGCGATCTGCGAAGGCTGAACAGTGACTCCTTCGGCTGAGTATCGACTCTTATGCAGAGATGCAGTCCGCGCACTCCCACCGCAGGCGAAAGGCAGAAAGCAGCACCACTCCCCACCCCTCGAACACATGTCTGCACAGAATGCTCTGAGACCCGGAGGTTTTCAACCTTCCAACGACAGAGAGCCGTGCATCCGACCTCCCACTGTCGCCGAGTCGGCTAACCCCCCAAACTCAACGGTTCTCCAACTCCAAAGCAGGGGCAGCTGCTTCGCCCCAACTTCTCAGATGTTCAGCCCCCATTCCGTAAACAGAAAGCAGGAACTCTCGTTGAAAAGACTCTACAGGATTGGTCGACCTGCTTGTGTGGGATGGCCTCGGTCTCAGACAAGTTAATGGCCCGATCGTCACGATCTTTCCCAGCCTCATTGCACAGTTTCGCGCTCCGCCTGAGCCGGCTACCATACAGCTTTTGATGGGTGATGCGGATTTCCGCCTTGCTCCTACTTGATGTTTCCACTCTTTTGGTGATGTGTGTTGAAGCTTTCCACTCTACATGCGACGATGTTTCACATGACTTGTGACGTCACTAGCAGTCGCTTGCAGTGTTTGCTTCACACTGAGCCAGCACTTGCAAGGATGCTTCCACGATTCAGCCGCGTGCACCACTCTGCACTGCTTTCTGTAGCGTGGGAGCATGCAGGGTGTCCTAGCACGTCAGATTCGGGGCATCGAAACACTGAAGTGGACGTGGCCACGCACAAATAAATTCCAGAGTCTATTCAGCTTGTCAAGCAGATCGACTGACGGCCTGATGTTGTAGGTTGATTTTAAGCTTACTAACCATGACTGACCCTGCACCATGCCACAGCCACAGGGATTGCGGCAAAACCACGGGGACAATCCGCACGGCCCTCTATGAGCTTCGTCATTAGGACAACACCAACTGCGACGAGAGGTGCCACATGGCAGTGGAGCCGTGACCCTTGTTCAGCCTGCCTAAAGCGTTCCACGGCGACACTGAAAATGAGCTTCCAACTTCTGCGACTTGGCAACGAGGATTGCAAGAACGTAAATGACCTGGAGGCAGAGGCACCGAAAGACCGAAACCTGCCATCCGGCTCCGAGGATCCGAGCCGCCAGGCGGAGGCTCGCCCCATCGGACCGGCTCTGCATAGGACTGCTAAGCTGCTTCTGTCATGACATGCTCCGAATCCTTCTTCCTTCTGCGGCCGAAGCTCGAACGCACTCAGCAGATATCAACCCTGATCGCCAAATTTCACAGAGTTGTATGCAGTTCGAAATTTAACTCATCCCACTTGCTTCACGTGGGAAGCCTATTTCTGATGCGCCTTTCATTCGAGGGTGGCTGCAGCACAAAAGTGCATCCTCAAATCTTTGCGGTTCATGTACCGAGGTCTGACGCGCGCGCACACACATGCATACACATCACAGACAAGGTTTTTCTCCTGACGTTACTGAGTGACGTATCCACCAAGTTTCGCCGGCGGATGACTCTCAGAATCAGGGCGCTTATCAGGTCTATTGTCGCTGACTCCTGTGTCGTTGACGACGAGCGTACCCTTGTCATCAAGCTGAGCAGCATCAGCTTTTGCGGCTTGTTCTTCGGTGGGTTTTGGCGGACCTGCTGCATAGACTGACTGATGCTTCTTCCACCTCAGACCCTGACAAAAGCGAAGTGCAACATGCCAGGGAACCTGCCGCACTGGCTGGCTCCTTGCGAAGTGAAGTAACACGCTCTCTTCTTGCCGTTCACCTGCGGAGAGGGTCGCCTCGGAATCCATTGGACCACAGGTTTTCCCCTCTGTTCTCTCATCCCGCATGTTTTGATTGATCCATATTGATCCACACCTTTTCGCCTGAACCCTGGCCATGCTTTCTGATTCGGACAGCCCTGCCATGGAGGAACAAAGGCCGGCTGTCCTCCAGGGTCCGCAAAACCGGCTGAGCATCAGCTTTTGCAGCTTGTTCTGCGGTGGCTTCTGGCAGACCTGCTGCAAACACTGACTAATGCTTCTTCGACACAGTCCCAAAATAGGCTTCAGAGGACCCTGGCAAAAGCGAGGTGCAACATGCCAGGGAACCTGCCGCGCTGGCTGGCTCCTTGCGAAGTGAAGTAACACGCTCTCTTCTTGCCGTTCACCTGCGGAGAGGGTCGCCTGGGAATCCATTGGACCACAGGTTTTCCCCTCTGTTCTCTCATCCCGCATGTTTTGATTGATCCACACCTTTTCGCCTGAACCCTGGCCAGCCATGGAGGAACAAAGGCCGGCTGTCCTCCAGGGTCTGCAAAGCCGGCTGAGCATCAGCTTTTGCAGCTTGTTCTGCGGTGGCTTCTGGCAGACCTGCTGCAAACACTGACTAATGCTTCTTCGACACAGTCCTAAAACAGGCTTCAGAGGACCCTGGCGAAAGCGAGGTGCAACATGCCAGGGAACCTGCCGCGCTGGCTGGCTCCTGGCGAGGTGAAGCAACACCTTGACAACACTAGAGAACATCTGTCCTCCAGAAGGCACAGTCCCGGCTGCACGTCTTCGGGAGTGCCCTGACATTGCGCGGGGTCGCGAGCAAACAAGTCATGACGGCCTTCAACGTTCAGCACCCGGCTTGCACAAACGCAGAGGTCATGACCAAGCCTCAGCTTGCGATTGTCCGGAGAACATAGCGCATGTAATCTCGATTTCGGAGATACGACTCAGTGATGAGCACTGCCCAAATCGTTTGTTGCACAGTGACCGGCAGCAGCCCAGTTCCAGAATCTGCGCTTCAATTGCAAGGGAGTGTCAGCAGCTGGCTTGCGTTTGACATCGGATGCCGCGTAGCGAGAATAGGAGCAAAAGACTCTAGCCTCGAATCCCAGGCTCCGGTACCTCTCGTCACCTCAACACCCGGTTCTGTCTTGAAAGGCTGCAGAACACTGCAATGAGTTGTGTCGCATTCCGCAAGATCGTGCCTTCAAATCCCGTCAGAAGACCGAGTTTCAAGCAGTCAAACAAGCTGGTGGAAGTGGAAGTGTGGAAAGGCCTGACTGAAGCAATCACCAAAGAACCATGCTTGGGAAGGCATGCGAAGCCGAGTTTAAGACTCACCCGACGATGGATCAATGAAGTCCGCCCAGAGCCTTGAACGAAGCTTTGGTAGGAAAGCTAGGTGTTCCTGCTGCGAACTCATGCGAACTCTCCCAGCCATTCCATTTGTGTCACTTGGAAGGGGGATGACTGGCTCTCGACAGACCTAACACCTTCGGCTGCAGACACCTCGCCGCGACAGCTGAGCCCGACACTGCCGAGAGTCGAAGTATGCTTTGAAAGCCTGCCATGTCGAGCGACACTGCTCAACTGAGATGCAAACACCAGAACAAAGACGGGGTCTTGGAAGGCCTGGGAATCGCACTACTAGGCAGTCTCCACGGAGCGTTATGTGGCAAGGACCCTGCCACCTGCATTCGCGCAACCAGTCGACCATAGCATGCTTGCCTTGAAGCAGGGACACACTAGAGCAAGTCCCCACCAGCACATCGAGCATGGCCATGTGACAAGTTAAATCTACAGTTAGTGACATGTGCATAGGGTCAGGAATTTTGACATCGAAACAGCTTGCGGCGGCACCTGTTGCAAAGTGTGAAAGGCTACCAGTACACTGCCGAGTCGCATCAAAGACATGCTTTCAGGAGCGTTAGTCATTTCTCAAGGCGACAGTTGAACTCTCACTTTCCTCGGAGCAGCTGCGCTGGCTGCACCGTTTCGGGTTCTCTGCCCGGCCTTTCGGAAAGCATCTCATTGGACCTCGCAGCGTGCTATTGTTTCCGAAGTATGCTCCGCACGCCATCTGCATCCCCACAGGATGGTTGAGCCAAGCAGCATCGCAGACTGGCGATGCTTGGTCTGCAGCGCCTCAGGTGAGGAGAAGGCAATGACGAACGACGATGGCCACTTGTGCACATGCACCGCCTTCACACCCCAAGCATTGGCGGTCTGAGCAAGCGGATACACGCACGAGCTTCTCTGTTTTGCACATCCGGCTGCATAAGATGAGATGGTTATTGCAGTTGTGGCATGTCTCATCTGGCGAGAATTCACAAGCAAATGAATCAGGGTTCACATCAAAAGCCAACCTTCGAGGTGCACAGAATCAGCAGTGCGCCGATAGCAGCCACACGCCGATGCTGCACAGCTAGCTTGGCATCTCTTGCTCCCTATTCCATCGACAATCTCACAGACATGCAAAGATGCCAGAGTCTCTGAAGAGGTCAATGAATGGCCAGCTGACACAATCCTGGATGCGAGACACTGCGAGGCAATAACAAGCTGCTCAACTCAGAGGCTCAGACATGCACCTCACAATTCCCGTGCAGCCGTCCATTCAGGCTCCGGGCCGCATCGACAGCATTCTGTGTCACTAGATGATTCAAGTGTCCTCTACCGCCCCTCCGGGGCAGGAAAGTGCCTGTGCACTTTTCAGGCAGAGTCTGCAGTGCACTACTACCTACAATGCACAACTCCCTGCGAAAGCCGGAACAAATACATAACGAAGGTCGAGGTACGATTCCATTGTCAAGTTGAAAGGCTTTGCATCGCAGGTGGGCAAGCTTGAGGCCCAAGATTTCAAGGATCAACACTGCGGTTGCATCCGAAGTGGCATGCAAGTACAGACAACTACTCGGGCAGCGGAAAATGCTCTCCGGAGCATGTAGCCGGGCAGGTGCCGAGACTTCCCTCGTGTAGATGTTATCTACGACGGCATCCACGGCTCTCGGCATGCCCTTGAGTAGCACGATGTCCTAATTCTCTGTTCTGCAAACCTTGTGGAATGCCTTGCTCCAAAACTCATTCTTCAAACGAATTGCCACATGAAGCAGGAACACACTGCACTCACCTTGCCTGCTACTCCGTTTTTCTAGCAGTCCCACTGTCCGCGGGTCCTTGAGACTGCGCGAGCATCTGGTGCTGACGAGTGAGGCAGCTTTGTACTTATCTCTGAAGTCCTTTGATGGCCGATCTCGTGCCGCTCGAACAACATCAAAACCGTGAACCGTGCTTCATGTGGGCAAGAGCAAGTCTCAAGAAAGGATCGGTCTCAGACTAAATCAAAGATGAAAGATTCAGAGCAAACCTGAGCAGGAGTGACGCGTGGACTGCAACATGTCTTTGCAAGACCATGAGATCCGGAGACAATCTCCGAGTCTCCTGCCGGGAGTTCTGTGCCTGGACAAGTATGAGAGCAAAAGCTCTCACAAGCACCATCGCCGGACCAGGAATTCCGAAGCCTCCTCTTTCTGGCTCTTGGGACTCATGCCTTGGATCGGTTGAGGTTCAGAACAGGTTTAATGCCAGTCTGACCACAATCCATGGTCAGATGAAACATCGCTGAAGGCTCTGACGCATCATTGCTTGCTTCATCTTCCTCCTCCTCTGAATCTCTCCGGCATCACACAGGTGGCAGTGCTTGCATTCTTTGCCTGAAGTTCGGTATCCAAGCACGCCTGTGCCGAGCAAAAGGCAAAGTAAGGGCTCGGCCGTTTTGGCAGCCAGACCCCTTCCAGAACCTGAAGTGTAGATGTCACAACTGCACCGCACTAAAGGCCGGCAGATACCAGCAGATTGTGACTGGAGCGTAGCAACCTGAGACTGCGGGTCGCGCCATGCACAGGGGCGGCAGTTTCCAGTGCCATGCAAGGCTGAGCCCTGCAAACGAAGCCACTTGGAGACAAGTCTTTAGTCTTGCATCCGACTGGTTTTCCTTGAGGCAACGAAGGCACCTCGCTGGGGTAGTCTTGCACGCAGGTCAATCCTGCCACGTGCCAGGCACATTCTGCGAGCAGTACGCACGTAAACCTAAGCAAGGGTGTGAAGACATGGAACCGTTCCGACTGCAAAGTCTCGCGTTAGTGAGACTTGGCCCGATCCTTGTGGGAAGTCCGCCGTTGGAGTAGCCCAGGCAGACTCCGGACCTATCCGTTCCGCAGCTGGGCACATCACTGCACTGCCGCGCAGTTCAAGTCGAGCAAGCAGACTGCTAAAGCTGCCGACTGGTGTTGCTGCCGTCAGACATCTCTTGCCTTCTTGACTCCACTGTATGCAAGGATAGGCAGCACAAGAAAGCCCCTACAGCTTGGACTTGCTTGGCCCATGACTCTGAACCCACGCATGTGGTCAGAGATTCCTCTTCAGAGAGGCTTCCTGCGTGGTGCTGCATCGAAGGTGCGTGCGATGCCCAAGCTTGCTTGCATCCGAGTCCTTTCTTGTGGCTGGGTTCCAAAGACGGAGCCTGACAGCAATCGCCACAGAAGGAGGGGATTTCCTCATCTGCTTCTCGGCTTTGAAACAGAAGCCTTCAAGAGACTTATACACAATACATGATGGGTGTATGCAATGTACAGGATGGGCCCGACACGCACACGCCTGGATGGATCGTCTCGTCACTTGCGCCTTTGGCGAAATGATTCCGAATGCCTCGAACAAAGCTGAAACTTGCAGACCTTTGCTTCCAGAAACATGTGCTCCAAGGTCCGAACCATGACAGAAGACTCCTCCTCTTCCTCGCACCCGGCAGACACCTTTGGCCTCGTGTATGCTACCCAGAGCTTCGGGCAAAGTTCCAGAAAATCTATGTACGGTGATCTTGCTCGAAGCTGAGATTGGGTCGTTGCCAGGCCCAAACGCATCACAGTCTGCTTTGCACGCTTTCTTGCCTCATGTCGGGGCAACCTCTGATCTCGTTTGTGTTATCGAGACCGACGCTCGTTTCATTCCGTTTCAAGCTCAGGCCCGCATTGCGATCATGGTCCACTAGAATTGAACGGACTTCTCATCTGGTGTGGAACTTTCAGAGAGCTGGAAGGAATTCGCGTCCGATCTCTTATATCTTGATCGAGGAGTGCGTATTAGAGGTGTGAGGCTTCGAACACCTCCTCCTCCTTCTCTTCGTGGTTTCCGCAGGCAGAGGCTCTCGCATCCCTGATCTGCTCGTTCCAGTCGTGACAAAGCTGCGATCCTCTAGGTTCTAGAAGACCCATCCCGGAGCCCTGTGCCCTCAGGCCTTGATTTCGCCCTCCGGGCACAGGTGACAATGTCCACACTCCTTTCCTGAAGCAGCAGAAATCCACCGGGACTGAAACTGCACAATGGTCGTAGAACAGTCACAAGCTGGGCCGGGCACCATTCTTGCATCCGCCTGGCTTGTGGAACCTTATGGATGTGTTATGGTGTGCACGTGCATTGGCACGCGGCATTGCTCACAGCTCACACTTCAATCAAAGGCTTGGTTCCCCCTTCAGGAAAAGACGGAAGCGAAGGAGCAAACCCTGAGCAGTCGGCCACGCACATGGACGACAAGTGCCTTGATCATGCAGCACAGAGCCATGGCTGGGCCTTGGTGCTTGGATAGATCGTGTTATACTAGAAGACACTCAACGCTCTTTGGCATGCCAAAGCTCGCCACGTGTTCGGTGGTGGTTGCAATCCTGGTGGGAACAATACACCTCGGTTTCTGCACAGTGAAGCGGAAGCAGCCAAGCTTCTCGGACTGGGCTTCTAGTAAGATCTGGGCACTGTCCGTCACCTAAGACACGACTTCAGGGAATCATCAGAACACATCAGAGCATGAGGCTTGGCTGCAACCTGGATGCGGCTTTGTCCAAAAGGCACGTCCTCGTCGTTCTCCTTGGGGCCTGGCTCGCGAATCCCCAAAAAAGTCACTGTCACTGTGTATCCCTCAACTGTCAGCCAGGCTTGTCTGCATCATGTAGTCTGGATCCTTGCGCATATCTCCAGGTGGTGAGGTAAACCTCTTCCTGGAAAGATGCGATCACTCTTGGGCAGCTGCATCATCCTCCTCTGCCAGGGCCTCAAAACCTCAAGAAATACAAGTGGATCTTGATGGAGAAACTGTTAGCAAAAGACTTGGATCCGAGCGAAGCATCTTCGGAAGCAAAAGCAAAGGTGATGTCATATCTGCAGGCAGAGTACCGCAGTTTCTACATCTGCTGGCAGCTGCGCAAAGCCGTGCAAAGCCGTGCCTTCTTCGTCATCAGCTGGTTCGGGTACAACAACGGGCGGATTCTCTGGTTCGACCTACACCAGCCATAACATCGGTGCTGCAGCCAAGCATCTTGTGAAGACCGTTTATGACACAGGGCACAAGCAGGAAGCTTCCAAAATATCTACGAAACACTCGGCATTTACAGATTGCCAGACATCATGCTGACAGCCTTGGTTGGCGAATGCGGGGATCCCGACGACTGCGGGGATCCCAAAGCAACAGCAGTATCCTGGGAAGAGAAGTCCAAGTCCACATTGCGCGAAAGATTTTCGGTCTCAGGTCGGCACCAAGGAGGCCAGAGAAATTGTTGCAGGCCTTGCAGAAGACCGAGTCCCAAAGTTGCTCAGTACGAAGAACCGCATGCTTGGAGCCGGACGTGCATTGCGGGGACAGTGGTCCATATGATGGGCTCATCGGATCAGCCATGCTGAGAACATCCTGGCAGTGCGGCAAAAGCTCAAAGCAAATGTAGCGCGGCGGCCATCTCTATTGCAGGCCCTCTGCCTCCAAACTTTCCGACTGTGGTGCGTCAAGGCCTCAGCACTTCATCAGGGACCAGATAGCAGACCACTGAACTTGAAAAGCAGAAAGTCAAGGTCTCTGGCACATAGATGGCAGCTGCACCTGCCAAAAGGTTTTGCAGATGCCGCTGGCAGAAGCTGGCACCACGTGGCCTTCTGGGGCTCCATGGATGTTGTGGGAGACCGAAGAGCAGAGTCCTTTCTTTGCGACTGTCACACGGTCACACGTCTCGCCTGCGCCCGATCCAAGGCCTGCGCCAGCATCAAGCTCAGCTTCTGCGGTGAGGGAGAGCGTGCGTAGCCCGCAGCCTTTGTCAATCAGAGAAGGCTCATAAGCCTAGAGAGGCGGGAAAGAGGCGGAGAGGAGGCCTCGCTGGGCTGAGGCATGCCAAGCGCCTAGGCTCTGAAGGATTCGTTTTCAGTGAGGCGGCGGGTAGCATCTCTCAGGCCGGAGCTTCTGCCAGCGACAAGGAGACAGGTGGCATGTTGAACAGCTACCTACTACACTATGAGCAGCACACTTGCAGTGACTGTACGATCCCGCTTCCTGCCTTGCGGCAGGCAAAGCAAAGGCTCGCAGGTGGGTCGTCCCTTCTAAGACAAAACCGCTGCGGATAGCAGAGACAACTGAAACTGAATTCACGGCAAGCAGGGTTTGACTTTCCCTCCAGACTTGGCGGGTGCACACACGATCCTCCTTGTCTCCAGACCGCCACGGTGCACACGGACAATAATGTCTTGCGACAGCGACTTCTACAAGTCACAGATCACTCTGGCCGGAACCTTCCACGGTCTAGCTGATGACACATTTCTCCGGTGCACGGCAAAACCTCCTTTGCATCGTTTCCTGAAGTCGCGGCTGCCGTTCACCGATTGTGACGCTAGGCCTTTATGATGCTGTCTCAGGCCTATGGTCAGAGCCCAGAGGCCAGTCTCGAAAAAGCCTAATAACCAACGGACCAAGCTGAATTCTGAGTGCTGCGGACCACTTTGGTCCACAACACGTCGCAGCCAGCATAGGCACTGGTTCCATGGTTGAACCGCAGGCTATGCTTGAGCTGGCACACATAGGATGCCTTCCTTTGTAGCATGTCAAACTTCGACGAATTGGAGCAACGAGAAAGGACAGAGGAGACAGGTCGAGAAAGAAGAGCTTGCGGACCGTATGCAAAAAGTGCAGTAGCTAAGCATCGACTCTGTTCGCAAAATGATCCAGAGGTTCGTGTGATGATGGTCGTGGCGCGCTCAGGCTTCACATGCCACGACACAAAAAAGCATGCAATGTTATGCATGACAGCACGAGTTGAGACCATCACTGTCATCAACCCTTCAGCTGCGGAACATGGAAGAGCCATGCTTGAAGCATGCACTGGCCCTCGCCGGCAAGGCTGGGCAGGCACTGTGTCGATTGGTTGCTGCCGAAGCTTGCATTGTCACATGTGATGCGGAAGGCCTTCTGCATGGGGCATAGTCAGAACATGCTCATTTCGAAGCCCTCCCAATTTCCTCCGTGCTGGACACTTCTGCTATTCGCGACCTTGCTTCCTGGAGCTTGCAGCAACACACAGGTTCGCAAATGACACTAGGTGCAAGAACAGTCTTCGGAGCAAGGATGACAGCAAGCAAGGCCTTGCGATGCAATCCGATCCACTATATCCAATATGATTAAGCATACATGCCCTCCCTGCGGCTGCTAAGCTTCGCAAGGACTGCTGGCTTCTGCATGCCAGCCACCAGCGTTCAACTCAAACATGACACAGTCAAAACGGTGCGGGCATACCTGTGCACTGTTCTGCGAGGTCTGGAATGGTAGCTGCATTGAGCTGCATCGGTCAGCCGATCAGCTGCAAGTCAGGCCTGACAAGGACTTTAATGATCTCTCTCTCTCTCTCTCTCTCTCTCTCTGTCTTTTGGAAGATTTTTCTCTGGTCCTGGAATGACAATCAGGAATGCTACACCACCCTCTTACGAACAACGTATGCTGTCCAGCCCGGCACGGCTCATCGGAAAGCGGAAGATCGCCGGTCCCAGCTAAGTTGCTGATTCCGTGTCCCAGCTCAAGACTGAGGGCCTGCACTTTCTTCAGTGCCGAGACTCCCAAGCCTTGTGGACCCGCGCCGCGTGTATGCTGGGCTTGGGTCATGCTTGGTCGATGGGGTTTATGGAGTCTATGGGTTGTCATCTTCGCTGGCATGTCTAACTGCACTTTTCAGAATCCCACTTTCCGTCCTTTCCAGACACCCAAAGCACCCAAGTCCCCGCACCCGAGGATCCAACTTGGCTCGTCCTCCGGTCGGGGACCGCGAGGCCTCACATGTCAACTCAGCCCAAGTGCTGGGCCTCAGGGGCCTCAGGGGCCTCAGGGCCTAGGGCAAGGACGCATCACGACCTGCTTAGCTTTCTTTCGGGCCTGCCAGAGACCCGTGCCAGCGAAAGGATACAGGAAAGGCACCGCAGGCCTTAATTTCGCCCTGAGGGCAGAGATGGCAATGTCCACAATCCCAACCGTTCTTGCAGCCTGCTTCCTTCCAGTACCTAGGCAGTAGGTCCCAAGCAAGCAAGAGAGTTGAGAGTTTTAGAGTGAAAATGAGCGAAAGCAGAAGCGAGCGGAAGCCAAGGCCCTTCGCCAGGCACAGGGCTTACATCGCTGGAGCTTGTGCAAAACCGAACCTTGACTTGGCCTGGACAGAAATGCTGACATGTCACGACAAACGCACACCAGAACACTGTTCTGTGTTGAGCATCTAGCTTGAAAGCAAGCTTGGGTGCCCTGCAGCTCTGAGAGAGCCGTGCCAGCCATGCCCGGAAGCCACATTGCACCTGACTCGTGAACGAGTGCCGGCTCGACGGGAACACCACCTTCACTTGCAAAGGCCGATGCCCTCATCGTCGCTCAGCCAGGGGGCTTTGCCACCGTGTACCTGAGTACTTCTTGGCTCGGGCAAAGCATCGCGAGCATGGTGAGGAGCACTTCCGGAAAAACGCGAGCATCAGCAGGCTCCTGCAGTGCTTAGAAGAAACTACTAGTAGCAGCTGTGAGGGAGCAAAGTATTTCTCCATCTGCACAGTTTCAACGGCAATCCTGCGTCAAGGCCACCTGGGCGTTTCGGCTCTCATCTGCTTGGAGACTTGCCAAAGAAGACGTTCCTGCAGGCGGGGTCATCCGAAGGTCTTGGCGCAGATCACGTTTGGCCCTCGAAATGGCCCGTTCGCCCAACTCGCTAACTCAGCATCTGAGATCTTAGGCTGGAGATCCTTTCGGTGCTGCCTTCTCCGAGGCCTTGATTCTGTGCATTTCTATTGATACAAATCTTCGACCCCGCCACCGTTCCGAATTCGTCAGATTCGTGTAAAGCCAAGCGGTGTAAATCTGACAAGTTTCCTTAATCTAGCTACCCTGGCTGCCGTGCTGTGGACGTGCATCTGACAGGTCCGCATACGTATCCCATGTGTCTTCTTTTTTCTGCGGAGCTACTTCCGTGCAGCACCTGCGTGCAAGCACCCAGAGAATACAACAGCTGCCCCGAGCGCGTGCCATGCATCCCGCCTGTCTCCTCGGAATCAACCTGCACGACAGGACACGGTGGCGAGTTTTCCTTTTCGTATCTCGCGGCCTTTGCAACCCGGCAGGCCAGCAGAAAGTCTGCGCTGCAACCTCAGACGCACCCCCTTCTTTCCTTCTTTCGAGTGATCCCGAAGAGTGCGTCAACGTGCCTTGGGGATGACTGAAGAGATCCTGCGCCCAGGCCCAGCAGGCTTCGTGTCCACTTCCCTTGCACGAAGCAATGCCTCTCCCTCCAGCGAGGCTTGCCCGAAACACAACGTGGAAGCATCCTGATCACCTGGCATGGCATGTCTGGGCACAGCACACAGAGAAGCTCAATTCCCAGTTGCAGACATCAGGAGAGCGGGCAAGATGACTGCGAAATCTCTCACCGCAATGTTTCGACTCGGGCCTGGCGCTAAGAAGTTGTAGTCTGAAGACTCCAAATCTGCGGTGTATGAGGCCTCTCAACAGCCAAAGGCAGCAGAAGCAATTGCACACTACAGGATGCATACATCTTGTACTCCTGCCTGGCACAGAGCTTCTTTGGCTGTTGCACCCACCTCGCAAGGAGCTTGACCCAAACAGCCCAATCCGATTCTTTCCTGCCTCTGGTGTCGGGGTCGTCTCCTCCACAAACTCTCGAGCACCTCCAAAATTGGACAATCGAGAAGTTCTCCAAAAGAATGACAGAGAAAGTCACGGTGTCCGAGTCCAGCACCGCCAATGACTCCGTATACATTGCGAGTCCGCGGCTCCTTCACCAGAACTCGTGCTGCAAAGGCAATATGCCGAGATTTCGGCAAACTCGGGTTTAGGAGCATTCAATCGCCTATGCTGCCCAATATCCCTCAGGATGTACACAGAAAGATAACTGCTCCCTGCCCAGGTCCTCAGAGTTAGGAAGCTCAGTTGGTATCGTACCAATCCAGAGCTGACGGTTGCCTCCGCGTCTCGTGGGAACTGACAATGCCAAGAAGCGCGTAAATTCTCATGCCCAGCTGCCTGGGGCTGGAAAGTATCGAGAAGCCTGACAAAGACGTCGCTGGTCGATGGGCAAACGACACGCGCAGCAAGTTCCGAATACTTTGGAATTCTCTGGTGGCCGTCCTTCAAACATGCATCAATGTATCAGCATGTCTCTTTGCTGTAAACTCTGGCCGCTTGTAGTCCCTGGCTGAGGAAGGCTCCGTGTCCACTCCCGAATCATCTGGCAACTTTGGTGTCTCCTCGTCAGTGCACACAAGCTTATTCAAGCTCGGAAAGACCAGGGCTACTCGCTCCACGCCTGACAAATTGCTGGCCCCAGACCTGGACTGCACAAAGAGTCGTAGGAGACATCACGGGGTCGTCTGCGGCATGTTCCAACTCTAAGGCTGCAGCTGTGATGCCAAAGCATGGCTGCTCCCAGAATTCAGAAACGCAACCGCTTTTCGCTATTACACAACCCGTGGCACGCTTAGAAAAACTCTGGCCGGCGTGACGCTGCTAGTCAACACTCAATTCTGAGACCACTCGCTGGGGGGGACCCTCTGGAGCTCAGTCAGCCACGGGTGGGCTGTTGAGCCTTGAGCTTCCTCTGCCGGTCTGCGTTCTCCGAGTGCATTCGTCAAGTGGTCACAAGGCCGGGACATGCTGAACAATATCATATTGTGCTCATCACTGGTTCTTCCAAAGATTGAGGAAGGTGCGAGAGTGACCACCACGTGCGGCTCCTGTCAGTCTGTCCGATTGAGACAACGCAAGAACCTGCTGCCCTACGGCACGCGAAGGAAGTCCTTTTGCAAGTCGTGGTCAGGGAACAGGCCCTCGAAGTTCCGAGCGAGACGCCTGCCACGTTTGTGTTCACACACATTAAGACGACACCTCCTGTTAGCATGTCATCCTTTTCTGGGACCACTTGGTCACGTGCCAAAGACAAATACTAATTTGCAAAAGCGAAGAGTTCAAACGAAATATGTTCGTGGCTCTTCGGTGCAACACCTGCCGCAAGTATTTTGCATGCCCGGTGAAGATCCACGTAACCCGAAGCCTCTACGCTTTGCAACTCGGATCTGTCGGTCCAAGTTTGAAATCCGTGGATACTGCACCGGCCGCAGGTGCATTCTCAAATGCACTGGACTTCACGTCCTTCATGTAGCCCCACCACAAGCTGCTTCACTCGCCTCCAACTGAGCATTGTGTCACATTGTGGAGTGGCAGCAGCATGCGGCGGTTTGAAAATCATTTTATTTATTGTCCTTTTATTGATGAGGCGGCCGTCACCTTTTGCTGTACTGTGTCCCAGGGCCTGGATCTACCATCGGATAGGGCATCTGAGCTTCAGCATGAGGTATAGGTTTATAGGTTGTCTACTAAATGCTGGGTACGCTGAACTGTGGCTTGGGACACGCAGGTCTTTGCTGCGATCGTGCAGCTGCTGTCCTCCTATGTACATGACGTGGCTCCCTTGACCTCGAAGATGCTGCCAAGATGTGCCAGGACCAGGATAAGGGTCAAGGCGGGAGGTCGAGTGCCGGGCTTTCTACAAGGGGCGCAGCCGTCGCGCCACCTCTCGTCCCACCATATGCCTCACACAATCACAAAGAAACGAAGCCGTAGCAGCTCCAGCAGTCGACCGAGGCAGCCAAGGCACCGTTCCTCTTGAACACTGGGGGATCCCAGAATTGCGGAATTCTCCTGAACACCAAGCGTAACGCGTGCTTGCGTAAGCAGGTCTTCCGTGGTTCCGTGTCTGCAGTCCTGCGTGCGACGGATGAGGTATGGCACGACTTCATCAACGGGTCCATATGGGACATACTTGTAGGCCCTGCGCTGCCCAAGACACATCGGACTGGCGCAAACAAGCTGCACTTTCGTGAGAGCAAGCGGGCAGCAAGCATGCCAGGCGACCTGTAGCCATAGCGCCCCAGCCTCGGCTGCAGTGTGAAGACTCGCCCCAGGGGTCTTCTGCGCTCGTTGACAAATGCGGTCGTTTCGTTGGGCCGAGAGTCGTGAACGTGAGATGATCGGCCATTCCCAGAAGTTGCCCAAAGCCGACGCGATCCTCGCTGCACATTTCACTCTCGGCTTCTATTCTAGGTCGAAGCGCAACGGCACCGGAACGGAGGGCGCTTTTCTCCAGCGCAGGCAAGTCTTAGACCACATTCACTGGTCCTACGGTGGGTCTCGCGCGTTCCTTCGCAAATTGACGGTCACGCACTCGAGTGCACTTCCACACAGCCAGCTGGATGAGAAGACTTGCCAGCGTCACCTGAGCTACTCACATCGCGGAGGATGACCATGAGCATCGATGTTCTTTCAAGAGGCTTGACAGCTGAGGTGGCCACAAATAAAATGACAATAAGAGTCCTGGTAAGGAATTTCACGCATTCAAGGAGCCAAACACGGTGCGCTGCCGCACAGCTCACTTGTGGTTTTCGTCCTCCAAGGGTGGTGCCAGTCGAGTACCGCGTAGATGGGGCACTCGTCCAAAGGGTAAGTCCTTCAGTTGAATAATTGGCCTCTGCCCTCAAATCCCCTCCGTCTTGTTCCAAACCAACAGCCAGTGTTGGCACTGCAACAAGTCTGTCCCGCATGCCATAGCTGGAGCAACTCCAATCTTGGTCGCATAGTGGATCAAGGTCCACACTGTGTACCTTTACAGCAGCAGAGAAGGAACAGTGGCAAATCATACCAAAAAGTCGAAGCAGCTTCACTATGCAGCCACGATGCAAAAGTGCGTATGCATAAAGGATCACCCCATGCTTCAGCATGAAGATGTTCTTGTTTATGACGAACTCCACGAAAAACAAAAGCATGTTCAAGAAATGCTCGAAAACCATTACCTTGCAAATTTGACACATGCTTCACAACCAAGCAGGACGTGCCCCTTGCATCATGACGATGATAGATCGTCAGTCGAAAGCTCGTGCTCAGCGCTTGCACGCATGCGTGGTGGCCATCCTCCCGACACAGCCTGCCTACACATTGCAAGGCAGGATTCTTGTGTTCCTTGCTCGCTGACTCGCGCGGTGCTCGAGCCGCTCAGCAACCCGAATCGCACACCATCCCAAGAGAGGCAAAAGAGGAGAAGAGCAATAGTCCGCCGAGGCCAAAGGCCTCTGGCGTTTTGATGGTTAGTACACACTAACCCTGTACCTAACCTTCTCCCTGCACAAACTTCCACCCGTTTTTAGCGCCTGTTTTCGACCCCCTTGCCCGGCTTCCGTCCTGCCACCCGTGATTTTCACAATTTCCCACCTTCCCCCCTCCCTTCCCCCTCAACTTGCTGCTGATTTTGTCTGCCCAACTCTTTCCCCTTGTTTCCGACGGCATGGCTTCCCCCCGCTGCCGCCCCCCGCCCGGGCTGCCCCAGTTTGGAGAACGGCCGTTCCCAGGCTGCGATGTGAAATTGCTGAATACCAGCAACTGCAGCTGCAGCGGAAGCGTCTGAAAGCAGCAAAATTTCAGTATATGCAGTGTGTCCTTGGTTTTGCTGACATGCTTGTCGGAAATGCTCATTTACGGGGGTCGAAAATAGGCGCTGAAAGCGGGATGCCAGAAACCGGTGCAGCCAAGCCGGCCCTGCCCTGCCTTCCAAGCGTTCTTCCTTTCCTTTCTCCTTCTTCTCTTTCTCCATCTTTTGCCACTTTTCCATCTTCCCGCTGCTTTCCATCTCCCACCCTTCCTTCCTGTCCTTCGCTCGCGTGTTTTTTCCATTGCTTAACTTCCCGGCCCACTTCTCTTGACTTGCTTTTTGTTCTAACCTGTCCTTTCTTCTTCCGAGCGTTCCTTCTTCCTCTTCCACGTTCTTGGCTTTTTCTTCTTTTTCCACCTGTCCGCTGCTTTGCGGCCCCAAGCTCCCTCCTTCTCGTTCCTGCTTTTCCTTCTGCCCCACCACTTCCTTTTTTTCTTTGTTCATTTACTCTTCCATCTTCCCGCCTTTTCCGTCTTCCCGCTGCTCCTTGCCCTCCCCCCCCCCCCCCCCCCCCCCCCCCCCCCCCCCCCCCCCCCCCCCCCCCCCCCCCCCCCCCCCCCCCCCCCCCCCCCCCCCCCCCCCCGCCCGGGTCAGCCCCCTTCCATCTCCGACCGAGTTCTCTTGACTTGCCCTTCCCTACCCTGCCCTTTCTTCTTCCAAGCGTTTTTCTTCCTCCCCCACGTCCTTGCCTTTCTCTCCTTTTTCCACCTTCCCGCTGCTTTCCTGCCCCAGCTCCTTCCTTCCCCTTGCTCCCCTTCCTTCTGCCCCACTTCCTTCTTTTCTTTGTCCATCTTTTGCCAGTCTACCACTTTTCCATCTTCCCCCGCCACTTTTCCATCTTCCCGCCTTTTCCATCTTCCCGCTGCTTTGGCTCGCGTGTTTTTGTTCATTGCTCTTCTCCTTCGGTTCTCCTTTCCCCCTCCTGCCCTGTTCTCACTTTTTGTGCTCCTTCTGTGCCTGCTGCTGCTGCTTGCGGTGCGCCGCTGCTGGCACTACTGGAGCCGCCAGCCGAGGCGGGCCGCGTAGCGATAGAACTATCTGACTCCAACCAAGGAAAAGCAAGAAAGAGTAAAAATACTCACGCAGGAGAAAGGAAGAGGAACCAAAGCAGGACTCCGACCCTCGTGCTTTTTCACACTTGAGCCACATACGTCAGTATGGGCTGTTTTGAGCTACATGACCAGACCTAATGCTATACATGGGGAAACACCGTGCTTCACAAATGCAATGCCTGGAACTCACGGCACCGTGGAACGGAAGGAGTCGGCTTGAACAGTCGAGGCTAGCTAGGTGGGCCATCCAGTCGAAAACAGAACATATGAGTCCAAGCTGTCCCTGCGGGTCTGAATCATGCTACGAGTACCGGCTTTTTAACGTGGCATCACGTGTTTATGTTGCAAATGGGGCAACAGTAACAGCACGGAATTTGAGCGCTGGGGCGTCCAACGGAAATGTTATCATGATCATGCTAGACCCTGGCATCAGCTTCGAACCCAACTGTCTTTGGGTCAGCATCACTGAAAAGACGAATTGCAATCAAGTGGCGTACCCCACGTGCATCTTCATGTCCCAAATCGGATTGATGAGTGTCCAGAATGCAAGGCACACCATGATGCAAATGGGAAAGGTTAAGTTCCAAAGCAGTGCCATTGCCTGCACCTCAGTTGCCAGGTCAGGATATGACGCCCCTGTACAGACGTTGCTAGGGCTCGCAACTTCACTAAAGCGGTGCAAGACTCGGATTTCGGAAGCTTGTAGAGCTCACGGAAAGAACTGCCGTCATCGCCACTCGATTGCCTCTTGGAGGCTGCTCGCGCTTGCACGGTGACGTATACAGCCAGCAAAATGTAGAGAGTCTCGAGAAGGAAGCTCCAGCGGGTCAGGTAAATGAGAAAGCGCCAGCCTGGGCAACACTTTCGACAAAGCGGCACGCAACAGAGTGTGGAGAAATTGAGTGCTTGGCCATCACGCGTCGTCACCCCGTCAAGCACCAGGGTCCCCAAAAAGAGGCACGCAACCTCACACCGCGCAAGATACAACTACCGGACAAGACCCATGACCCGACGACCTTCGCCAAGAAGCACAAGAGCGTATTGCGAGGAGCGCCCAGTCAGGAAGCAGCCATGACGCACCAAATATTTCCTCGGAGCTACTCATTAAACATCTGCAGCCATGACTGGCAATACTACCTCTCCGCTTCGTATCTGAGCTAGGCATTGGGCAGGCCAGCGCCCATTCGCTGAAGAGATGCCGAACAACTTGATCTGACAAGGGTGGCAAACTGAGTCGGAAAGAAAGATGTAGGGACAGGGACACGGTAGCACTTGGAATGGTAGACGAACGACAAGACCCAAAGAGATGTATGTCATGCCTTAGAGAACCTGCAAGCATATATATATATATATATGGGCGCACCCCTATTTGGGGTCCCCTACGTTATTCGCTATACCAACTGACTCGGTTATAACCACCAGACTAGGTTATAACCAGCTGACTACGTTATAATCAGGTGTACGTCATCGACTACAGTATTATATCCGGTTTGAAAACTAACCCGGGAAGTTGCAACAACCCATGCTTTCAGAATGCTGAAACCCGCACAGCGCTAAGAATTCTATGACACCCTCGTCGAAACCCTGTTACAATGTGCTAAAATCCTTGCCTTGAAGCCGTCGATATATCTTCGTAGTTCATCTTTGTGTGACTGTATCTAAACCGCTGTGTTTCAGTTTTTTCCAACAAGCGCGCTGTAGTCATGAGTCTGCTTCAGTCATTCCTTATCGCGAACTAGATTTTGGAACGAAAAGTTCTCCATCTTTGTACTGAAATGCCGCAATCCCACCAAAGTCTCTGTTGTTGGACGCATTGCTATGACGTTTTGGCAAACTGATAGCTTTCAATGACATATCCCTGTGCCCCTATGTGATTGCTTTTAAACACTGGTATATCCGGTAGGTGTATTTGAGTGGTGCATTCCTTAATTCTGTATGACGGCTGCCCCAAGCCAAAATTGAAAACTTGCATACTACAAGCCTAGCAAACGTTGTATAGTGTTTTTCCTGGGGGACGACATGAAGCGTCGCTTCTTAGGACGCGCACTGTCTCTATATGCTGAGTGATGAAGCCTGTGTTTTTTTGTATCAGCATCTTTTAACCATCACGTAAAGCCGACTGAAAACCATAAGGCTACATCTAGCTTGTCCGAATTTCTGTTTGTGTTCTTGTGAATATTCACTGAAGGTCGAATAGAAGCCATTGTTCCCAGTCCAAAACGTGATCCTCGTGTTAGAAAAAGTGGTAACCACACACCGAATCACTCCTCGAAAGAGGTTCATCCATGTAGTTGGAAATAGCAGTGCTAGAAATTTTCTACGTACTGAGCGAGGAAACCTAACAATTTGCAAGTTGCAAAGTTTGTTTCGCTCACCACACATATTCTTATCAGTTTTGTCTCGTCGAAATCCGGCTTCCTTGGAACGCCTGACCACGCTGTAAACTTTGAAATACTGTCTCTCCCCTACAATGACGTCGTATCAGTCGTATCTCAACTTTCTGTGTCCCGTGATATTCCAATGTTGACAACACTTACTGACCTACTTTAATCCCGACAGAGCCCCTTCATATTGCGCATTTTGATTCCTGGGTGAGTGACATGTTAGCGGCTATTCTCTCAATGTGTACACTGGTCTCATAAACCCGATGTACTGGAACGGACAGACCATTATGTAAAGTCCGCCATATAGCCTTTCCGCTAAAGTTGGGGAATGCGCACATGGTCCCCGGAATTATGTTTGTTACAGAGCACTGCATCATGCCTCAGCAACCGAATACATGCCAATTACCTCGGACCCTCTATTCTTCTAGTCCTTGTTTAGTTTCATTGCGGTTACATTCACTGAAACACCGAAACTTTCGAACGTTTGGATTTAGGTGTTGATGAAGTAGCGGTGGCACAGGCCTGGTTATAACCTCTGTCCCCGGTTATAACCAGGACACCTGCGTAGTAGACAGCCCTAGACCCATCACTAAACCATTAAACCATCAACAAACCATTAAATTAGTACACCGTTAAACCAATCCTTTCCCCCAATGGACCCATACCAATAAACCATTAAACCATTAAACCGATCCTTTTGCCCCATACCACTAATACCATTAAACCATTGAACCAATCCTTTACCCCATACCACTAAACCACTAAACGATTAAACCAATCCTTTTGCCCCATACCACTAAACCACTAAACCATTAAACCATTAAACCAATACTTTCGGCCCATACAGGGATGTGTCTCTCTCTATAGGGGAAATGATTGGCTTAATGGTTTAATGGTTTATTGGTTTAGTGGTATGGGGCAAAAGGATTGGTTTAATGGTTTAATGTTTTATTGGTTTGGGTCCATTGGGGGAAGGGATTGGTTTAATGGTTTAATGGTTTATTGGTTTGGGTCCATTGGGGGAAAGGATTGGTTTTATGGTTTATTGGTTTGGGTCCATTGGGGGAAAGGATTGGTTTAATGGTTTATTGGTTTGGGTCCATTGGGGGAAAGGATTGGTTTAATGGTTTAATGGTTTAATGGTTTAGGTGTGCAAAAACCCAAGGGACCCCATATAGGGGGGTACCCATATATATATATATATATATATATGTGCATTTACATGTACACGACATAAGCGTATCGAGATACCACAATAGAGCACAACACTATGTACGTATCGAGATATCACAAGAGAGCACAACACTATGTAACGGAATACCGGAATACAACTTCACACTCTAAGTACGTTGTGCATACAACCACATGTCGTATCATGGCTCATTCTATCACGCGGTCCTGCAATTCGCCATGTTCAACCTTTGCCTATGATTGATTAAACTCGGACTTAGCGGTGTATCTGTGGCTCCAAACACTATGCAATATGCATGCTAATGCATACGTGTAAACAGATCAACCAGCAAGCGGATAACTGGCAGCATTCACAAGCATTCAGTAGCATTCATTAAGGAATGGCCAGACACTATCCACAAGGCTAACAAGACAAGATCGCGAAAGGAGATAAGAGCAAGTTCTAAAGGAAACCCTTCATCAACAATGCAGGTCATGATCGCACAAGCGTGCGAACACATACCGACACACACCGATGCCTACACACAAACACGAACACACACTCACACACGCAAGACACACACACACACACATCATCCGTTGCATTTCTGTTACGTCTTTTGGCAACTTCAGCCTCCGGTGGAGAATCCACAACGCTTTGCGGAGATTCCAGCAGCTCCATGTTCCAACGCACGCATCGCACGTCCCACTTCGAGCTTGGGCCAGTGTACAGGCGGACAAGTTTCATTTCTGCCCCACTCCATCCCGCATGCAATGAAGACAGGAAGTGCATGCTGATGTCCTGGCTTACGCCGAGCTCTGCCATCTTGCGGATTGTCCGCTCGATGGAACCGCGATTGTGAGATGCCACCAGCACCTGCACACGCCAGCACGGCCCCTACAAAGAGCTTCGAAAAGAAGCAGCTGCCTCTGCTGGCGCACCACCTGGGCCCTGGAGAAGTCAAGAATCACTGCAGACTGCAGGGTAATGACTGTGCCTTGCCATCCTCCCCATGGTCCAAGATCAAGTCGATGGACGCATGAAAATTCTCCTCTGTGTCCTCGTAACTCTCCTTGGTGCACTGCACCACGGCTTGGGAAAACATTCCGTAGACAGATGCTTGCAGACCAGGATCGCATATGGGTGACTCTAATTCTCGCTTGAGTGCCTTCTCACGTTCTGAAACCATGTACCTTAGAGTCTTAGAGTCTCTCCGAGACTGATGAAGCTCCAGGATAATGTTTGAATTCCAGACACACTTGAAACACGAAAAACTGGGCAAAGAGACGCACCCCGCACAAGCTTGGCTCCGAAGCGCCAGCCTTCTCGCCTGACACGATCGAAGCAGTCTCTGCACTGCTTAATGTCGGCCTCGGATGCGTTACTGAGATACTGCTTGCTGTGCCACAGCTGGACTGGGTGAACAAGGCTCGGACTGCTCCTGCGGTCCTCGTCCGGGCGATTACAGGTAGGCCCCGCAAAGTTAGCTTCTTGCATTCTGTTGCAGGGTCGCTTCGACCGGCCCACTCAAGTGCAGTTGATTTGCCAATCTCCTCCGATCAAATCTGTGCCTCTGGAAGTGGCCTCTCACTTGTTGTGCGGACACTTGTGTCTTGTCGCAGCCATGTTGAGACCGGGACGGTGCTGCGAGTTGCGCAGCAGTGCATGTAGACTTGCACCGCAACAAGAAACAATGACAAAGCACCTGGATCTTTGCAGGTCTCGCTGAACTCTCGTCGGCATTCCCTGCCGAAGGTTGAAGATCGGACTCGCAGGCCAGCGTAAACTGCCAAGTTCATACGCCGGCAGTGCCTTGAGGTACGTCTGGTACGTATTGTAAACCTAGACGGTCTCAACAGCGATGCTGCCCTGTTGTTGTCACGTTCGAGTGACCGGCAATCGGCAGCTCCCCTGCATTGTAGATCCTCAGCCGCAGTGACTTCAAGACTTCATCATCTGAGCAGGCTCAGGAAGTCCGAGTCTCCGTTGCATGAAGATTGTGATGTGGTCGATTGCAGGCTGGATGTCGGTCCATTCCGCATCGATCCTAGGCTCCGCGTCTACGCACAGCCTCAAGACCACGGCTTCAAGCCAAGCTGCATTACGCGTACGCCGAGTTCCTGTGAAGCTGAAACAAACTCGACTAGCACCACCACAAGCACCAGCCCACCTGAGCCAAATCCAGGATTCCCTGGACTCGCTGCAGCATGTTTCCTTAGATTTTCAGGCAGCCTCCTACCCCGTGAGGATTTGCCCACAGGAATGAGCATTTGCATAGTTCGGTCATGCGGCTGTACAACTGGAGCTCCTCTTCGTTGAGCGCAGCGCGGTACAGTCGTCCTTCGAGGCTGACAATGGTGCACCAAGCAAGCCACATCGTGCACGAGCATGTTAAAAGAGAACTCCTCGGTGCTTGCACCCTCGCACCAGCTCGTTGATTTCGGACAGTTTGACACTCGATGACCACTCCAAATAGCTGATCTGCCTCAACATTAAATCCCCGAGATGTTCGGGTTGGAACCGAGACCCCAACAGCAACTTCAAACCTCAGCCCGTCTCAGCACATGGCCCATCTCCATCGGTGTCCATCGTTTCGAACATAGACTTGAGCTCGGCCTGTACACTGATCGGGGGTGTCACGATGGCCAGGCTCCTAGGAGTAGCTGAAACGGCTGAAGACATCATCTTGTGTATGATCCCGGTTCGGCCGGGCCCCCCCCCCTCCCCCCCCCAATGGTTCCTCCTCCCCCCCTGTGGTGTGGTGTGGTTGCGGGTTGCTTCGCCGTCCCTGGGTGTGGTGTGGTGTGGTTCGGGAGTGGGTCTGCTTAGGCTGGTTACCCCACTCCCCCCCTGTGGTGTGGTGTGGTTTGGGTTTCCTGCGCGGGTCTGCTTGGCGTGTGAGCCCTCGTGTGGAAAAAGCTTGCACAGTCACACACAGATTCGGCTTGGGGAGCGTGGGGGGGGGGATACCATTGGGGGGGAGGGTCGGTGAACCGAGAACCGGGATCATATAGGATCATATATGACATCTGCCCCGATGCGGATGCAGCACCTCAGTCTTGCCCTCAAACATTTTGAGCCAGCCAGTCTTGAAGGTCTCGAAATCCATTTTGAAAGACCGGTCTATGGCCTTAGACTTCGCCACATGTCTCGTTTTGAAAGCTTGAAACGGAACGAGACAAGATAATCACTGCGGCTTGAAGTGGAAGGCAGGCAACATAGAACGGCTCGGAAACCTCGTCGTCGTGCGAGAGCCGCTTGTACCTGGTGCGGACCCCATGCAACCCAATGGACCCAACACTGGCAAGAAACGCCGCGACAAAATGGCTGCAGATGCTTGCCAGGGCAAGGGCACAATCGACAGACCTCCCCAAGGCAAGTAGACATCCGCTCGAGCAGCTGTGGATTCCTCGAATCGAACTCTTCGTTGAGACTGCATTGCGCCGCCCTGCGCAAGCACAGTGCAAGCAGGACTCCCCAGGCCAGACAACTTGATCGCAGCAAAGCCATCCTGGGCTCACAGCAGTTCAGATGTTCTGGCACACTTGCTGAAGACTAAGCAGGACTGGAAGAATTGTAGCCACGCCGTCTGGTGTTGCATCTCGCACTGCACGAACAGCTGTCCGAAAGATCTGAGCATTCGCATCGCAGAGTGCCTTGCATGGTGCATGCATCAATACAATCGCTCTGCAAGCGAAAATGAGCCACTACTCACTACCCTGTGCCTCATTCTTGTAGTCGTAGCTGCGGCTGCTCATCGGCGCTCCGACAATCTCCTGGGGGAAAATACAGCGCGGGACACAGATCTGCTCAAGCCGCAAGCGCACACAAGCGCACATAAGCGCACCCAAGAGACCTCCTCGCTGACTTCTTCCGTCGGCTTCACGATTTCCGGCAGTTCTCCGTCTTTTGCTTCTGCGGCATAGTCCAAGATGCCTCCGACCTCAGCTGGCCGCCAGACTCGAGACACAAAGGCTCCCCATCGGAAACAGGCCAAAAGCCGCCAAGGCTGGCACGTTGTATCTGCGAAGCTCGTGCATTCGAGGCACTATCTCCTGCAGACTTCACAACGTGGGTGACATGTCGCAGGTGGAGACGAGTGAGTTCTTGCAAGCTGGAGCCAAAACAAGCACGTGTCCTGGCTGGTTTCTCCTGCACAGAAATGATCAAAGAAGGTCTTCCTGAGGAGGAGATGAGTCAGCCTGCAAACAGCTTGAGTAGCAGCAGGATCACGCCTCTGTGCACACAGCCTGGAGCCCAGGATCTTGAGCGAGTAGTCGTAGAGTGTGTCGCAGTGACGCACGATTGGGCCAATGGCGCAAGTTTGGAACACACAATAGGCACGAACGAGCTCCCCTTAGCTCCGAGATAACAAAACACCAAGACTCGCAAGGGCTCGCAACAGCCTTTCTTACGATACTCCAGAGTTTCATTTGAGGCGCACAGGGATTTGGACTCAAAGGCCACCGTGGAGTCGGTGAATTCGTGAGAGATACTCTTCGCCTTGGCTTCCTTTCCTCATTTCGGGCAGCGACAGATTCAATAGCTTTCCGCACACCTCTGTCGCCCCACCTGCTGCTGCACTGGTGGTGACGAAGCGGAACTCCCGTTGCAATGGAGCTGCTGCACGAAGACACAGACGGGTGGTCCGTCCCGGCCCCTGCATGCGGTGAAGCACATTTCTGGTGCACTCTGGCGCGGTGTGTCGTGGAACATATGAGAAGCTGTAGCCTTCAGAACACAAGTTCGCCAGGCCAGGCAGGGTCTTCCCAGTTGCAGCATGACAAGCGGAAACTGATGCTCAAACTGCTGATCTGTGAGCACCCGCTGCGAGCTGTCGAGTCAATCTGCAGAATCAAACTGCATCATCCCCGTAAGCTTAAGTCATGACCATCATAAGACCCATTCTATGCTAGTGGCGTATGGCTGCGGCGGAGGCAGACTTGCAAAAAGGTTGTTCTCACACCCATACATGATGCTGCCAACTCGCAAGTCACCACGAGAGCCTGGTGACGGTGTGAACCTGGACGTCGCACCTTTGCATTTCCACTTCTGCACTCTGACCAAAGTCCGTTCCTGAGGTGCTGGCATTCTGCAGGAGGCGGTGAGAACCAACAGCCGTCAAGGGCGACTAGGCTGTGAACTTTAGCCATCTGAACTGTTCAAATTATTGCGGCTGCCAGGGCACTTACATTCCGGGGGCACTGCACACGCTGACCGGTCGAGATTGAATCCGAGTGCAGTGCTTGAAGGCGCTCAAGCTTGAGCATGGCAGAAAACTCACAAAGCACGAAGTGTGCAACACGAGTCTGCCAACTGCAAAAGTCTCCTTGTTTTGCATTCCGTGCTACCCGACTATCCATAGGGTCGAGGCACTGGAAACAGCATAACCCATCTTCCTAGAAAGCTAACAGGCTATTCGCAGATTCGTCAACAGAACAAGATTTCACCCATGAGAAACCTTGGTGCAGTCTTTGTGCACCCGCTGCAGCCTGAACTGTTTGTTCAACCGTTCGGGTGAAGCGTGCAAGGCCAGGCCCATTATAGGGCCCAGTCAAGGGTCTGATGAATCAATCACGCGCGTCTGGAACGTCTGAGCCCATGACCCTGGCTGACACGGGCATGCTACAATGTTACCACATCTGTCAAAGCTCAGAGCACTGTCCTGATGTCCGTGTCCGTATTGCAAGAAACGGTCGGACACGAGACGAGCAATCGTGTGGTCATGCCACGAACCAACAAACCAGCACGAAGGAAAGCCCTTCCAAGCAAAGACATTCTTCGAAGAGACAGAGCAACAGTGATCACTGGAGTTGCGGTCACAAGCAGTTTAGCAACAGGGCTGTGAAGCCGTCGAGGACCCGCGCTGACGGGCAGGTGCTTCCGCAGGCCTGCACGGAAAAGTAAAGCCGCGAAGCTTGGAGCTTTGCAACTCGTGGACTGGGAACCAGGCTGTTTCGCGTCCTCGGAACAGGGGAACCCTGCCCAGGAAGCTGCACTGCATGTTTGCACACACGGCTCACGCACGACTTCACCAAATGATGCACCTGAAACTGCGCCTACACTGCACACATGCCAGCTACAGCACAGAGCCTCCAGGGCCTTTCAGAAGCAGCTCATCGAATGCCATCTGCAGAGGCATCGACGGCCCTCTCTCTGGCTCTGGCTGCACTACATTGACAAGAAGATGACCTGGCTGGGTCTGAAGTCATAGACCACAACCGTGCCATCATTGTGCACCTGGCAAGCGTACCAAAGTGCTGATGGGCCTATCTCGCTCGCGCACAGAGCTGCACCTGCAAAGCAATCCTCAGCTGGCGCCGAAATTGCAGTGATTGAGCAGGACGAATGCCTACATCCTACGAAGTATTATGATCTGCTTCAAAGCATCCATTCCTCGAACTTGGTGTGCTTGGCGGGTGGGAAAAACACCTTCTTCCTTGGCAGCAGACAAGCAAGGAAGCATCAAAGTGCAAATTCGCGGTCGACTCTGGTCGAGGCCTCACAATGGTGGTGGATCTACAAATACGAATTTAACAGTGTTAGCAGAAGTAGACTCGCAGTGGGAGAGGAGCCAAGACTAGCAGTACCAGAACTGCAGGGACGGAGAGCTACTGTTCGTAATCGTCGTCTGCCATGTGGCTGGACGGATCGCACACAACACAATGAATGGGATCCCTTTGGCTACTCGTACATCTCACACTACAGAACATGTTGTAGGATCCATTGGACTTTGGTCTTAACGTCAGAGTGCCCACGTAAACTCGGATTCGACTAATGCTAGCTAGCTCTCGTAATAGTATGCAGCAGGCAAACAATACTGAAGCCATCAACAGAACAAAACACCTCAAAATCCTCAGCCGGCCGCTGAAGGGAACTGGAACGATAGACGCTCAGCGATTCCTTGCCATACGCAACAAGCCCTCGTCCAAAGTCAACAGCAAACTCTCTAGCACGATGTGCAAACAAGCCTGGCCCGATTTGTGAAAGGAGCAAACATTGAGGAAATTCCTGCGGCAGCTGCTTCGAACACGGTAGCGCCACTATACATTGTTGAAAACGTCTAAATAGTTGCACTCTGATACCATGCAAGCGAGGCAATCTGCACACCCCGCGACTAAATAGGGGCTAGGCGAAACACGCAGTCGTGTTGATTCAATGCCAGCTTCGCAACACTGCAGCGTCAGAGGGCCCCGTTCCCTACTGGCTGCCAAGAGTGTATGTCCGCCTCTACCAGCTCTGGTCATTTCAACACCGCAGTAATCCGCACGCCAAACAAAATAAGGGTAACTGCCACAGGTAGCCCTCGCATTGCAAGCACGACAAGCTCTGGCCTGTACGAGGCGAAGTAAGTGTCGACGTCGGGAAGGCTGAGTCTTGGCAGATATCCACAGTTCTGATGCTGCTCCACTGCTCGTGGAGCATCGGCTTGGGCTCCGCGCGTCTTGATCAGGCGACAATTTGGTCGGAGCTCTTTGTACAGAAAGTGCCTGGGGATGTGCAGATGTCAAAGTGTCCAAGGCGGCTCTTAAGAATCTGTGGTTCTGCATTCCCCGTTCCTCTCTCACTACTTCATGTCTGTTGCAGGGTTGCTGGCTGGGCCAAGGCGCCCTGTGCTGTTCATTTGCCACTCCACGCTGGACAAGTGGGGGAGACAATATCGGGAAGAGTCACGGTAGCTCTGTTCTTCGCCGTTCGGTCCTGTGGAACTTCGTGCTGAAATACCCTGTCACTTTCGCTGGTCGCACTTATGTGTATAGGGAACCGTCCCGCCGAGCTCTTTGGGTAGATTCCCAGCCGCGAGCGACAAAATGAGTCTTGTTGACTTCCATGTGATGTTTGCGTTGAACCCCGACTCTCACTCCATGTCGTTCATGTGCTTCCATAAAAGTCACTATTTCCAACCTCCATGAAACGGGTTGACGTCATCTGAGGTCTCTACCGAATACCAACAGATTGCAAATGATGTTGCCCTTGGGAGTACATGGTATTCCTGCATAGTGGCGGTGCGCCCCCTCGAAACCCCGGCAGTGCCTGACCGGATCTATTTGTTGGAGCAACAGGTACCACCTTTGGGGTGGGAGGAGGAGATGGAGAAAAAGCTAAGCAGTGCGGAACATGACGTACCCTTGTCGGTCAGGAAGAAGTCGGATAGGGCAGGTGTCCCAACCTTCGGGCCTAGAGAAACAGCAATTAAGCCAGCACGTCGAAAAAGACTTACAACTTCGACAGAAAATTGCCCTGGACACACTGCAGTAGGATTCGAGCAAAGCTGTTTTGAGAATGATGTACAGCGTCGATATCCAGGCTATACCATTCTGCTGTCCGTTAGAGTCAACGAAGCAAGGAGCACCCCGGAACTCCAGCGAAGCGGAAAGCACACGAAGTGGAGGAGCAAACGGAATAGTGACCTCGAGTAACCAGTTTGTGGGATGAACCCGTGTGCTGTCAATTGCGAACTGAATGACGGATCCTACTACGACTCTTTCCACAGGAACACATGCTGGGCGGTATAGAAGTTAAGTACAACGATCTCCCATGCTCACCCATGCATCCGAGCGGGCAGGAACAAACAACCGCCGCGCTCTGGAGCTCGAGACACCAAAGTTCGCTGACGACTTTTCTCTTCCATCGTTTGGATAGAAACACTACAGCGCCGTTCGGCGTCCAGGCTCACAACCTGAAGCCGTTGCCGGGCGCGCACTTCAGGAGGAGTGGCTGGGGAAAAGAATTTAAGGACGAAGCATCGTCGAGCCAAAGTGCTACAAGCAGCCACACCGTTCGCGGTTGTTACTGCACATGCGTTGTGTGTTTCACGCAACCAGTGAAGCAAACAAGGCTTCGAGAGCATCTAGTTGTCGGGTTTTCCCAGAGTGGAACTTCTGCTGGGAGCAGATACCGATTGCTAGTTGCGCCACGCGACGGTTCGGTCGGTTGCGCTTTTGCACGTGCAGAGCTCTACTGTGCGACGAGCCCCTGCTAGGTAGTATTAGTTTGGGCGGCAGCATTCGTCGATTTGTTTGGGAGATGCTCAAACGAAGCGACACTTTTGGGATTTCATTCGCTTGACAAGAAGTGGACTTCCTGAGAGAGAAACTGTCCTGGACCCGTGCCACAGCCCGTTGAAACACATCCGCTTCCGAATGAGGGTTCAATGGCATTGCTGGCAATCCGGGCACACAGGAAAGGACAGAATCGCTCAGCTGAGTTCGTCTCTGCAAAGCATCGCCACTAAGCTGTGCAGCAGCTGCAGAAGCCTGGGGGGTAAGCTCAGAGGCCCCTAGACTCCAGATGACCTTTGACCCGGGACACTGGCCAGATCCAAAACGGCAAGGAGGCCGGTCCCAACTGCTGCCTAAAGCACTTCAGAAGCCTTTATGCGAGTGGTGCACGGCTGAGGCTGGAGCAGGGAGAGCAGCGCCACCTTGTAAGTGAGGCGGTATGTCGAGCATGACATAGGATAGCAGCATGCGGCAAAATGCTGCAACATCCGTCTGACACATCTGCATGCATAGCCCAAACAGCGAGCCTTGAGGTGCAAAGCGAGCTCCAGCCGGCAGTCGTGACTTCTGCACAGAGGCCTGAGACTGAAACAACTCTTGATCGGGATGTGATTCGTCATGCGATGATCCGTGCTGAGCCAGCCTCTCGTTGCTGTCTTCCTGGGGGAACCATCGTGGCAAATCTCAACCACACGTGTCCAGCGAGTGGCGTTCATGGTCCTTCGAGCTGTCGTCTTTCGGAGCCTTGTCCGGCAGGCCCGAATGTAAGTTGCCTTGACTCCTGACTCACTGAACTCACCCTCATAAGCATTCCACTTTCCATGGATTGGCCCTCCACCTTTCATGATGACGACTCCAGCACGCAGATGGCTGCTGAGCTTGATGGGCCTCGAAGTCTGGATGAAGCCAGAGCTTCCAGAAGAAGAGATCGAGACCTGAGGGCACGAACCCACTACGAATGCCGCTGCAGATTCAGCAGCTTGAGTGACTGACGATTTGCAGACATGTTGTCCTGAATTACCACCATGAAATCCTGCATCAAGCAGCCAATTAAGAAGAACAACGAGGACAGTAAACACCGATACGCAAACCACTCTGAGCCTGAGTCAGCACCAAGTCGAAGGGCTCCTGGTGAGATGGCTCGTTCGCTTCCGCTGCTTCGAGGGCTTTCTTGAATGTGCCATGCTTTGCCGTGCTTTCCCACCTCGCAGCCGCTGTAGAAGCGAAATATCGGCGAAAACCCAGCTTTGGAGTCCCAAAGCGTTATCACTGACCTGCCAGTGCCAAGAGATGCTTCGGTGCCAAAATTGACTTCTGTAGTGATGCGGATATCATCTTCAGATGGTATGTACTTGCAGCGATCGTCACTTCCCATGGGCAAGCCTCGAATCCAATGCGCAAAGGATGAAGTGATCCATGGTGTAGACCTTACTCCAACATACCAAAACTTGCATGCTGCTACATGTACTCTGGTATGAATGCTCGGTCGCAGAGCAGAGACCCAGGTCACACGCGCCACATCCACCTGCTTTCACACTGCAGTGAACTCTCAGCACTGGCATCTACCCAGCGTGCCTGCACCAGCGGGCTGTCTGCTTGCAAGAAAGCCCGAGGCTCTCCGTCCAATGTCCACACCTCTGCACTGCACACACTCGTCTCCTGCAAGGAGCGGACATCTTCTGGGATCGCGACATTCAGAGATCTCTGGCTGCCACGGCCCTCCGCTGCACAACGGGCGATCATGCTCAAACCACTCCCTTCAGTTCGTTCAACCGGGCATGGGAGAACGACATTTTCTGAAACCTGGTGCGTCTGGGCCAGAGACGGTCCGAAAGATAGTGGGCGAGGTAAGGACCCGCTGCGTAGAGGAAACAAGCTTCTCATCAAGATTGAAGAGTCCCCCCCCCGCGGCGTGTGGAAATGAAGGGGCGAATGTCAGAGCAAACCGACACACATGGGCAGCGTTGTATGAGGCTGCCGTGGAAGAGTTGTCCTTGCGAGCACCAAGAACGTCCTATCGGGACCTCCTGAAAAAGACAAAATCGAGGATGCGGTAGACACCATTGCGAGATTGATAGGGGGACATCCAGACTTGATTTGCAGCGAGAGAGACCTGAGGGACAAGTGGGATATGGTCTTTCAGGAGTGATATTATGAGAAAGCCACGTTGTTAGGGGACAGGAGTAAACAGCGACATGGTCTCTCTGCTGACAAGGGGAAGGGTTCCGGAGGTAGTCAAAGAGTTCAGTGAGAGCCTCCAGCTCCCCTCTAGTGACTCTAGTGGTAGACCTCGGGAGGGTGTCCAAGAAATAGGTACGGCATGCCCCAAAACAGAGGAGAGGCGGTCAGTGGCAAGCGCTAACCCGCCGCAGAGTTTTTGAAGGAGACAACACGATTGTTCGCACAGGAGCCGGCTGTGCGCATGAGTAAAGGAGCCGCTTTGTTTGGCAGGATTTGAGGCCGAGAAGAACAAAGACGTCGTCCCTGCTTGTTTTTGCGAAGCACTAGAAAAAGCTTGAAGGACACCTCGGCGAACACTCTTGATGCCCCACCAGTTTGCCATCACGATTGATTACTGCTGAAGTGTGGACGAGCATCACACCGCCTGCAGGGGATGTATGCAACACCCTCCACCGGAGCTCTTGCGAGGTTTTTCTGGAGTGCAGTACAGTGTAAGAAGCAGCAGTCTTAGCACCTCCCCTCAAACAGTCTTGCTCTGTGCTTCATCACGACTTCACTGGTGGAGACGCCAGCAAAACACATGCACATGGCCTAGGTGACGGAGAATTCAACATGACTGTACTTAGGCTGCTGTTTCTTCATTGGGTCCCCAATGCAACCGTCCTCTGCGGCCTGGGGACCTTGGCTGCATCCTTTCCCTCGGGCGCGCGAGCCGAGCATGTTGGATCGCCGCTTAGGGGACTGCATCGAGTATACCACACACATCATGATTTGTCGGGCTCTTCTAGGGTGCCCAGGACATCTGTCCAGGAAAGCTCGGGAGCTCTCTCCAAGAATGACTTCCGTGCTCTTGAAGCGCCTGAACAGTGTCGGCTGCCAAAGGACCAGCATGAGGAGCTGCATGGCGCCAGGTCAGCAATAAGCCTCCCATCCACTGGACCTGCTTTCGGCCAACTTCCAGCTGCAAGTTTAGTCAGAACGGGAAGCACCTCCAGCGTGTCCCGTGCACCTTGCAAGAGACTTTGGGACACCAGCCAGACGTCTGCTTCTGGGAGTCATGCCGGGTGAACGCTCCAGCTCGGTGTTGGGACCTGCAAATCAGCACGCTGACGCGGCCCATGTGTGAAATGCTCTGGGCACCGAGCTTTTCCTGCCAAAGCTTGTACCAATGTCATCATGCTGGCACGAGGCAAGCGACACTCTTGGAGAGGTCTGTGAGGGCTAGTGCTAGGGCAAGGCCTCACCTCGATGCAGCAAATGAACTCCAAGGTCTCCGTGTGCCAAAGAAGGCAACAGCTGCTCTCAACCAGAATGAGCCTCTGCCTGCATGGGCCCATCAATGAAATTTGTGTGGTGCTGCATGCTGGCAGACTGCCAGCCTGTGCACCAACAGCTCAAGGGGGCGACCAACCTCACAAAGCTGGGCTCTCTGCTCTCTGTCTGCTCTCTGCTCAATGCAGCTCTTGCGGGCTGGGGCCGCTGCTCTTGAAAGCAAGCCGGGATGCCTAAACACATCCGAACACCGTGACGCCATGCAAAACTGGTTGCCAAAGAAGTCACTCAAGCTGCAGCCCTGGCCTGGCATCTGGCAGCGTAATTGGCTCGCGTGAGCTGTCGTACTCCCAGACCTCTAGGCAGCGCCGCTGCCATGATGATGCCCTGCACTTAAGCTGTTCAATAGGCCACCTTGATGCAATCATTCAGGCAGACGAAGAGCTTGTTCTTGACGTTGGCGAGTCTGTGGAAGCATCCTGAACATCAAGACTCAAAGGTATATAAGCGTCCAAACGATGTTTTCCGACGGTGTCTCCTCTGAAGGAAACGATTGCACTTTGCTTACTGCGCTTGCATGCTGCTGATTGCCATCCGAACACACACAGACACACACACTGGCAATGCAAACAGCAGGTCCATGCTGAATGGATTTTGTAAAGCGTGCTGGCTTTCATCTTCAGAGGCTCCTCATCTGGGTAGCAGGATCGTCTTGCAAGCATCTGAAGAGCAGCTCTGCTTCTCAGGTCCGGTGCACTTCTGCAAAGATTCAATTTGCCGAAGGATCTTGCGTTCTGGAGGGATCTGGAGGTCTCCGGGTCTGACACCCTGCTCCTAATCCTGCTGTCCTGGTGGACTTTGCTGACTGAGGCCATCGCTTCTGAAAATCTGTCCTGTGTCAATCTCCCTGAGAACCTTTCGATTGACCATACGGAAGGTATCGAGCGGCTTGTGAGCTGTCTGTTGCAGCGTGCTTTACGATGCACCTGCCCGTCGCTGCATCGGACCACTTGCACCACACGGCCATTCTCCCAAAAGAAGACGTTGCCTCATGCCAGATGCTGAAGCAGCACATGAGTCTAATAGAGGTCTGCCATATAAAATGATCCCCTAGGACCCAGCAGTTGTCTGCCACCTCCAAACCTTGGCAACGACACAGTCTTGTTGGACCAAGCAAGATCCTCCCTACTGTCTCATACAGCCGGGGCTTGTGGCTGCCGCGGTAACGCTTTCGCTGCCTTTCAATGCATGTTATTTTCTCCTCTTTACCCATTGTGAGACGCCGAAGACCTCCTTGTCCGGCTGCGAACCGCAGACGATCCGGGAGCACCTTAAGTCACAGCCCCGTAGTCATCGACCGGCGGTGAACAGCTTGGATTGTTGTGAGCTTCTGTGCATTGAGGTAGGCACCATCGAAGGCCTGAGGAAGCTAGCAGCTAGCAGCCAAAGAGATGGCTATGCACAAGAGCAGTGGCGACACTAGGCCTTCAGAATGAACCCAACACGTACGACGTACAATTATTCTCGCAGACTCGCACGGAGATTGGATGCTGTGCTATGCAACAAGGAAGAAGGCGAAGAAGGATGCGTCCCACCTCTCCAAGCCAAGCACAAGGCCTCAGCCTAGGCGTGCAAATGGTGCCAGCTCCCAGCTCGAGCAACCATGTCGTGACCGTCTCAGCGTTTGACAAGGCAGGCATGGTCCTTTTCATGGCATTCTGTTGGTCGACGTTGTGGTGGACCTTTCACGGCCCTTCCATTCGCCGCACACCAAAAACTCTTCGGGACCAACCCAAGCCCCAAACTCCAGAACCATTTTCGGTCTCTCATTTCAAGCACGACTTTGGCACCACCGCCGTGCACACATCTTACTTATCTTGCTTCCAGATACCCAAAAAGCACTCATCCCAGCTTTTTGAATTGCAAGGCAACCTGGCAACGAGCATATCTCACGACATGTGACACACAAAGCTGAGACATTGAAGTTAACATCATACCATATGGACATCAGTCTCGAAACTACTGCACTGTGACCTGTCGAATGTAGATGAAGAGTCGCCGCCATCTGCCGTCATCCCACACCTCTTCATAGGTGCACGGCCGTGCACCGGCCCCATGGTCAGAGTTTGAGATGTGGAGGCCTCCAAAGAGCGCATGTAATCTTCATAGTAGACGCCGAAGAACTGAAGCACGAACAGGTGCCTGTCGCATCTCGAACAATGACAGAGCTGTGCACATGAATAACGCTGTGGCTCCCGCCAGTGCTCGTGCACTGCTGCAAGCCTGTGCACAGGGCTTTCGTTCTCGTGCTCCCGATGCAAGTTTAGTGGCCATCGCGATGTTGCAGCCGATGTGGGTCTCTAATTTTGGGCGAACCGCATGCCAAACCTTTCAAAAAGCAGTTCGAAGTGACTTTTTGGTCATGAACCTTTGCGGCCATACTCGAAAGCCACGGCAACTACCCCGGCCTTTGTGCTATGTGATTCCATGAGCAAGCTTTCGAAAGTGAAGTCACGTCGAGAAACGACCTCAAACTCTCAACATGTGGACAATCCATCCTGAGAGCTAGCTGCCCGGGTGCACGGCAACACCAACGTAAGAACGTCTGCCCGAAGATCACAAATAGATGCATGATGCCTGTTCGCACAGGTCGATTCAAGCCGCATACCTCGAAGAAGTACTCGCGCCGCAACACATGCCTTGCGACCCAGCTCATGGCAGAAGATCATGGTCACCATATCATGCTGAAGAAGCCATAGCCGTGTGCTGAACCTTGTTGAGACTTTGAATGTCATGTCCAATGGAGTTGCGTGAGTTACGAAACTCAATGAGCTTTCTGATGCTTTTAGCCGTCGCTTTTGGCGAGAGTTGGAAACCGAAAAGAAGCGGGTGAGAACAGTCAGGACAGTGTTTCACATAACATCTGAGTGCTGGCAGACTGAAAAGGTGACGAGTGTAGCGTTACCGGCAGGCCACCACGCCAAGCGATGACTGTGAGCTCGTCACCCAAGCACAAAAAAACTTGCCAAGATAACAAGCAAACCCGACTGCTGCGAATCCAAGCTCTCATCGAAGCTACAGCAAGCAGAAACCAAACTTCATCGTATCTTCACAGTGCGTGTGGCTCACATGCAAATTGTTGCGGTGCCGCGGAAGTGAGCTACTGCTTTGCGCTGGGCAGCGAACAAGATGTTCCAAGGTCCGACTTGGCGCTTCTGCTGCCATCATACTGTGCAAGCAACTGAAGCCGGCAGACAACCGCCGAGCGTGACCGCGAGTCTTATCTAATACAAATTTTCTTTCCAAAAAACGGACACAACTGTTTTCTGCAACCACACAACCAAGCTTCTCGAAGCTTTTCATTTTGGTGACTTTGGATAGAAGCTTCCTATTCTCAGTGTTCATCAAGCTTGCAAGTTCGTCGTCGAAACAGCAGAGGAACCAGCGATTTTGGCTGGCGAGATGACACGCCTGTTGTCTGAATTGTCCACGTCGCTGAATTCTGGCGCAGAAAATCCTCTGCGGAACGTTGGGTTTTCAGCAATGAGTCTGAGCAGCACGCAGCTTCCGCTGAGTAGCCAGCTCCTTTGCGGCTTGGAGAGACTGTCGAAGGCACAAGGCGTCGAGATCGAGCAGATCAAAACGTTTCAGGGGCCTTGCAGGAGGGTTTTGATAACAGCAACTCGCGTGCTTATTGTTCGCAGAGTGCATGCCACGTGTGCTTGTCGTTGCAACAAGCTTTGCTTTATCCACTTTTCGGCTGCGTTCGGAGGACACCTCATGGAAGAAAGTCTGCTTATACTGAGCAAAGTGAGCAAGAAAAAACATGTGTGGACTCAAAACAAGAGCTTTTCCATGTAGACCCAACAGTGGAAGAATGCTTGGCAGCTTTGAAGTCGAGAAGGCATGAGATCAAGGAGAGCGCAAAAAGCGACCGAGATGAAAAAATCGATGAAGCAAAGGCCAAATCAAAAGCAAAAAGCAACAGCTCTGCTGCTGTCCTACCAAGCTGACATGCATGAAAGAAACATCGCTGAAAGCCACGCGAAGGCAAAAGCTAAAACAAAAAGCTTCCGCTGTTCTCCAAGTTTGCTGTGCAGAGAAGCAAAGTTCGCAACACAAACAGAGAAAAGGACTGCTAGTGGCTTTTCTGTCATTCGATGACACCAGTGGTCTTGGTTTTGCACCTCAGAAAATTCCAGGAATCGCAGGAAAATTGGCTTGCACTCCAAACAGTCAGCAGGCTCAGAGGCACAACTGCGTGTGTTTACTTGTATTGCTCTTAACCGAGTTCTGCACTGCACCAAAGCTTTGAAAAAGATGATCTCGCTCAGCAAGTCCATGAAGCCAAAAGCAGTCTATTGGTCATAAGTGGCGTTCAGCCCAAGCAAAAACAAACCAAGGCTTCTAGCAAAGTTGCTGAAGCAAGATAAGCGGAGCAACAGGAGAAAGAAAGTTCAAAAGGAAAGCACATTCGAACCTGGATTCAACTCCGAATCAAACCCAGATTTTAAAGCCAGGTTTTAACCCAGGTTTGAACCTGGTTCCAACCCAGATTTGGAACTCTGACCCATGTTTAACCCAGATTATAAAGCAAATTAAACCCAGTTTGAAACCCAGATTCTTTTTTTTTGGCGTGGGCGGGCCTCAACGACAGCAGGTTGCTGCACTCGGTCCCAGCAAGAACTGCAAGAAAGCCAAGAACAGAATCTACTGTACAAAGAAAGATAATAACAAAGTGAACAGGCCGCGACTAGCACCGGCAGACGTCGTTCGGCAAGACATGCGCAAAGCAAATCTACCACCGCTCAGATGCCCCGCTTCCCAGTCACACTGAGTTGACCAGCATCGAATGGAGGCGGGCAACATGAAACAACCCTCCTGAACAAGGTGGGTCTCACAAGGGCAGACGCACAATTTCCTTACAATGGAGCAAGCCAGACAGCATTGTACACGCCATGCTGTACCATCGGTCGCGTGCAAGCACCGGGACAGGCTTGGAACGCGTGATGCCATGAAGCGGCCGGTTGGCCAGCACAGCATGTACCATGCTGCTTAGTTTGCTGCATAGTGCCAACATCAGAGTGCTGCCGGTGTAGTTGAGCAACCTCTTAGGTGAGAGATAGTCCCACCTAGCAGGGTCATGCAAATACCCAGCTTGCAAGACCGCCCTCGCCTCCTGGACTGGCGGAAGGGAGGGAAAAAATCCGAGGGCATGCGCAAGAAGCCGCAGGGCTTCATAGTGTGCACCCACAAGGTCAATCTCCCAAGCCTCTGGCCCCAAGGCGGCTAAGCGCATGGGTTTGGTAAGGGTGCCAATGCCCGACACAGTGTAGTAGCGTCCCTGCGGGAAGACTGCCGACCTACGATACTGCAGCGGCTGTACGGCGCGAGAGAGAGAGAGGCACCCCACATGTCTCTGATCGCTGCGAGGCCTTTAAGGTGGCGCTCACCCAACTTGGCAATAAGTCTACCAACTAAAGTGTAGTGCACTGGCTCGGGCTCCGGCAGGGTAACAACCGGCGCAGCATCCCGAAGCTGCATGACGGCTGTCTCGAGTCTCAAGATGAAAGCCTGTCCATGCTCGCTGAGGCCCGTCGTCTTGGAAGAGAGAAGAGAGATCTGAGACAACCTGAAACGAAAACGGCATAACTTCAAACGGAGCATCAAAAAGGCTGACATAACAAGCCGCACAAGGATCCTCACCTCTTTTCAGCATCAACCTGGCGGCCTGCAAGGCCTCGCCAGCAAGGCGATCAGCAACATCGTTGGCGCTCCGCAGGATGTGCTCCCACGTTGTGTCGGCGTGCAACCTCCCAACCGATCCCAAGCGCGTTAGAACCTTTTCGCAAGGGCAGGGCGGCGCACCCTCCCAAATCCCGCAAAATAGGCAACGATAGCAAGGTTATCCCCTTGGAAGTGGAAGGCCTTAATAGCCGTTCCTTGCGCCTGAACGGCAAGGCAAAAAAAAGGTGTACGTGTCTTCCACTGCGAGAATGGCAGCCTCCGCTTCAGCCTCAGTCCGAGCACGGCGTTGGGGTTTTGGACGCCGCCACATGCGCCGGCCCAAGTCCGACCTGATAGCCACCATCGAACTGCACATAGACAGTGTCGAGAGGTTTTTTTTGGCGTGGGCGGGCCTCGTCGACTACGGCTGTAGCACTCGGTCCCTACAAACAGGACAAACCAACAAACAAACCAAAACAGCGGTGAAACAGGGCGGCTCGATAACAAGAGGCAAAGAGCTAGCTGCGGCGCACAGGCTTTGCCGGTGTTGGCCGTTCAGCACAAGCTACGGGGCCTCAGCGACCGATCCACAACAGCAAGAGGCCGTCGCCTAGAGCTGTCCAAGACCACCGGTGGAGCCCAAAGTCGAAGCTCCGGCCGCCGTTCTAGTTCCGTCGAACAACGGTCAGCCCCGGGGTCCTGTTGTGTCGCGATCGTGCACACAAAGTCCACAAGTCCACGGTGGAATCCACAACCATCGGCAGGAGCCAGGAAATGGACCCTACGACGTATGTCGCTGGTCATAGATGACTCTGATCTTCTGGAACGCGGTCCCACACCGTACACCCCTTTAGGATTACTCCTGTGGGAGTGTATGACCAGTTTGAGTCCCGTGGGATCTAAGGCAACGCCCAGCACACGGACAGCGATTGTTTTGTTCTGCTACGCAGAAAGAGCTTGTTGTCAAGTTGGTAAAACCACTTGAGCCAGCGAGCAGCGGACATGTATACATGTGAGCATGCAGCCAAGCCATTGCTGTAAGTACCACCCCTTTAGAGGTTTAGGCAAACAGGGGGGGGGGGGGGCAAAGGGTCGAAGCCTTTAAGCTCCAAGGTTCTCATCCACCACTTGGTGGCCCAAGAGACGAACGAAAAGACTCTGCCCGATGGACGCCGCGCATGGTTTTGGCTGAGACTCTAGCGGCCAGGAACACTGGAGACGAAGCGGCGGCCTTCATTGAACGGGGTGGAATCGGCCCAGGCATTCAAATCCCGTTCTCTACTGAGCTGATCTCCATGAGCCGGATCAAGATACACACCGATATGGTTTTTACCGCCTATAGGAGCTGTATGAGCAGCGCAATTACCAAACATTGTACATGTTGCGCGAATTCCACTTTCCGACCAGCGGCAACGACATGCAGCGCCTGCTGGATTCTTGGCCGCAGCCACTGGATTGTACCCAGTGAGCTCAGTTTTTCTGGTAGCGGAGCCCGGAAGGGCCGCCCGCCCGAAGGCGCCACAGAGCAGCATGCAGAAGACCAGCGGACTGGATGGAAAGCGTGGACGGCGCTTAGAGACCCAAGGCGACATCGTCCAGGGAGCATAAGTCTGAAAGTGTCCTTGCACACGCCCAGGTATGAGAACATTTCGAAGTTACCACGTCTAGCGGAAGAAGCCCGCGATGGAAGCCTTCCATCAGCCGTGCGGCAATAGTGATTTGAAGCCGCCCCACAAGGGAGGCAGGCACTTCCTCCTTAACCCGTACCTCAAGAAAATGCAGGTTATTCTGACAGACTGGAGAAATGCGCACGAGTTGTAGCAGGGAAGCTGCTTCAGGCTCATCTACCAGAGTTCGTGCAAGATAGAACAACAACTGCACCGGCAACAGCACACCACAATGAAGCAAGGGGTGCCCTGATTCGGGCCATGCTCGAGCCTCCCTCCTCCGGGCAACAATCGGCTAGGCGGGTGTTCCGCGGCGTCAAGCAGTGCAGCCACTCTTTCCTCCCACGTAGCAGTGGGGACTTTGGGAGTAAATTGAGGCAGCATAACTTTGGCTACGAAGCTCGGCGGTCAAGTCAGGGTCCTCTTTCCGCTTTAGCGATGCTGGTTTTGGCTGCTGCGGGGTTTGAGCGGCACGGACCGTCTTCAAGCGAGCGGTCAGTGCAGAGGCAGGCGTTCAGAAGACCCTGCTTTTCTGGATGAGCTTTGCAGCACGGAATGCCTCTACATTTTCACGTCTTGGGAAGACTTGGATGCGCCAAGCTTTGGTTTGGCCGGAACGCCATCCTCCGGGTCGGACTTAGCAAATCCGGCGGTATCGTAGAGGGCACGCGGTCGGCCCGTTGTAGCAACCGGCGGGAGAAGGGCCTCAAGCTGGTTCCAGTTGCGCAGCAGCGTGGAGACAAAGTGCTAGAGCGCTCCAGCAGCGTCCGGTTGACGGTGTCCGAAGCAATATAGTAAGAGCGAGCACACATTGGACAAGTTCCGACCTTCCTGGCGCAGCTGACGAGATTCAAGTGCAGGAATCAAACTTGCAACCCCAAAAATTGAGCCGTCTCGCAGTCTCAGAACAGGGCCGCGAAATGCAGCCAAGCTCCTTTAAAATATTTTGACTGGCAACCAGAGGACCCAAAATTGGGACCTCTTGGCAGCCCCTGTTTTTTGGGGTCGTGAATTTCTTCATTCTGGAGCCTAAGTCCAAAGTCCGTGTGTTCCAGACTGCTACATCAAGGTGACTCGCCCACAGGCAGGCATCCAGTAAAATTGAAGGAAATGAAGATGAAAGCTCCGTTTTTGTAACAGAGAAGGAGTCGCAGTAAAGTGTTTGCTGAAAATCCGTGCGTAGAGTTGCAGTGCCAGACCAGCCGAATGAGATCGGAGAAGCGGGACAGACACAGCTCCAAGCTTCATGCTTTGTACAGTGCATTTGAAGGGCGCTTCCACCAAGAGCTCTTGTGTCAGCAAAGTACTGTATTCTGCATCCTCCCGCAGAAGACAGCCCGTGGCAGTTTCTGAATTCTGGAAACATGAGAACAAGTAGGATTCGCACGACAGACGCTATGAAAACTCTTTTCTCTTGGATGTCCTGATGTTTTGGCATGTCTGAAGCTGCGAGATGCTTTGACCTCTGTTGGTCCTGTCAGTTCGCCACGCTCAGCAAGCAGATGCCACAGAATGTCCTCGGACTCGGAATTCTGGGAGACGCTAGACAACGAATTTCCGGATGTGGATTGGAATAGCGACGACCTCCTGGAGATGAGACTCAGGGAGTGCAGCCGGACCCGCCATATCGCCAATATTTCCAGACACTCCAGTGCATAGCGTTATGGCCTCTAGACAAATTTCCCTGTCTTTGTACGATCTCTTTTTTTTTGGTTACTTCCAAAGCTGCACAGTTATGGCTGTCGGGCGACCCCATTTTCAGGCCCCGCAGAACACAAGCAATTCTGGCTTCGCCAGGTCGGCCCGAAAGAAGAATGCTCTTAAGAAAGCTGCACAGAAGATCTTCTGACGGAAGCCATGCAAGCGTTGTTGGGAGGCCGTTACTCACAAGCAAGCTGACTTTGGGATCTGTGGTTGGTTCAAATCCCAGTAGATGTCGCAACACTTGCACTTGAAAGCTTTTCTTGGCTCTGTCGAGAGCTCGGCGCTGATCACTGCCCTGTTCATCATGGCTGCCAACTGGCTCTTAACTTTGTCATCTTCCGTCGCGTCGGGAGAGTGGGACGTCCAAGTCGAGTCCAACACTCTGCTCAATTAAAGCATTTTACGGAGCTGATACAAGAGAGTCTCGTCGCTGCAGTGGAATAAAGTGTCGCTGCAACGTCATGAAAAGCGTCAGACATACAATGCAGGAAGGCAAAACGGTTCGCTACCTCATCTGCATATGCGGAAACGGAAGCCCGCGGCGTTTCGCGCGGTAGACTAAATTAAATTAAAAAGAAGTTAGCGCCGCCAGCGGCTTTCGGGTTTAGGGTTTAGGGTTTAAGGTTCGGGTTTAAGTGTCTCCCACTCCTTCCCACGGTCAACAACAGCTGTTTTCGCATTCAGTCCAAGGTGAGGACTTGCACTCCGTCACGAACAACTACCGGATTGCGCTGTACAGGCTCTGGGTTTACGAAAGGCGGTTTGAAGGCAGACATGGATGCCCAAGTCACAGCCCCAACGTCTCTTTGAGACTGTCGAAGCTTTCCAAAAACGGCAAACATATCTTGGCCTCCAAACCAGTGCTTCAGCTGGAAAAGTCGCACATGGAAATGCATGAGCTGCTCCATGCGGGGCGCCTTCTCTTCAGAGGAAGGGCCTACAGTGTTGAAGGGGCGTCTTCCAACAACACGTCGGAAACTCGCGAAAAACCCATCTATCTTCTGGGTCCCTCCAACTCTTAGCTGCTCCTCGTAGTGGTCTCCAACCCACACTTGGACCCGCATTTTCTTGGAAAATTCCGGGTGGGGCGGTTTATGCTTCACACACGTGGTGAAAGCTTCAACCCAGCAGCGTCTACCAAAGTTCCATCGTTCAGTGGACTCGACAACCACCGCTACGCTTTCGCGCCGTCAGTGTGGCAAACGCTTCCTTCTGCCAGAATTGGCTCGTTAGAGTCAAAAGCAGAGCCGACCACATCTCTTCATCAGAAATGGAGCCGCCTCCACCTTGACCCTTTTCGAGTGATGCGGTAGCCCAAACGCTTCAAACAAACCAAACTGGATCCACGCCGTGCAACTGCCAGATACTTGAGCCAGACAATTCCGTAGGCTCGACCACTTGACCGAATCCAGCTCGACATCCAGGACGCTGACGCTGACTCCAACCCGTCTGAATCGGACAGAGAGGCCTTTGTAGGCCTATCTACAATCAAAGAGATGAGAACACACTGCCGCTTGGCGTGTGGCAAGAAGGTCAATAGCTCACCTAGTTTGAACCTGGGTTTGGATCGGGTTCTTTCCCCTTTGGCGGGAAGGAAAACAATTACAACCGGCGGTTCAACTTGTTGCCCATGGCAGAACCGTGAGTGAAGACCTCCTTTTCTCAAGTCAGTAGCTAAAATGTCGCTACCGGGCATGTGCAGGGGCTAGTGGAGCCAAGGTTCAGAATCTCACGACAGGAGAAATTTTGCCTACTGTCTGGCATGCAGCCAGCTGGTTTGAGACCTCAGGTGGAAGACAGCCCCATTCCAGGTCGGAAAAGCACATGTTTCCTGGCAAGAGCTTCCAGCGCTATTAGGCGTGGGCGGACCTCACAGCGTAAGGTCTTATACCAGGGCGCATGTGCGCGGTTGTGGGTAACCGAAAAAGAACGAAACTGCAACAAGCCCCAGCAAAACCCCTTACCAAGCACAACACTCGGACAGAGACCTTCGTTTTGCTGCACTCCACACGCAGTTCCGGTCTTGAGCCAAGTCGGCACAAAGTCTTCCAGCAAACCGAGGTGCAAACTACCTAAAGGTGGCTCGGAGCTCTCTAAACAACTTCCCATGGGCCAAAAGCACCCTGGTACTACCAAAGCTCCTCAGAACGTCCGAAAACAGGGAAAACCTACAGGACCTACGGCTTTAAAGCGAAAAGAGTCCCTCACACTCCAAGTGCCAGGAAACTAGCCGAGAACTGTTCAGGTTTCTACAGATGAGCCGGACGCCCACCATATCCTCCCAAACAGAGGATATACGTTTACACCCCCTCTGGGCGTTCGGGTCAGTCACCCTTCTTTGTAGACTCTTGAAGCCTCGAAGGTTCCCGAGCGCAGAAAAGACAGATCCTGCGTGTCAGCGGCGTCGTATGCCGAATGCTTGGACAATCACGTTTCACGTGATAGCAAGCACCTTTGGAAGTCAAGTAAAGTACTGGCCATTCTGGCTCTGCCAGACAGCGGGCGTACAGACAGCGACCAACCCCTAGGAAGACGCACCCTGTCACAAACCCTGCGGCAAAAGTCAAGACAAGCAGTTTCTCAAGAAGCGGTGCTTCGTTCTGCAAGTCGACGAAAGAAAGAGAAACCATGGCATCCTTGAAAGCCTGGAGACCGTAGTGGTCCATTCCGGCGGGACTACCAAACCCTTAAAAGGAAAAAATTTTTTTTTTTTGAGTGGAAATGGCTGCGAAGAGGAACTTAGTCACTCTAAGCTCTCCAAAACCCTTCTACACAGAAGTTCGGGGTAGTGCTGAGTATCTCGAAGCACAAAGCGCATAGAATGCTCGTGAGAGCCGTCACAGCGCAAAGCAGAGAGCTGAGTCGCGACCCTCTCGTGTGTAACCCTAACCCTCCAACGCTTAGAAACCAAGAGCCCATCGCACCCCTGAAGGCCAACGGAGCACGCATCCACAATCGAATCATGGATCTGGTACTTCTGTAGCTTAAAGTAGTGCTGGGTCTGCTTCCAGGTCCAATAAGCGCATTTCATTGGCCACTCGATAGCCCAATGATCAGAAAGATCACACATCTCTCGGACAGCGATCCACAGCTTCCGGTGAACAGCCCAAAGGCCGTCAAGATGCTTCTGGTAAGTGTCTCCGTACCTCTTGAGGTTCATCCGCTGATACGGGCATCCTCCAGTGCATGGAGTCGAGCTCCAGAAGAAAACCCTCATGCCGCGACCCCTTGCTTTCCCCACAATGGCAACGAGATCTTCTCGAGTTTCTTTCTTCGTTCCAGCATCGGCGGCGGTCACAGTCAAAAGATGAATCTTCGGAAACTCCCTAGCACAGACCCTGGAAAACCCTGACTCAAGCGGCGCGCAAAACTCCACAAACAGCCACTTCTGTCCCTTTTGAGGTCTAAACCGTTCCATCAACGAAGAAATCCCTCCCTTCGCAACACAATTCCGCAAAATTGTCATTGCCAACCCCTTTACCCCTTCTGGAAGCAAGGCGGCGCGCAGACCCACATGATGCATGTGCTTGAGCGTGGAGGCTAAATCTAAGTTCTTGGTAAAGATATCCGCAGGATTCTCAGTGCCACGCACAGAAACCACGCGGAGGGATCCGGACTGAACTTCTTGTTGGAGAAAACAAGACCTGATATCGATGTGGCGTAGCTTGCGAAGACCCTCAGCTTGGCTGATTGCAACGGCGGCCTCACTATCACAGTAAAGCAGAGGCACAACTGGGTCACACCCCAGAATATGCTCAACAGCACACCGTGCCCCTAGGGCTTCCTTAGCCCCTTCAACCAATGCATAGAGCTCGCTCTCGGCCGAAGACAAGGCAACGGACTGCTGCAGTCTTGCCCACGTCTTAATACAGGCCTTTCCAAGCATGAGGCACCCTCCCGAGATCGACCGACGATCGACAGAGCGCTCGCTGCCCCACGAGGCGTCCACATAGGCATGGAGACGGAGTTTCTCAACACTTTGGCGCGGAAAAAGCTGAAAGTAGTTGACGACAGTCTTGAGGTACCGCAAGACAGCGCGCATAGCGCGCTCATGCACCTCCAGCGGCGAGCTCTGGCCCCGAGCCAAAACAGAGACATAGTAGACTAAGTCCCCGCGAGTGGTGCTCAACCAGCTTAGCTTGCCGAGTGCACGGCGGTAGCGGGCAGCAGCTTCGGCAGAAAGAGGAACCCTTAACCCTGGCTCGTCCAGAGACCTGTCAAGCAAATCCCTCAAGCAAGGTGGCGTTGGGACACCCTTGGCGTTCTCAAGCTTGTACTCCTCCAGAATATCGTTCATGTACCCTGGGTCCATTCCAAACTTAAGGTCCCCACCCTGCTCAGACCGAAAAACTTCCCTTCCTAGGAAATGTATCTTACCATCCTTGGCGAGGTCCGCGGTGACCTTGAGCTTCAGCTCTTTGCGTAGTTCCTCCACCATCTGGTAAAGATCAGCTGTGTCTGGCCCAGCCAAAAGCAAATCGTCAACATAACTCAAGATGTAGATTGCTTGACCCTTGTAGGACCCTACGAAGAGGCAGGGCTCAGTGGGACAGGCCTTCATGTTGAAGAGCTTGTGCAGGAGCTGAGAGAGATGGCGCGTCCAATGTAGCGCTGCCGAGCGCAGGCCATACAATGCTTTATTCAATTTGAGAAACAATCTCTCTCCGGCGGGACCCCGACAACCCTCAGGCATGCTCACCACAACCTGCTCCCCCCTAAGGTAAGCGAAGAGGAAAGCCGTGGACACGTCGAGCCCCAGAATGTTAAAACCCTGGGCCCCAACAACCGCAAGAAACAGCTTCAGCGCCTCGGCGGATGCCGTGGGAGAGCTAATGCCTAACTGCGCGGCTGACGGTCCGGTGGAATAGTCACGGGCGACGATTCTGCAGCGGACCAGGGGCGTCTCGCGACCCTCGATCCTTTCGGTTTTAGCAGCAACCACCCAACGTGTGCTGATTACCCGCTGCTTTGCATCAACGTGCCACAACATATCCCCAACTGCCAAACTCTCTAAAGCCCTCAGCTCCTTGATCATCCCATCATAGGTCAACCCTAGGTCAAGCTCAACTTCGGTGACATCGTCCCGGGAGGCACAGGGCCTCTGGACCTTCACAAGCCCACCCCCAAGCTCGACAATGATTTCCCCGTCCTTGGTTTCTTCACCAACTGTGGAAACTGCTGAAGCAACATTGCCCAGAGCCTCCTGATGCTCAATGCGACCAGCAAACGCATCAGCGACCCCCTCTGGGACCCTGTCCAGAGGCTCTGCCTCAACTTCCATGAGGTCTCTTCGTTAGTGATTTCACCTGCTGGCTGCTCTGGCAGCTCCCGGCTATCATCATCAGCAATGGAGGGCTCATACAAAGAGTCCTCGTAGTCTTCCGGAACTCCGGCAACGTCACCGGGCAACTCTACATACTCCCCAAGCCCCCCCTCAAACCCTAAATCCCCTAGGTCAGGAACCGGAGCATCAAACCCCATCTCGGCATCGATCTCCTTATCCCTTTCAAGCGAACCCTTGGGGTCAAAGGTGTCCCTGAGGTACTTGGCGTAACGAGCCCTACAGGCTGGAGTGTGCATTGCCTTGTCCACGTCGAAACCTTTGATCTTGCATGCGCGGCAGCGCGGCGTCTTTCCATGTTCCTCGACCCACGTCTTCGGAGGTCCCCGGGTATTCGTATTCGGTAGAGGCAAGGCAGCCAGGCTGTCCGGGTCAACGGGTGGTCCCTCGGCGGGCGGATCCCTCCCTGGAAGAAGGCGACAAACCCCACGAAGCAAGCCAACCTCGTACCTCAACGGCATCAGCATCCTGACCTTAGGTGATCTCACCACCCTTTTCTCACCATTGTTCAACTGAACCCTGACCCAGTGGCTCCCCGACGCGACTTCAGGACCCATGTAAGACCCTTTGCAAAGACGACCGTTCACCAAATGTGCAATGGAAGGCGGAGGCAGGCACAACACAGAGGCACCAAAGATATACGTGGGATGTGCCGGGATGCGTTTCATGCGGCACCTTTGCTCCGGTGTCAAAGAAGAACCCTCATCAAGGTGATACCTGTTGTGTGCAACGCTAAGGTGCGAAAACAAGTACGGTATACCCCCGGACGCAATAGTCAACCCTACCTTCTCCAGAGAACACAGCTGAACCTGGGCAAGCTCCTTCAAGGTCCTGATCGCCCTCTCCGCGTTGGGAGCGTGGCGGTCCACCGGAACCTGTTCGAGCAAAGCGTGAGGAAGCTCCCGGGCACACCGCTCAAGGAACGACACCAGAGCGGGTTCACCGTCTGATCTCATGGAGATGATCACTTCTTGCGACCCTGCCAACCCTGCACTTCTGGTCCAACGCACAAAAGAGGTCACCATCGACTCACGATCTGGCTGCCACTGGATGGTCCCTAAGACCCCGCACCCAACGGCAACAAGCACTAGCATGGCGATCCCTTTGAACCAAAACTTGTCTGCCTGCACTTCCCTCCGATCCTTGCGCTCCTCGGGCAACTTCCGTTGTGGGCACACACCCCGGCCACGCTGACACTCCTCACAGCTGGAATTGTAGGGGATGTGGGACCGCAACACATGCTCATTCTGCAAGAGAGAGAAGTCACTCGACGAAAGGTAACCCTGATCACCTGCAACGATCCAAGGAGCAACGCCACCCTCGATGCTACCATGATCTTCTGGACCCTGAGAACCCTCTGCAACTGGACCCTGAGAACCCTCTGCAACTGGACCCTGAGAACCCTCTGCAACTGGACCCTGAGAACCCTGTGCAACTGGACCCTCGGAACCCTGCGCAAAGGAACTTGGACCCACTGCATTGACGCTCTCTTTTGAACTCCGGCCAAAGATCATTGGAAGATCACCCCTCAAAACGGCCATCAGCGGACGCTTCTGGCTTTCGGAGGGGACTGCTGCCATTACAGACTCATCTACAGATCGTTCCACACCACCCCCGGTGGCAATGGGAACCCCGCCGGCGTGGTTGCCACAGGTGCTCGGACTGGCGGCGGGCCTCGAGGAAGAGGCGGCGGCGTCTGCTGCATCATGGCCGGGATCTCCATTGAACCGCTCGCTGGCTCCGGAGGCGCTTGGTGCATAGCCGTCCACTCTGGAAGTGGAGGAGGAGGCGGCACCGGCAGCTCCATAGGCGGCTCTGCATCCCTTCCGACCTGTAGGTGATCTCGTCCGACAGGGGAACCAAAGAGCGTGTCCGCACCTCGAAGAAGCCGGCTGCCACCGATATGCTGAGCAGAGGAAACTCTGCACTGAACTCGGCCGTGCTCTGGCGACTCTCGAGATGCCCCGCAAATGCCCTGGCGTACCTGGTCATCCCCGCATGAGCTTCCCCGTGCTGCGCCACGGTCCTTAGCTCCGGCGTCTGCGTCTCCTGGTCCACCATCTCCGGCTTGCCCTTGTCCTTGGACCCTGACCCTGAGCCGTGCTTCTTTCCCCGATTCCTCGGGTATGGCCTCCAATGTTTCCCCACGGGCTTGTTCTTCACCATCGCGCCCTTCCTGGGTCGGAGAGCCACTTTCGGCATGGCCTTGGTCGCCGGATACTTCGGCATTCTCTTCACCTTTGGCTTCACCCTTCCGACGCTGCCCTTGGCTGCTTTGGCTGCTCCCTGGTCCTCGGTCTTCTCGGCACTGTCCATCTCCTGAGACCGAACAGTTTCCCCCGACGTTGAAGCATAATCCGTTGCCAGCTGCGCAAGCAGAGGCGGTACCGGATGAAAGGCTTGAGGACCCGGCTTCAGGCGAACCCCCTCTGTCCCCATCACACTTGGCAACCCTGGCTCCAACAGACCCTCGACCCTGGGACGCGGCACCTGACCCTGCAACCCCTGACCCTCGCTCGACTGAGATCCCTGACCCTCGCGGTCCTGGCCCTCTCCCAGCATCTCTGGGCGGCGCCACGTTGGAACCTCCTCTTCCGAGCTGCTGCTCATCTTGCACCGCAGCAGACAGGAGCTGAAAACGCAGGCGGGTGCTCTCGGGCACAAAACGGCTTGCAGACAACCAGAAACAGTTCTGAAAACTCTCTACGTACAGCTTGCATCCGGGCTTCCCTCGCGAGCTGGGACCCAAAACCCGAACCTTGCTGAAATCTACATCCCAACCTTTCTTCAAAAGGAGGCCCAGAGACAGAAGGCTATACGCACAGGTGCGATTAAAGCTTCAAAGGTCACCGGCACTGAACCTGAAGGAGGAGATCCGTTGCTCGAGGCCAAGGCCAACCTAACCCTAACCCTAGCACGCCTTCTAATCTGAATGTCCTCCCCGGTTGCCGTGACACAGCCAACACCGCTATCACCCAATGCTTCCAAAAACTCTGCAGACCCACTGGAAAACATGCTCTCAGCAATCAGATGCACAGAGGCTCCTGAGTCGAGCAAGACATGGTCCACCTCCTCTCCATGGGCGGCGGCGCGGGCAACTGCAGAAACATGATGCACATGAGGAAGCATGCTGTTGTTGTGTTGGGTGTTCTCGGTGCTGCTGGCTACTGCTGCTACGTGCTGTACAGGACCCTCGCTGGCACGCGGAAACCCTGGACCCTCATCACGCAAACCCTGGTCGCCGGAACCCTGGTCTTCCACCACAGGCTCTTCCAAAACACTGTTCTGAAAATTCTCCCAATCACAATCGGAAAAATCAAGCGACGTCTCGGAGAAACTGTCTTCCTCCCTATCATGAATCACGTGATGCACAGCGGCACACAACTCCGGCTCCATCAAAACCGTGGCTGCCCTGTTGTTCTGATCCTTCCCTTGGTTTCCCTTACCCTGCTTCCCTGCAGCACCCTGAGCCTGAGCAACCAAAGGACAATCCCTTGCAAAGTGGCCGACCTCTTGGCAAACATAACACTTCTTCTGCGTGCCGTTCCCTGGGGGCGGTGTCACCGCCGCTCCTTGGTCCTTTCCTTTGCCACCCTTCGGGGTTTCCTTCCCATTGCTCTTTTTGTCCTTGCCTTCTTTCTGGTCCTTTCCTTTTCCTTTCTTTCCTTCCTTTCCTTTGTCCTTTCCTTTTCCTTTGTCCTTTCCTTTGTCCTTTCCTTTTCCTTTCTCCTTCTCAAACTGAAGCTGATTTGCATGATCCCCCTTCCCGCCAGGCTTCTCCTGGAACATCAAGATCTTCAAATTCGCATCATAAAACTTGAGTGCGGTCTCCAACTGATCAATAGAATCAATCTTGGCATGAAGCAAGACATACTTCTTCACTTCGGTATCCAGATTCCTAAGCATTACCATGCACCTGTCTGCCTCGGTCAACCCTAAGTCCCCAAACGCTGCCGTGAGTCGCTGGTACTTGGCCAGCTCAACCTGCACACAGCGAAAGACCTCGAGGGGCCTCACAGAACCCTTGGGCACAGTGAACTTCAGGATCTCTTCCCTCAGCGAACTAGCTTCTATCCTGCTACACACACTGAGCTCAGAATGGAGTCGCCTCATAGCTTCATATCCCGCAGGTGCGCCAAGCTGCTCCTTCTCAACCTGCTTCAAAACATCGAGACCCCTTGGGTAGGCCCCAAAACTCTGACGCAGATAAAGGAAAACCCTCGTGCTTCTCACGCTCTCACCCCTCGACAAACTGCTGTTCTGGATGGTGCTGTCCTTGGTCATATAGGCTTGAATCTCCCCTGGGATACGGTCATCAAACAACGCTAGCCATGGAAGGAAAACTTCCAGGTACTCAACCCAGGTCTCAATCTCAGCCCTTCTGCCCTTTGCCATCCTAGTCCCATCCAAAGAAGGCAGCTTCGGGATGTAAGCTTCAGCCTTGGGGTTCCTTATAGGAGCACCCTCGTCAACATCCATGGAAGAACCAGAGATGTCGGACAGGCTTCCATTCCCTTTTCCCTTGGTCTCCCTCTGGCTTTCCCTCGACACCAAACCCTCAACTAGCGTGACCATTTGGCTGATCTGCTTCTGCTGCTCCTGCACCGTATGCATCAACAGCGTTTCCATGTGTGAAGGCGCCGCGCCCTGAGCGCTCGGCACTGGTGATGGTACTAACCCCGGTGGAACCGTAAAGGAGCCAGTAGGAGGAACCGGAGTTCCAGGCTGTGACCCCGCAGGAGACCCTGTTGGGTGGAACCCTGGTGGCGACCCTGCAGCGGAAAGGTGGGATATTGGGCTGTAAGCCCCGCTCCTCTAGGAACCGAAGAAGGTCTCGCTCGTCTCTCCGGGTATGGCATATCAGAGCCACGACTCGAACGCCTGACAACTCCAGGGGTGTGATCATCCCTAGTCATGTCATAAAACGACGGTCTTCCTCGCCCTTCCATGCTTCACCGACGCAACGAAAACCTTCAACTCAGTTGTAAAACTTGCGTATTGGGCTCACTTCTCTCAAAGCGGTCAAGTGTGCGTCCCTGAGGATCAAACACGCTCCGCTACCACGAAAAAGAACGAAACTGCAACAAGCCCCAGCAAACCCCTTACCAAGCACAACACTCGGACAGAGACCTTCGTTTTGCTGCACTCCACACGCAGTTCCGGTCTTGAGCCAAGTCGGCACAAAGTCTTCCAGCAAACCGAGGTGCAAACTACCTAAAGGTGGCTCGGAGCTCTCTAAACAACTGTTCAGGTTTCTACACATGAGCCGGACGCCCACCATATCCTCCCAAACAGAGGATATACGTTTACAGTAACTGACTTGTCTTGGCTGTGTAGAAGAAGTAAGAACAAGGACAGGGAGAGAAGAGAGAGGAGAGAGAGAGCGAAAAATGGAAAACCAAAGCTTTCCAGCTGAGATACTTCTTGAAAGGCCGAACTATCCTTCTGGCTAAGTCTGCAAGTCGCGGCCTGTTCAGCCTTGACAGTCGGACTGGCTGAGAGAGTTACTTGCACATACGCAGCATGTCGCCAATGCGTGCTCCACATGATTTTTCCATTTCAGAAGTTTTGGTTTTGTGTTACCAACAAAAATGCAAGATACCACTTGATATTTTGAAGAAACAAAAGTGTCAGAAAAAGCACAAGAGTCCAAAGGTGCATTGGAGACACTGTTTCGGGCACTTTTCGAGCACTATTCGGGCATTATTCGGGCACTATGCCAGGTGGAGGCTTGGGCGGCATTATCTGGAGGGCTAAGGGTTGGAAGGCCTGCAGGACCACCAAAACACTGAATGAGACTTTGTGCTGCAGGAGGCATTGGGGAGTGATCTGCGGGGCAGGGTTTGGAAAGCAAAAGGGGGGTTTGGGGAAGGATCTGCAGAGTTTAGGGCAGGATCTGCAAGGCAGGATTTGGGGGAATCTATAACGAGATCGAGTGCAGCAGCAGTCAGTTTGCATATTCAGAAACCTTCCCCCTGCCCCCCTGAATTTCAATGTGTGCCGCAATGTGTGCCGCAATGCTCATTGGGCGCTTCGATGTAAACATTGAATTTGGGGGGAGCGGGGGGTTTGGAAAGTTTCAAGATTTTGTGGACAAACAATTCCAAAATTGTACTGTCGTGCGAGGCCATTTTCAGTGTTCGAAAAACAACGAAAACTGTAGGACGCATTAAGGTACCCCCACGGTCAGTTGCCGCCTTGCTGCCATGCTGTGGTATTTATGAGAAGTGGTTGTCATGACATCATGGTCAACAGTCTCAAGCTGACCACGCACAGACCCACGCGTAGCTACAAGGTTGTTTTTGAGCAAAGTTCCAATCCAATTGGAAGCGTCTTTGTCCAAAGGTTTTCGATGCATTCTAGAGCCCATTTTCGAGCTCCAAAAACGAAGCCCAAAATGGGGTCTCCCCTAATAGTTTCCAATCATGCGGTCTCAGCTTTGGGAACCAATTTTTGGCCTTAAAATGGGACCAACCCGAGCTTAAAAACTGCGGAATTCTGCCAGGGAGACGTGATTGAAGCTTTACCAAAGTTTTGCCCGACATGCGGCGACCAGTGTCGCGAGCGACCGCGTCTGTTGAAATCAATCAAAAACGCTCCGTTGCTTCCCTGGTGATTGGGCTTGTACTGCTTAAGCACCGTTGTTTGCCACTGTAACTGTGGGGGTACTCTGATGTGTCCTACGTTCTTTGTTGTTTTCCGGGCCCCGAAAATGGGTTCGTAAAGCTCGTCGAAAGTGCAGGGTAGAGAAGCCCTGAACGGAGGTTTTTCAGGCCTGGAGAAGTGTTGGGAGGGACTTGGCAAGGCTGCGGTGCATGAATAGTAGACGCCTTCAAATAGTGCCCGAATAGTGCCCGAAATAGTGCCCGAACTAGTGCCCGAATGAACCCTTCATAGTGCCCAAATGATTTTTCGCGAAGAAAAAGGAGATTTTCCTTCCTTTACGAAAGGAAATGTATTTGGGCACTATGAAGGGTTCATTCGGGGCACTATTTCGGGCACTATTTCGGGCACTATTCGGGCACTATTCGGGCACTATGCCAGGTGGAGGCTTGGGCGGCATTATCTGGAGGGCTAAGGGTTGGGAGGCCTGCAGGACCACCAAAACACTGGAAATGCGCACGAAGAATAGGAATTTGTGCTGCAGGAGGCATTGGGGAGTGATCTGCGGGGCAGGGTTTGGAATGCAAAAGGGGGGGTTTAGGGAAGGATCTGCAGAGTTTAGGGCAGGATCTGCAAGGCAGGATTTGGGGGAGGGTCCGCAAGCAAGCGTTTGGAGGAGCATACACGAAAAACATGAGGGGTGGCATGTGCAAAAAATTGTAGGGTAGTCTATCTACAAGTTTACGGGGGCCTTGGCCATGCGAGAGTTTAGGGAAAGATCAGGCAGGACTTCGGGGAGGATCTATAACGAGACTTTATGAAGGAGTTATGGTTTTTATCGAGTGCAGCAGCAGTCAGTCATTGACAGTCTTCTTGTTTGCATATTCAGAAACCTTCCCCCTGCCCCCTGAATTTCAATGTGTGCCGCAATGTGTGCCGCAATGCTCATTGGGCGCTTCTATGTAAACATTGAATTTGGGGGGAGCGGGGGGTTTGGAAAGTTTCAAGATTTGTGGACAAACAATTCCAAAATTGTACTATCGTGCGAGGCCATTTTCAGTGTTCGAAAAACAACGAAAACTGTAGGACGCATTAAGGTACCCCCATAGTACCTCGGAAGTGAGTGTGCTGAAGTCTCTGTCCGCGCCCCGTTTCATTTGGCTCAAGACTTGCACTGCGTGACAAGCGCGTGGTGAACAGTTGGTTGCGAAGAAGGGTGTAAAAGTGCTGTTAGCTTTCACTGCTGTAGCCTAGTCAGTCAGTCGGCTTGCACCTCCTTTTACTAAACCTAGAAGTGTGCCTCAAGGCGCGTTTGGGTTTTAACGTGGTAGCGGAGCTCAAGGTTGCTCCTCAGAGCCATGGACCCACGAGCCGAGCCTAGCCGCGACCGTTCCCCAAGAGGACGGAGTTCAGGGCGAAGTGCTAGTCGTGCCAGTGGAGTTTCCTCTGGCTTTCCCTCAACCCCTCGAGAGTTGAGTGCACCTGGCTCGCGGACTCGTGGAAGGTCCCTCCCTGCTCGGAACAGTCCGACAGCACACCGGCCTGTGAGTAGACCCAGACCTCTTGTGAGTGCAGGTCAAGTGCCTCAGGTGCCTTTTCCACAGGTACCTCAACAGGTTCCGTTGCAGCAGGGTTTTCAGCAGCAGCAGCAGCCTCAGTTTGGAACGCAACCAGCTTTCCCTCACGGAGGAGGGATTCCGCAGCAGGCAACTGTGCCTAGTCCAGAAGACAACACTGTCAACCTTTTCAGGCAGATGTTGCAAGCCCAGGATGAACAGATCCGAGCTCAGCAGGGCCAGATTTCGCAGCTCACCGAGATGGTGAAGACGCTCGCCGTTGCGAGTGCAAACGCTGCAAGTTCGGCCGCAAGTGCAGCTCCTGTTGCTGCAAGTTCGTCCCAAGGGACGCCCGCTGAAGCTCTTGGAAGCCTGGGTGCCATCAGAGTTGACTCTGATGGTGTTGTGAAGATGGATGTGGACACAGGCTTGCGCAGCAACAGGGCGGAAAACTACATTCCGTCCCTGCCAAAGTTGGCAGCAGACAAGATGAGATCGCGCCATGAGGAAATCTCCACGTGGACCGCTTACCGCGAAGAACTGACCTCCTGGCTGTGTCTTTTAGACGACCGCTACGCGGAGGAACTGCAAGAGGCTGTGGAGAGCGGTGTTCAGGTTCAACAGATCAGCCTCTCAAAGGGGAAGGCCGCTCGTTCCACTAAGCTGTGGTACCTCTTGAAGCAGGCTCTCGCTGGTTTTCAGCGAGGAGTTGACATAGCCAAGCTTGTCGAGGAGTTGACATAGCCAAGCTTGTCGAGTTGAGTCAAGGCGGTGCCGCTGCAGGGTACGACCTCTGGCGTGAGTTGAACAAAGAACTGTCTGTTAGGTCTCGTGTGGAGGGACAGGCGCTCAGAGAGCAGGCTCTCTTGATCGCGCCACCAAAGCACTTGAGACGGCCATTGGATATTTTTCGCCATATGATTTCTGATTTTGCTCGCTACCGCACGCTCGTTGCCAACAAGTACCCAGACCTTGAACTGCAGCAGGCTGATGTTATCAGCTGCATCTTGAAGCACCTTCATGATGATTGCAAGAAGTACCTTTTGTTGCATGGGTCTTTGACAACCTTGGAGCAGCTTGAGCGCGGTTTGGTTTTCTATGATGAGCAGCTTCGTGTTTTGAACTTTCACAAGGAAGCCTCGAACGCCAAGGGCTTTGCAGCTTTTGGCGCTGATCGTTCTGAGAAGGGTGAGCCCAAGGGTGGCGAGCCCAAAGGAAAAGGTCATGGAAAGGACCAAGGCAAGCATGGTGATAAAGGCAAAGGCAAGGACAAAGGAGGAAAGGGAAAGGACAAAGGCAAGGGTGGCAAGAAGGGCGGAAGGCCCGATCTTCGACGCCGGCTCCTGGGAAGAAGAAGCCGGGCACCTGCAATTACTGCCACAAGCCGGGCCATTGGGCCAACGAGTGCAGGAAGAGGATTGCCGATGAGAAGGCTGCTGCGACAGCAGCGGCGGCAACAGAGAGTGCTGCTCCCAAGGTGGCCCCTCCTGCGCCTTCCTCGACTGCGGCGCCAACTCCCACTGCTCCAAAGGGTGCCGGGAAGATTGGCAAAGCGGCCCTCCTTATGTCGTCCTTGTTGCCCGCGGCAGGGCAGATTTCTGAAGCAATGCCTGAGAAGGGACAGTTTTTCACCATGACTGCCTTGATTTTCACGTTTTTCATGTTTTGCATGGTAGGATGCTTGATTTGTCGGTTGGTTGCATGCTTGAGTAGCCCACGGCAGTCATGTTTCACGTGTGCTTGCGTAGCCGTAGCAGTGATTGCTTTGAGCCTTGCTTCCGCGCCGCAGCCTCAGCTTCGTGCTCGGTCTTCAGAGTGCTTTGCTTTTCCAACTTTGGCACTTCCTGCAGTCACTAGGGACGACCCCTCGTATCTCTTGATTGATAGCGGTGGGAGTGTTCACCTTGTTTCCCAAGACATGCTTGGAGTGACTGCGAAGCTGATCCGAGAGCTTGAGGTTGAGCCTCTCTTTGTAAGTGTCGCCAACGACCAGACTATGGAGATAACTAGGTATGGGTTGCTAGAGCTTTGGTTCCCTTGTTTCGAAGAGGGGCCCTCTGGAACCCAAGCTTACAGAGAGATTCGAGTGCAGCTGGAAGCGTATATTGCCCCCAATTCGATAAGCATCCTTAGCTCAGGCATCTTGCAGTCTTTAGGCTTTAGGATCTTTCATTATGACTATGATCCTCAGTTACATGTTGCCTATCCTCCGGGTGGTCTGCGCTTTGAGACAGAATTGTATGCCAACACGTCGTGGCTGAAAGCTTGTACCTACGTTGAGCCTGATTCTACTGATGGTTCCGTGCAGTCGGTTGAGAAGGGAAGCGTGAGTTCTGTTGTCCCGTCTCACCCTGTAGGTGTAGGAGTAGGGCTTGAAACCGTAGGAGCGCGTGTTGGTCGGTCGGTCGCTTCGTCTCACCTAGCCCACTCTTGCTCTGAAGGCCCAGTAGAACCTGTAAGGGACGATGGCTGGGTCCGACCACGAGATGGACCAGGACATGGAGAACTCGACCTTCCGGGTTCAAAGGTTGCCGGCGGAGCAGACGGAGCTCTCCAACGACGTGGCGCTGCCGAGTCCGGTCTCTTCCCCGGAATTGTCTCCTCACCTCACAGAGCCGGACTTGCCGACAGCAGAGGTGGAAGAGAGTCCGCCGATGAGTTTTGCGAGCCTTTTCGAAGACAGCCCGGTGGAGCCGCCGAGTCCGTTGATTCTGCCAGGATCGGAGGCTTCTCCCCGCGGCGCTCTTACGAAGGCTGGTGCCAGGGCACTGGCCAGGCAAGACTCTCCGGACAGCCCGGTCGTGACTACTCCTGTGTACGCATGGCGTGGGAAGGTGGCTCCTCTCAAGCCACCCATGCCAGAGCCGGATACGACTCCTATGCCTCCCGTGCCGGAGCCGAGCACGGCCCCTATGATCGTGGAAGCACAGGAGGAGGAGACGGACGAGGACGAGTGTTGGGGCAAGTGGAGACCAACGTCGAGCACCACAGCCTCCAACATTGCTCCTGGCTCGAGTGCGCCCGCAGCCAGCTCCCAGAGCGTCGTTATGCAGGGGAAAATTGCGGATCTATCCCTGTTCAGGCAGCGAGCCAGCGAAAGGAGGCAGGGAGTGTTGTCCCAAGTACGTGGGGCACAGCAGCCTGTGACTCCACCGAAGGCCCCAGGCTCAACAGCTATGGTGCCAAGTACGCCCCCAAAGGGGCCAGCCACACCACCGAAGTCTCCGATTACACCACCAAAGGGGCCAACTACACCGCCAAAGAGCCCGCCAAAGAGTCCGCCAAAGGCCGCGCCAGCGCCGCCCAACATCTGGACAGCACCACCTCCACCGAGGGCCGCTCCGAAGGCTGCCGCTCCAAAGGTTCCGAAAGCAGCGGTTCCAAAGCCGCCGAAGGGTCCGAAGGCAGCGATTCCAAAGCCGCCGAAGGGCGCGACTACAACAACGCCGGCTCTTTTGGCAACGCCGGCTCCTATGACATCGCCGGCTCCTTTGGCAACGCCGGCTCCTATGACATCGCCGGCTCCTTTGGCAACGCCGGCTCCTGTGGCAACGCCGGCTCCTGTGGGAACGCCGGTGGCAACAGCAACACCTCCGGTGGTGACGGTGGATCCTGTGGTGCCTACGAGGCACATGCCTTTTTCGGCCATAGAAGGAGTGCGCCTCGGCTTCATGGACACGGAGGGTGCCCCGACCTTCGCCCACAGAGCGTCCCTTGCAAAAGCAGCAGCCTCAAAGCAGCAGGGGAAGGCCCCGAGACCACCGGCGCCACCGCCGGCGCCACCGTTGATGGAGAATACGCCGGAGCCTCCTCGAGTTCCAGCCCCGCAGATCCCCATGGATTACCGCTACAGGCCCTATCCGGCCCGACCGACCACAACACCGAGGCCGAGTACAGTACCAGTGGCGCCGAGTTCAGCGCCGATGCCAACGCCCACAGCAGCGCCTTCTCTCAGGGCGCCAGTTCCAACCTAGCTCGAGGCCGTTGTTCATGCCGCCGGCAGCCACACCAAGGCCTACACCAAAGAAGATGATGCCGGCATCCAAGCATGCGCCAAAGCCACGGGCTCTGGTGGGCGTTCACTATACCATCGAGATGCCCACGCCAGAGGAAATACCAGTGGCGCCGCCGACCAGTTTGGCAACGGCAGCGAAACCGGCACCTTTGCCTCCGCCGCTTGTGGACCTCGAAGAGGTCGAGGAAATCAGCAGCGACAGCGACCTGTAACTTTAGCCGCTCTTGAGCAGCAGCCAAAAGAGGGAGCTCGTGAAGTTCTTTTGCAGAGTGCCGCTGTCAGAGAAGTGCTGCCGGTAGGTTGCCCAGCGTGTGTTCAGCTAGGTAGTCCAGCTTGCGTGCAGGTAGGTTGCCCAGCGTGTGTTCCGGTAGGTAGTCTAGCTTGCGTGCAGGTAGGTTGCCCAGCTTGTGTTCCGGTAGGTAGTCTAGCTTGCTTGCAGGTAGGTCGTGCAGCCTACGTGCCAGTAGGTAGTTCAGCGTGCATGTCGGTCGGTCGCCCATTGATTGATTCAGGTGATGTGGGTGGTGCCATTGGTGTTGAAGAGCTAGAGCAGCTTTTTGATGATGATGGTGATGACCGTGAAGGGTTAGAGAGAACCACCCCGAACAACACCAAGCCCCCGGTAGACCCTGAAGAAGCTCTCCCTGAAAACATCGGTGCCGAAGCTAGATTGCGCCACCAACGTCAGGGTCATACCCCTTACTGGGGTGGCTGTCCTAGCTGTGTAAGGTCTAAAGGGCTAGCGCCCGCCCGAACACGCAAAAGTGTCGACCCACTTGAGGTGCAGATGGATCAATACTGGTATCGAGGCATCCGTTTGATCGCTGTGGTGCACGTACCGACATATTGTATAGGGACAGCTGCGACTTGTGTGGGAGATAACCGAAAAGTCACCGTGGGGAAGCTAGTCAGATTCCTCAAATCATTCGGCCTTAAAGAGGTTCATGTTGTACACGACGGGGAACCGCTTTTAGCAGCTATGGCAGCCGAGGTCGTTGAGATTACAGGTGGGAGTTCAGTTTCTACGAAAACCTCGCCTAACAGACACGCCCCGGTAGCTGAGAGAGCAATCCGAACGCTTAAAGAAACAGCTTTGGCCAACGAGCTTCATGCTAAGGGTGTGAGTGGTTTGAAATTGTTGGCAAATGAGGAAGCGATGGAATTGCTTCACAGCCACGCGGCTGCTTCACACAACCGGTTCGGAACGTCACAGGGTCAACTGTTGAGTCCTTTGCAGCGAGCTTTGGGTGAGAGTCACACGCCTCACTTGTTGTTTCCTTTTGCTTGCATCATGTACATTCAGCCCCCAGAACACCTTGCATCACAAGTTGATGGTCGATACGACATTGGTGCCTATCTCGGCCCCGTGATTGGTGGGCAAGGGCATCACTGCATGATCAGACTCTCAAATGGGTCTATGAAAAGATGCGTCGCCCGGGCTCTCAAGATGGCCTACCCAGTGACGTTCTCGTCGAACTTGTTACCCACTATCGCCGAGGCTAATCCTGATGAGCCTGATTATGAAAGCCTACCAGGGGTGGCCCTACCGAGGAAAGCAATCCCGTTGCCGCAACCGGCGCCTGAATGGCTTGAAAACAACAAAACGGCACGTTGTCCGGGATGCTTAGGTAGATCGCGCTTCCACTCTAGGCGTTGCAAAGTTCGCTTTCGTGATTACATCAGGGATACGCTCGGTGATCTTGACAATCCTGAACAGCAACAAGCCCCTGAAAAGCCTCAAGTAAAAATCAACCCGAATCCTGAAGTTGTGGAGTTTGAAGAAGAGAGCTTGGACTACGAGCCCAGTCTTCCTGGGTCTCCTGTTCCTGAGGATCTGCAGCACCTGGTGCCCGAACCCTCACAAGCAGCCCAAGACTCTGAGCTCCCTCAGGAGTATCTCCCTGGTGGGGACGTTGAGATGGATCAGGTTGATATGGACGACTACACTGTGCCCATGGATGTTGCTCAGGTCCCGGAGGTCCTTGACAGTGCGAGCATGCCTCAGTTCATGTTCTCAGTGATTCCGGACCAGAAGCATCACCTGAGTCCTGTTGATTACGGTGAGGTCGGCTTGTTTGCTGCTCAGCTTAAGAGAAAAGCACCCGCTCAGCACAGTAACCCCGATGAGGGGGTAGCCATGCCTTTCGGTGATCGGGAGGTGTGGGTCATCAAGCCCACTTCTGTGGTTGATGATGTCAGTGGCTTGCCTTTGGATCCTGAGAAAACGTGGGTTGGCATGCAGAAAGAGGTGTCTGCTATGCACAACTTGGGTGTCGGCAACGCCCGCACCTATGATGAGATTAAGACCCACTGCCAGGAGACAGGTGCCAAGATCATTAAGTCGCGTTTTGTCTTCACTGACAAGGTTGATGTTGACGATCAGCACATTGTGCGTGCGCGCCTTGTTGCAAAAGACTTTGCTTTCAATCAACCTTCGGCGCTTGACTTGGGCATTGCGAGCCAGACTGCTTCTGTGGAGGCCTTCAAGGCTTTCATCTGTCGTGTTGTCCAGGATACGCTTGTCCTTTGGGGACTTGACGTTTCGACTGCCTTCTTGTATGCCAAGTTGGTTCTTGATACCGTGCTTGAGTTGCCGGGATGCTTTCAGAACCTTGATGGCTCTAAGGTTTACGTCATCCTGGAGAAAGCCATATATGGCTTGAGATCGGCAGGCCTTTCGTGGCAGAAGCATCTTGCTGGACTTCTTGCTGAGTTGGGATTGTTTCCTTCTCTTATTGAACCTACGTTGTACAAAGGGTATTGGGGAGACATCCTTGTGCTTTGTCTTGTGTACGTCGACGACATCTTGCTAGCCACAAGAACGAAAGAGGCAAACCAACAGCTTCTAGACTTCCTCATGGGCCGTCTTAAGGTCAAGTTGACTGGACGCTTGGATGAGGACGGCAGGATCGGATTCCTAGGCCGTGAAATAATCAAGCGTGGCCATGAGATCTTGTTGGCTGTGAAGAAAGAATACGTCGATTCGATCTTCGAGGCTTTTGGGTGGAGCCAGGAGAACCGCAGGAAGATGAAGCCCTGCACTGCACCACCAGACCTCCGATCGATCCTTGACAAGGAAGACCCCGAGAAGCCCTCCGAAGAGCTCTCCCCTGAAGCCGCGAGCCGCTTTAGAAGCACCCTAGGGAAACTAGGCTGGCTTGTGCAAACCAGGGGGGATTTGTGTTATTTTCACTCCATGCTGTCTAGAGGTCAAGCCTGTCCGCGCGCTGTGCATGAGGATTGTATGCGTAAAGTGCTCCGTTGGCTTTTGGAGGTTCCCGATCTTGTTCAGGTCTTTCAGAAGGACTCCAAAGCTCAACCTGGGACTGCAACCCTCGTTGGATTCAGCGACGCTAATTGGGCCTCTGAACGCTCTACTGGACGGAAGAGCACCAGCGGAGGAGTGATTTATCTGAATGGGAATTGTATCAAGACTTATATACTCGAGGCTCCAGCCTATCGTAGCACTCTCCAGTGCGGAGTCTGAGCTTTTCGCTATGGTTGAGATGGCGCGCGAGCTTGTAGGATTGGGGCAGCTTTTGGGCCACCTTTTCGAAAGCGTTGCGCAACCCCTATACCTGCCTACGGACAGCTCTTCCGCTCGCCAGGTCAGTATGATGTCCGGCTTCCTGAGAAGGATGCGTCACGTGGACCTTCGTCTTTGCTACTTGCAGGAAGCTCCTCTAGTGCTCAAGCGCTCTATGGGGCGCTCAAATTCGGGGCCGTCGTGGCCGAAATCTTTTCTGGGGCTCGACATCAACGGTAAAAGGCTCTCTAGACTGGCTTTTAGGCCCTCGAACCTTCAACAAGTTGGCCGTAGTTTTCGCTGCATGGTTTTCCGATTGGCTCTTTGCTGCGCTCTTTTCCTGGCAATTTCCTGCGAGATTTGCTTTTGCTTTTCTGGAGAATGCCGCCTGGAAGGCGTATTCGGGTCCGAGCAAAACGGAGGCGTCGGAGAGAGAAGAGACGAACGAGCAGCTCGAGCAGCTCACACACCATTCGAAGCTCGTCGATCGATTTTCCTCGGCGATATTTTCTTAGCCCTACAGGATCCATTGGATCATGCGATAGCTCGGCCGACCGGGAAGCGCCTGCAACGGGTATTGATACTTCCACGCACATTCGAGCATATGCATTGGACTTGGTTGCGGACACACTGCAGCTTGCAACAACGAGCCAGTACAGATATGGAACAGACCTGGCTAAAGAGCTGCTACGAGGCAGCTGCCCGAGGCAAGTTCTGCTACGAGCATGCGACCTGCTGTTCCCTAGGGAACGCTCCCTTCTGCTTGCAATGGTTCAAACAAGTTACCCGGCCCTGTTGCGAGAGGCCCGGGCCACATCTGCAGTTTTCACAGCATCATGTTGGGACACACATTCGACCGCTTTGCTGCAGTGTTGAGCTGACCTCACACATGCCTTGTCACGAGAACTATCCTGTTACAGGTGGCTGGCTTACTTTAGCTACTGCTTGCTGCGACCTCAGTCAGGGCTGTGGTGCCTCCACGCCGAGACTCAATCCCCTTTGCAGGTCCCTGGGACCACGAGGAGTCTTCGCTTGGAATGATGGGTCAGTCCCCTGTTCCAGACACAGTTGTGGTGACACCACGCTGTTAAGCATCCACACTGCCAGGTCCAATGTACTCGGCAAGCTGGTGACATGGTCAGGAGCTTGGGTTCAGCCAATCAGGGATATGCATTTTCACAACATGTGGCTAGAGGTTCTTTCATGCTCCCCTTTGCGAACTGCTGCAGTGGAGTGCCCAATGTCCTCTTCTAACTCCCGGCCCCAGTACGTTGCAGAATGCATAGCCCGCAGGTACCAGTATGCTGCTTCTATAGGCCTGGGTTGTTCCTTCATCATGCCAGTGAGTCCAGTGATCCTGTCTGGTGGCTGTGGTGCACCCACGCTGCCAGGGCAACAAGTACAAGCTGCTCATTGCCTAAGCCAGGCGAGGTGTGCCGGTTCGGTGAGTGCTGGGTGTACCCGCCTCGCGCTTCCTCAGGTCTCTCGACGGAACGAGCCTGGATGTACAGAAGGCTTCGTGCACTCTGACACTCGCATGTGTTGTCGTGTAGGGTTCTGCACTGGTGATGCTGTACCTGCACCTGTTCATATACGCCTCTTGACCTGCAGGAATCATCAACGAGGGTGCCGTGCAGGCCACTGCACCAGACCGTTGCTCAGCAGTCACATGCACTCAGCCACTGCTACTGGTCTTGCCATGCCTCTCTCTGGTAAGTTTTCGCTCGAGGGACGCATAGCCGCCGTAGCTAGCTACGGTCCAGTGTCTCTTTCAGAGCACAACACATTTCTCCACATGGGCGCTCATAGCAGTGACTCACGGCAGAAGAGATCGGCTTGCAGACCGGGCCGCCGGGAACGATTCATCATCAAGCAGACGGCCAAAGCCAAAGCTGCCCCGGGGCCACCGTTGCGACAACCACCGAAGCCTCCCTTGCCTAGACATCGAGTGCTGCAGTATCCCGAGAGTACTGATTCACTGCTTCAACACCGGACACATGCGATACCCACATTGAAGCGAGATAGCTCGACTGCTGTTTCTATCGAAGAGACTATTGCGGGGATCGGTGAGCATAGCATGGACAAGAAGGCCAAGGGCTGCAAGCACCAAGCCACTTCCAGTGACAGTGCCTATGTTACCTTTGAGCCTCTGCCCTGTGAAGTTTATCGCCCACAGCTGGTCTCAGATCAGCAGAGGGGCAGACCGAACCAGTGCGGGAAGACGGCTGCAGCATACATAGATGCTCTTGCATTGTGTCGGTCAGCTTGCACAAATGCTTACATCGCATGTCTGAGGTGCTTGCGAATCCGGCCACGCAGCACACAACAACATGTTGCGGCAGGAAAACACGTGACAGCCGCTCGAGCAATAGGGTATGTACCACCTGCAGGTCGGACTCTTCCGTGGGGAGTGTGTCTACAGGACTTTGGGACACATGAAGACTCTACACAGTCCTCTGGGGCTCATCAGGGACCTGTGGGCGGGGCGGCTGGGAGATGTGTGCTCCAGTCGATACCTCAGCACCGCTTTCACATTACCAACCAGGCAATTCGGCCGGCCTCTTGTCAGGTTTTCGCATGCTGAGAGCCGTGTGCGAATCTCGATTCTCTGCAACCACCGCACTACCCATCACGGCTCCATGCATTGACCTCTCTAGGTTGTGGATCACTTTCTGGGGCACCTCGACATCATGGTCCGGAGCTCTGCCAAGGCCACCACAAGTAAACCAAGAGCCAAGCAGCGATCCAAAGCAAAGCCCAAACCCAAGCAGACAGCCACTCGTGACACACATGGGAGACGCAACCGCGCCAACAGGGTCGCCCGATCCAGCACCAGCGACAGCAGCTGCGAAAGCAGCAGCAGCACTGAAGGACCTGGCACCCGCACTGAGGCGGCATCTATGCCACCAGACCCGAGGTCTCCTTCGAGGGACCCTGGAGTGGACATGGACTCCCGCTCTGACTGCGAGTGTGCTTCTCTACCTGGTAGCTCTGAGATTGCATCAGAACCCACGTCGGCAGTGCAATCGCCGAAGAACTGCAGTGCAGAAGAGCCGCCACAGAGCCACGGCACGACGCCGGGGCCTCGCCCTGTTGTCTCTGCTCTTATGCCAAAACATTGCTGCTTCAGGACACGGGACACGGGCCACGGGACACGAGGCAGGCCGGCCAGAGCGTGCGCCAAGATGCTGGTACGTGCATCGTTACGATGCAAATGCCACTTTGCACTGCTACATGAGTGCGTCAACCACCGGCCGACGCCGAAAAGTCCGAGCCCCAATCCGAACGGCACATCCACCCGGGTACGGCCGTACCTGGTGCTACCAGGAGACCTCATCCTGGAGGCATGCCTGGATCCGTTTCCGGAAGCTGGCTGACTGGCCCTGCCCTTGGTTGCAACAGCCAGCAAGCTCAATGGAAGTACCGGCTAGCATGAGTGCAGGCAGAGAGTCACATTGTGAGCCTACACACCGTGTCACATTCAGAAACCACGACAAGGAAGCATTGTCTCTCCCCATAGAGCATAAGCCCTATTATCAGAATCGCACTAGACCCGGTCCCAAGTCCGGGAGGCACTACATTAAGTCGATCTCATTGCGCCCATTTCTTTACCTTGTGCTCGTTATACATTGGGCCAGCATGATCGTAGTGTCTGGAGTGAGGGTTGGCGCCTCTAGTACCCGCTACGCGCCAGGAGCGTCTTCGATGCTTCCGTCAACTTCCCAGTCTGCAGGGGACGTTAAACACGGGGATGGGGTAGCAAATGCCCCAGGCAAATGGCAACCAGCGCGCAAACGCGCCTACCGACGAGCACTCGCCCGGGCCCAGAAAAGCCCGGCGGGCGGGGTCATGTACAGAGGTCACTGGCTAACTGGAAGAGCCGATCTTAAGGATCGAGCTGACACCAAGGTTTCCCAGGCAGCCACGGAGGCCAGACCCACCATCGATGTACTTAGCTGGAACTGTGGAGGCCTCACCTCGGCCAGGTATGCCGAGTTAAAGCAGTGGCTCCACATGCAGACCCCACAGGCACGTCCAGGGATCACCATCATCCAGGAGACATTCTGGAAAAGCTCCAGTGAGTGGGAGGACGATCTGTTCTCCTATGTACACTCAGGCACGAACCGCAATAAAGAGGGGGGCCTGTTGGTGATAATATCCAAGCAAGTGTGCCAATCGAACCTTATCAGGTATGATGAAATTCAGCCGGGCCGCCTTCTCCACGTCAGGCTGGCAACGGAGCCGTGTACCAACTTGCTAGCAGTCTACCAACACTCATGGCGAAGTGACCTCAGCACTGCCGCAAAAGAGCTGCTGCTCTCTAAGCGTGCCACGGTTTGGCGCAGGATTCAGCAATTTGTGCATGGGACCTCTGCCCGGTCCCAACTTGTGTTGGCAGGTGACTTCAACTGCCCTGCCAATGGATGTCTGCCTTTTGTTGGAAAGGGCTACCGTCGCAACGTCCGTGCGGGGCACCGTGAACTTCCGCCCATGGCAGCTGACTCGGATGAATTTCTTGATATCTTGAAGAATGAGGACTTGCAAGTACTCAATAGCTTTGGCAAGTCGGGCATGGCCTGCAGCACATACATCAACGCGTCGCAAAAGCCTGTCCAGGGATCGCAGATCGACTTTATCATCATGCGCCGATCTCAGGCGGATGACGGCAGTCGCTGTGCCCAGCTTCTACGAGACTTCCCGCTTCTCCCCATTGAGGGCATGTGGCATTACCCACTGCGGGCACGCTTGCCGTGCCCTCGGTTGCCACGACACCAAATGCGGGGACAACGCCTCACACCTGACTCTGCTTCACTGGCCTTGAACCAACAGCCTGTCAAGGCACAGCAGTTCCAACAGTTGGTGGCACAGGCACTTGACCAGTGTGTCGACATGGAAGGAATCAACACTGCACTTACTCAGTCCTGGTCCCAGGTCTTCGGGCCCGTTCGGCGACAGAGTACGGTCCATGCCAAGGACTGTTGTCTTGCGAATATGTGGCACCATAGAACCAGAGCCACACAAGCTAGGTCGTGGATGGCCCGATGGCACCACATCTCCCGATACCAGGCCATTCGCCGCACTATTCAGCAGCGTGTGCGGGCTGCCAAACAAGCCAGGCTTCAGCAACAACTTCTTGATGCTGAGAGTGCGAGCACCCGAGGAAACCCCGGAGCATTGTATCAAATCATTCGTCGCATTGCACCAAAGCTCCGACGGAGGAAACTGCAGTTGAGAGACGAGCATGGCCGACTGCTTGGCCCCCGAAAGGAGGCGGAACACATACTTGCTCACTACTCGGAAGTATTTGCTTCAGCTTCTGCCACGGAGGACTCCTGGCTGACGCAGCCATTCCACTTCGAGGAAATGGAATTCCAGGCCGCTCTTTCTGAACTTCCGTTGCATAAAGCCTTGCCTGCCCACTGTGCCCCTGCCCCACTCTGGCGCTGGTGTGCTGACACAGTCAGTTCGTGCACGGCTCGGCTCTTGAAGTGTGGCTTGCAAGCAGGATCGTTTAGGCAGCAGTGGCCACTTGAATGGGCGATCTCATTTCTGTGTCTCTTACCCAAAACAGATCAGAAACTTGACGCTGTGACCAAGCTCCGCCCCATCTCCTTATTGCATCCTCTTGGTAAATCCTTCGCTGGCATGCTCATGTACCGGGTTAGGGACACCATCGCACACAAGCTGGCGGACACTCCACAATTTGCATACTTAGTAGGGCGTTCAACAGCGGATGCGGTTGATCGGGCTGTGTGGCACATCCACCAGACTAGGCAACGGGTCGGTCAACAGTACACGATCCACCACAGGCGTGCAGGTATACCTCAGCACGAGATCCGCGGCAGCCTTACTTTGAGCATTGACTTACGTAGGGCCTTCGATTCCATCGACCGGTGTCTTATCGCTAAGTCGTTGGAGTGGGCTGGCGTGCCCACTTCTCTGGTCGAGGTCATTGTCGGCATACACGAAGCCATGCGTGTTAGCTATACTTCTTGCTCGGGAGAGGCCCTGTCCACCGCGACAGGACGCGGCCTCCGACAAGGATGCCGTTTGGCCCCTATCATTTGGGCTTGCATCACTGGCTATCTGATGGCCAAACTAGGCCCGTTACTTGATCAAGGAGAGCTGCGTCCCCTGCTCACTCTGTTCGCAGATGACACTCTGGGCCAATGGGAGATACAATGCAAAGAGCACCTGTCCATGGCATTGACCCAGGTTGCCTTCCTACTCGACTTCTTGAAGGCACACAACCTGTGTGCCAATACAGAGAAATCGGTGATCCTCATCAAGCTTGCAGGTGCCAAGCATGTGTCGCTCTGGAAAAAGCACACAACGCACGACCCCGAGCTGGGACTGTGCGCCAGAATTCCGTGTCAGGGGCATCATGTATTGCTTCCTGTCAAGTCCAAGCACAAATACCTAGGAGTAATGTTGTCTTATAACCATTTGGAACGCGAGACGGCTGCATATCGAACACGTTGCGCCCAGGCCAGTTTCGCGAGGATCCAGGTGGCCACTAAGCGCACCAGTAGACTTTCTCTGCGCTGCAGGGTTCGCTTGTGGAGGGCAGTGGTGTGGACCACGATGTGCTACGGCATTGATTGCACAGGCCTCGACATCGTTGGACGCCGTCAGCTTTATGCCACGGCAGTGCGACACTTGAGAGCTATGGCCAACTCGCCGTCTCACATCAGCAAGGAAACCACCTCGGCCCTTCTGCTCAGGCTGGAGCTGCCACACCCTGCGGATATGCTGCTGGACAAGGCAAAGGCCAGACATGAACGCACTAGTCAATCACAGGTCTTCGCATTGCAGCCACAGGGCCTGACACAGGTTTGGGAGGCTGTTAGGAGCTCACTTGAAGTGCCAGGTAGGAAGTCCCCTGCTCCCTCCCAACCAGCCGTTGCGGTGACACCGCCGGCTGTGCTGTCTGCTGTGACACAGGAGGACAACTGCCCACCTGAGCCTGCAGCTCAGAATAGCCCGGAGGACCCGGTAGCCGTGCTAAACACAACACATGCTGAGGTCCCGACCCCCACTGAGACGATACCTCCGGCTCCGATGGAAACGGGTGCCCATGCTGACCTGGTGTGTCCTGTCTGTGACTACCAAGCTGCTGACACCACGGCCTTGAGGTACCATATGACCTCGATTCACGGCCTTTCTGAGAGGGAGCTTGCCATGGCCACAGCTGCACCGTTCAAGTTCGAAGAACATTCGTACGCGGGCATGCCCACTTGCAAACACTGTCGTAAGTCCTTCTCTGGCATACCTCAGTTTCGTAGACATATCGAGGCCCAAGCATGCCCTGTCCTGCACGGATACACGAACAATAGCAGGGATTACGGACAGCATCCGCCGCTCCCGAAAGAAGCGAGCACAGAAAGCACTCCGCTCAGGGACAGGCCGAGCACGCTCCAACATCTCAGCGAGGGGGGCTGGCTGCAATTGGCTCAATCCCCAGGATTTAGGGAAGTTGCACTGGCACACTGCCCGCTTTGTCACCTTTGGGTTGCCAACAGTAGTGGTCAAGTCAAGAAGCATATGCGCACAAAACATGGGGACCAACAGGACTTGATTCAAGAGGTCATTGAAGTCTGTCGTAAGTCGTCTTACTTTATCCAATCCCCGTGCCAGTTGTGTGGCATTGCTTGGAAGGGGGCACGAATCCGCCACCGCGAAGCCTGCGCTGTGCTCTTTGCTGCGCGGCTGCTAGCTGCTCACCACGGCTATGTTTTCCGAGATGAGCATGGAACCCGAGCCATCGCCTCTGATGGAGTTCGAGTCGGTGTTCAACCAACCGCTGCCGAGCCCGTTCCCGTCCTTCCGCCACCCGCCGTCGGCACACCCGATGCCGCCAAAGCGAAGAGGGGCTCCGCTAAGCCAAAACCAGAGCCAAAAGCTGAAGCATCAGGGCAAGGGTCAAAGGAGGGCACGGCGGATATTGGGGAAAGGGCCCGAACAAGGGCAAAGGAAAGGGCACTCATCAGACACCGTGGCAGTCGTCACAGGATCCCTCGTGGCAGCTGGCACCAACGTCGTGGCATCCGAGCTATCCGAGCTACCAAGGCTATCAGGGCTACTCGGACATGTATGTGACACAGCAGGAGATCCAGCTGCTTCGGCAGCTGCTGGTGCGACACGAGTGGGAGCTAGCAGCTCTTCGTGTGGATCGAGGGTTCGTTCTCCACATGAGGTCGGGCCCGGACGGCATCCTGAGAGAGGTGTTTCAAGCGAGCAAGCTTTGGAACGAGGCGAAGACCCAGGGTACCCTTCAGAATCTTACATTGCGCCAGGCTCTCCTCATGAAGGTCTTCACTGTCCTGAAGGATCGAATGGAGCATATGAACGAGGGCCACATCGCCACAGCCCGCAAGCACGGTTGGCTCAGCCGGGACGGTATGCAATGGCAGTATCTGAAGTGGTCACAGACTCACGAGAGCCTCATCCCGGAGGATCCAGTTCGACAGGTCCCACACGACTCCCTGGTGCAGCACATCACGTCGATCCTTCGAGCATTGAACATGGACCACATGATCCACCGCTTTGCAGCGACTCGCAAGCTAACAGAGAATGTGGAGAACACGATGCCATTCCTGTTGCAGATCTCCCTTCAGGGCCAGACATCGCATCAATTGTTTCAGGCTCTTCAGGACTTGTGCGGAGCGGGATGTCTTCAGCTTATCGGCATGACAATGCGTCGCGAGCGACTGGAGTTGCAACCCATGGCCAAAAAGCTGAATTGGTGAGTACGGCAGGGCAGTGCGTAGGAGGCTCCTCCCCAGTGGACTTCCCCTCTCCGGTGGCTCCGGGTGGGCGCCACACTCAGATTGAGGCAGATGCGGTACGCTCTAAAATAAAAGCTTGGAAGCTTCTCAATCAAGGTCGCAACAGCTGTTATGCCAATTCCTTACTTTTGAGCCTTGTGTGGACTGAAACCTTTCTCGGATGCCAACTCTTCGAAGGTCCTCTGGGATCATCGCTGCGATCCTTGGTTCAGGCTGGCAGGGCAGTTGACATTTGGTCTGTGCTGCCCTGGATTAGTGCCACTCGTACCTGGCGAGCACCTAGGAGGCAGCATGACATTGCGGAGTTTTTGCTCTACATGCGTCCACAGCTCAATGCTTCATTGATCGACGGTTCGTGGGGGACTGCGGGGTCCGCGCCCCATCGTGGCTTGTGGATGAGGGCCACACGTGGCCTATGCTGCTTGCAAACAGGCCCGCCTCAGCCGCTGATGATCCCACACCGTGTTCGGAGTGCTGCTTGCAAGACTTGCTATCGTGCTGGCATCAACAGGCGGAACCACAGGCGCTCCTGAAGCCGCCAAAGTTTTGTGCGATTCAAGTGGGCCGTTTTGACAGCACGAATGATGGAGCTTGCATTAAGACCGACTTCAAGCTTTGCCTGGAGCCCTTAGTGCACATTCCTACTTTTCGCGACAATCTGCAAGATGTGTACTTCGTTAAGTACTTTGTGAGAGCTTGTGCAGTTCATCACGGTCCCACACCCGACAGCGGACACTATCGCTCAATTTTGATGCCACCGAATGGCGTGCTTGCGCAGTCCTTCTACACTGATGATAACACCACGGCTCGCAAAGTAAAGTCCTCGGAGCTTGTGGGGATCCAGCAAAACGCATACATCATTTTCTTGCAGCGCGCCGACTGAAAACCAGTCACGCTTTTGCTTAGTTGTGGAGTTGCTGTTACACAAACGTTGCATCTCCTTTAGCCTTCACTCGTCAAACTAGTTGTACAGTCTTAGTTGTCGGACCTGCTTGGCTGTACGCAGCGGGGTCCTTAGCCTTTGGGAAGATCCAACAATGATCTGCAGCCCAGTAGCTGCCGCGGCATTAGAGTAATACACTCTGATACCGATGCCCTTCGCTTAATCGCTCTCGAGCGATTGCGCATCAAAGTCAAAAAAGCTACTTGCAGGATAAGGTTGAGAACGGCGAGATCCTGGTTACACACGTCCCAGGAACGGATAACGTCGCCGACTTGCAAACAAAGAACTTGAGTGTCGCGCAACCTTGGTATCATATAGGACAGTTGTGTCTTGAGGAACGTCTCACCCGTAGTGACTATCTTCGAGGTGATGCGCCCCCGGTCCGTTGCCTTGTGTTTGCCGCGTTCAAGGGTCTGTTTTCTGCAAGCGTCGATGATCCTTGGAGTGTGTTGGTTGGTCGTTGTCGGTTGCAGACACCGCATTACATTGTGATGGTCGAGTTCTGCACCTCTGGAGAAGCCTGGTTGACTAAGCTAGCTAGCCATTATGGCATCCATGCTATTCCCGTGACGGAAGAAACGGATGGGACTCTTTCGGAGACCATCGAGCTCATTGAGCATGCGCTTCGTTCGGCGCACCGTCGGAACATGCATGTTGTTGTGTGGGCTTCGACGCCCTGTACCGGTGGTTCGCCTTGGCAGCGGTATCACCAAGCTCGATCTGCAGATCACTATGATGAAAGGATGAAAGGACTTTTCACAGTCCATCGAAAGCTCTGGAAGAGCTTCTTGAAGCTAGTCAACACATCTGATTCGGCAACTTGGGTCATTGAGTGGCCGCAACGTTGTGCTTACTGGGGATGGTCCGCTACGAAGTCATTCCTTAAGATCAATCCGCATGAGACCGCTCTTGTGCATGGCTGCGCCTGCGGTATGGTTGGAATGGACGCACTTCCTGTGAAGAAGGTTTGGAGGTTGTGCTCGAACAGTCATGTTCTCATTCACTGCATGGATAAATTAAAGTGCCCTGGAAACCACGAGCATAGTAAGATGTTCGTTCTGAAGAACACCCAGCACTACCCCGAAGCTTTTGCTCACACAGCTCTTAGGGCTTTGAGTGCTTGGTAGGTGCTGACGCCTCTTTGTACAGCCGCAGCCGTTTTTGGAAGAGCCATAAGACTATCGTGGACCGTGAGAAGATCTACGAGCCCAATACGCAACAGCAGCCACTGGACCGGTACCTTTTCTCGACGACAGGTTCATGAGGGGGAGTTGATTTTCAATCCTATAATGGTGCCCCTGTGTCTCGCCAAGGTCAGGAATACTTTCTGTTTTCTCCTTTGTGAGTTTTAGAGAACCTTAGGTGTAGGTGTGAACGGTAGGAGTAGGGAAAAGTTGTCTGTCTGTCGGTCGCTGCGCTCACGCTTCCTGTCTCACCTTGCGGTGAAAGTGATCAGTGTCAGAAGCGTGTCCAACCGGAGTTTTCCCTCACGAGTTTTCACGAAGAATGGTGTTTCCCTGAACTTTCCTGAAGCATGATGAACATCAGAGTGTTTTCAGTTTGTTTGCTGTGAGAACGGACTTCTAGACGAAGTCCGGGGAACACCTGGGCCGCGTAGCAGAGTTGCCAGTGCAGAGAAGCCGTTAGGAGTCCTTAGGACTTACCTCGGAAGTGAGTGTGCTGAAGTCTCTGTCCGCGCCCCGTTTCATTTGGCTCAAGACTTGCACTGCGTGACAAGCGCGTGGTGAACAGTTGGTTGCGAAGAAGGGTGTAAAAGTGCTGTTAGCTTTCACTGCTGTAGCCTAGTCAGTCAGTCGGCTTGCACCTCCTTTTACTAAACCTAGAAGTGTGCCTCAAGGCGCGTTTGGGTTTTAACGCTTGGACAGGACGACTGGAGAGCAGCGGCTCCTCAGACTTTCATCGAGCAAGGCATTGGACCCGGTATTCAGCTTCCGTTCATTACCGAGGAGCTCATGCCGCATCTTCATGAGGAGGGCGCTGAAAAAAAGGCTTATTACACGTCCCTGAGGACAGCGGCCGGCGCATAAAAGGTGTCTGAGAGAAACCGTGTCAGTCGCAATGGTGAGAAGGCCGCCTTTACGTCCGAAAAGGTGCCATGACATTCCACCTCGGTGAAGTGGTGCAAGCCGCCAGGTACTGTGTGGCCAAGGAACTGAGGTCGACCCAAGTGTCAGCAGCCGCCAAAATCTGGAGGGACGTCATCGTGCCGTCCAGGAGTACGCCCGGAAAGAGATCTGCCGGAAGGGTGCCGTCTTGGGCGCGTGCAAAGCCGTCAATGCAGAGCAGTAGGTACGCCGGGTGTTGCGCCGCCAGCCACGAAGCAACCGAGGTGCCCCCTGGTGGCCATGTATCATGGGGTAAGTCTCCAAAACAGCAGCGACGTAGTCGAGACGGGATGAAGCCACGCCAGCAGAAAGTGACTCGGTGGGGGCCACGCAGCCACGGTGCTGTAGATGTAATCCAGCGAGGACCTTGTACAAGGGCGGGATTTTCGAGATCCCAGGCGGTCCTGTCGCGTCAGCTCATGCGGGCTCCTTTCCGGAGCAAAGTGTGCCATGGCTTCATCACCCCTTCGTAGCGCGTGCGTCAGGGCAGGGTAACCACGGCTGTCCGGCTGCTCGAGTTCAGCGTTCTTCGTAAGCAGCGCATAAGCAACCGGCAAGTCCTCGGCAATGCACCAGGAGAGGAGCGGAGCGTCTGCACTCGATCGCAGCGGTAGAGCTCGGCCGCCTGGCACAGCCGCGACCAGCATGTCGGCGGCTGCCGCCTGGTCTCGGCACACAGTCGCATGCGCATCGAGTGGCGTGTGCTCCAATCAGGGACCGGTGGTGCTGGGAAAGGAAGGCGCTGTAGGCCCGCTTGGGCGGCTGCAAGCCACCCCCCTTGTGAGCACGGAGGCGGTGGAGACCGATGCGAGGCGGACTGGTAAACTCCAGCAACCCAATAATGGGATGCTTGGTGTCGAGCACAGAGTAGAAGGGGCGCACTGTAATTGGTCGCCCGGTGGGACCACTGTTCACGAAATCCATGCCGCGCAGGAGCAGCTGCACAGGGTGGTCGGGCACTCCACAATGAGCGACCAAAGCACAGGAATCGCAGAGCGGCGGTATGCAATTAACAAACCACCTCTCGTAGAACTCCGAAGCCGTGTCACAGTCATCACGCGGCTGGCACTGTAGTCCAAGCTGTGCAAGCCCGTAGGACTGATAGAGAGCCTCCCAACTAATGATGGTCTTGTGGAATGCGGCGTGGAGTTCCAGAGCGGCGATGATCCCCACCAATGAGAGGGAAACGCAATGATCAGCGGGCCTGTGGGCCTCGTGCTGCCGGCTGTTAGTCGCTGGTGTGCGTCCTCCCCGGTCATGGTGAACCGACCTGCCTTGTCCACCAAACAGATGTCCACAGCGCCCATGGTGCCGGCGCACACTGTGGTGGTAAAGAGGTCAATGAACACGCCGAGCTCATTGTGGTGGCTATAGAAAAAATTGAACAGGATCTCGGCCTGCTCTTTAGAAGTCAGCCTCCCCGGCGGGGGGGAAGCCCTGCAGCCTCCCGAAATGTAATCGGAAAAGGAAGTGCCCTCGGCGACCGTTGGCGTAACCACGGTGATTTTCTGCTCCGTCTGCACAGCAAATCGGTGGCCGCACAAATTCTAGGCCAAGACAAGGAGAACACAAAAACCATTCAACCACAAGGCCCTTATGTACAATGGTGGATGTCTGTTTGGGCAGCCGTATAAGGTTGATGTGTGCCATCAGCTGCAATCCGCTGTGCGCGCCTTGCGCGCGTGTCCGCTGCCAACTCCCCAATCGTGACCGGACACGGAGAGGAGTCTGTTGCGGGGAGCAGGAGATTAGACTGTGGGTATCGAATGGCTGTAATCAACAGATAGAGATCTGCTAATAACCGTGTAGAGGCAACCAGGGCCAGATTCAGGCACACCCGATTGATAGGCTCAAGGCCTTCAGCCTGCAAAGCAGTATGGGCCGGAGCAAGCGTTGCCAACAAATCGTGCTTTTAAGGCCGAAGCAACGGAACACACATGCGACTTCGGAAAAACACTGGACTAAAATGCTGATCTGGTGCCTCATCTTGCTAGTCTGCTGCGTGTGGGACTCCGACTGCCGACAGGCGATTGAAATAGTACAAGAGCAACTCACTGTGAGACGTGGGCTGGTGGAGAAAATCCACTGCGACGGCTGCTGGGGTTTGACGAGCGGGCTGTGGACATACCTCGTCGCCCACCGGCGTTATGCCAGAGTAAGAAATAAAGTGAGTTTGGCCCTGGTAACGCACACTGCATCCCTTTGTCGCCAAAATCTTGTACTAGTCCCACCTCCACAGAGGCATCAACACCAAACAGGCATTCCGAAATAGACTGGCGCACCGTCAGACAGGTGCCTGCTGGGGGTTCCGTTCCCTGATAGCCGCAATAACGATGTCCAAGACTTGACCATTTGACTGAATGGAGCGACCCGCCAGGCGGTGGAATGCGCAAGGCCACGGAGTGCGTGGGCCATGCGGCCGAAGGGTAGGGTTGAGGGGCAAGCTGAGCGCCACGGATGCCAACAGGCTTCGCAGTGAGGCAGTGAGGCGTGCCAGAGTATTGAGCTGGGGTGGCCCCGCCGCTCCAGAGCAGCCGCCACGGCACAGGATACCTCCTGCGAGACCAATCGGTGAAAAGACTCAGTGGCCTCCCGATGAATGCGCTCCCCCAGCGGCTCATTGACAGGCACAGGTGCAGGCGGACCGTGTGGAGGCCACCAAGGGCGGGCGCGGACGTAGATGGGGAGGTCCTCATCTTTCAGTAGTGTGTATCTTCTTGAAAATTTTATGTTATTTTTTCAAAAGTGTTGATCTTGCAAAAACGACCACAAAGCGATTTTGATCACAAACAAAAGCCATTTGAAACTTCCAAAACTTGAAATCGCGCAATGAGACGTGACATCTTACTTTCTAGAGGCAGAGAAGATTTCCACAACTTCGATAAGATATTTTTTTCTGGCCGTAAAAGAAACGCATCTTTTCTATGGGTAGCGGGTACACAGCTGACAGACTGGAGCCGACAAGCTCCAAGTCTCTCTTCAACATGTGGGTGTTGCCAAAATTACAGATCGTGTCTCAGGTTCGGTTGTCATAGTTCCTCAGTTCCAAAGATGTGGTGGTGGGCTAGGTAGAGTGGGTAAAACACATGGATACTCAAAACTGTGGCCTTGAGCGTGCCAAGTGTGGCCCGAGTAAGTTCCACCTCGGGTGTCTGGCCGGTTTTTTTGGATTCTGTAGTGCAGAGCGCACGTTCCACGGTCAATCGCCAAGCCGAATGCCAGAGTCTCCAAACAGCAGAAAAGAACGGTCCATAGCAAATCGTCCTAGTCTGTCAGCTGTGTACCCGGGAGCAATCGTTCAGAGTTAGAGTTTAGAAATTACTAGGGGGATCAGGAGACTTAGTGAGGTTAAAAGTCGCCTGAATGGGGGTTATAGGCAATTAGTATGGTTGATTTCTTCGTAACCCTATTTACTTAGTGACTTAGTGCCCTAATGCTTTAAGAAGAGTTGAGGGTTCAGGTTCAGGGCTTAGTTCAAATCAGGGATTAGGGTTTGGGACTTAGGGCGTAGAGTCGAACAGTGGCCCCATCTGTTGACGCACGCTCCTCGTCCTGCATGCCTGCTCATGCGTGAGTATCTGCAGCCTGTGGTTTTTGCTTAATTTGCTGAGCAGTTGCAGTTCTGCAGTCAGCTGTCTCAACAAGAGCCACTGTGCCAATTCTAGGCCTGCGTTGAAGCTCTTCCAAATCTGGATTAGAACCTAGGTTTCAAACCTGGATTTGGAACCTGGGTAACCTGGGTTTCAACCTGGGTTCAACCTGGGTTTTTATTTTTTTTTTCCGCGGACTTTTTCCACAGGGCGAATCCTCGCAAGCTGCTCTTCAGCTCTCTGGAGAAGCTCGCAGCTTCAGCTACCAGGCTGCCTACTCGACCTTGCTCCTCTTGTCTTTCCTTTTTGCACACTTCTGCCGAAGTTTGGCCGTGACTTCGTTACTCGTCAACGAGTACTGGCCACCACAATGCGAACACTTCCACAACTGACCAAGCAAAGCCATGACATGCGTTTGGTGGACACCAGCGAAACTCGCCGGACCATCACCGCCACATGGTGTGGCTGATCTCGCTTCGAGGACTTTGCGGTTTTTGCTGTGAAGAAGCTTGAGGCTGCACCTGCTGCACGCTAGGTTAAGACCTTGCCACTCCCACTTGTGGCCCTTATGGCCTCCCACACTGGCTTCTTGCACTAAGGCGGAGAACCACTCCTGCTGGGTTTGCGTATGGCCATGCCCAACATTGACCCCAACGCGCTTCTTGCACGGTCTTGGCTGATCAGCACTGCCAGAGTGGCACTCCCGCGGCGGCCTTCAAGCGCTCCAAGGCCTGGACACAAGGATGCGCATCCGCACCTTGACTCACAAGGATTTTGGCAGCACGACCGCTAAGCGTCTCGAGAGTATTCTTAAATTGCACATCCTCGGCGTGCAATTCTTTTGCAGATTCATGGCACACAAGTTTGTTGGCAAAGTCATGGCAAAGCTTATCTGCAACCGCATTTACGTCTCTTCTCCAAGCCTGATGACGACCAAACTTGTCAACAAACTCAGATTCACTGAGGTGCGAGTTCACCCACACCGCACGCAAACGTTGAGGGTTCTGCTGACGCACTTGTTCCCACAGCTCAGCATGAAACTTGCCTTGACACGTACCCCTCAACTTGGAAAAGACCCCTTTGCAGTCCAGAGTGCAATCAATGGGACCCGTACTTCTTTGGAGGAGCAGCAGAACCGCATACAGTTCCCCTCGGAAGACTGTTTGCTGGCCAGGAAGCGTCGCACAAATCGAGGCGACTCGCTCAGGCTTGCCATTAACCCACTTGAAAGCAGCAACACTGACCCCAACCCTACGGAGCCTAACATCGCTGGTGAAAGGCCCTCCGCTGGCGTCGGTACTAAAGGTGAGGCCGTGACCGTCAATGGTGTCGCTACTCAGCCATAAGCCCGTGCAGTCGCAGCATGATGGTGCGATGAGTTTGGCAGCACTACGCAAACCCCTCAACCACGACAACTTGGAGCCAAGCTCAGCACCAGGGGAGTACCAACTAGGCTGGCTGAAGCCTTTGTCACGCCACCACTGGCAGTCGATGAGGATATGTCTCCAACTCGCTTCAACATTGCACTTTGGGCAGATTTTGACTGAGCTGTTTGCAGAATGCACCAGGCTACCCTGCCAAACAGCCTTTAACCCTTTCTGCTTGAGGGTATCACCTTTAGCTGCGTATGAAGCGAGGAGTCTCCTGCCTACAACCCAATCTAATCCTTCTGCCAGTGCCGGACTACCCACTTTGCGCGCAATGCTACGGCGGCCAGCTTGCCTCACATCTTCCTTTAACGCCTGCAAAACTAAGGGTCTCTGACAAGTGTCCAGAATGTCGTACTGCTGAGGTGGGGCTGGCCTCTGCCAGACAAAGGCCTCGTTCACATTCCATCCAACTCCTGTCAGGTGCCCGACGGTAGCCGCCAACGGCCCTTTGACATGGTGCCAGTTTTTCCTGCCTTCACTGACATCTGAAGCCGTCTGCTCCCACACACGCGCGATGGGCGCCCTGTCCGGTCCCCACCTGTCCAACGCTTTGAACCATGACTGCACCTGCTGTGTGAGGACATCTGCCCATGGGTCTCCTACCTTATGCTCCATCGCAGCAAGCGCCACCTCCAGGCAACCGAGCTTATGCAAACCTACCTGCTGCCCCACCGCACGCCTAAGCCACTTTACCCGACTGGGAGGCATACCCTGTGCTTGGTGGCCCCACATCAAAGAGGGGCTGATGCTTCCTCTGAACAAACGGATGCGACAGGATTCATTGGAGAGCTTGAGGCTGTCCATTTTGGTTTTGCGGCTTTTACCCTTACGCAGTCGTCCAGTCTGGACCTTGACGCGCCTGACCCTACCTAGACCACAATCAACCCCCAAATCTCGCATGCTTTGAAAGATTTTGTGATCTGCTGCAGTGCTTTTCGGGCCTCCGTTGTGCTCGCCAGGAAACCAGTCTTCTCCTCGGAGAGTTTAAGACCACTTTGCGTCAAAAGGGTGGCCAGCTGACGATAACCGGAAAGTGCTTGTTTGGCAACAAGAATGGGCGAGGAACTTTCATAGTCAGCGCCAATATCATCGACCCAAGTATCTAAGCCTTGGAGCCCTGGGCTACAGCTGACTTCCTGGAGGATGGGCTGAAGGAAAACCCGGGCCATGACAGTGGCAAAAGGGCAACCTGCTAGGATGCCCCGCTGCGGTGTGATGGACTCGCTCAGGATATCCTCACTGACAATGTGTCGGGCTCCCCTGTAGGTTTGAAGCGTCAGGGCCGCCACATTTGATGGGAAGTTGGCATCCAACAGTCTTTGCTCCAAGACCTCCAAGTCCACTCGATCATAGAAGGTTTCAAGGTCTAGCAGCACACAAACCATATGTTCGCTTACCGTGCCTACTGACTTCGCCTTTCAAAAGGTGGTGGACTGCCACCTGCAGGCAGGTGTTGCCAGGTGTTGCACGGTCCCACGGCGTGTCTACTTTGGTGGCCTCCAACCACTTTTGCACTTCCCATCGCCTCGTGAAGCACCAAAGCCGATATGTCACTGAGGTCAATGTAATTGGCCTCTCGATGTGCTCTTTCTTCGGGATCATGCTAACCTGGTTTTGCGTCCAATGCAGCGGGGCTTGGACTAAGGCTTCTGCTTTGTTCAACACGGCGGCTAGTGAATCATAAGCTTGGCTGGGCAAGTTCCTCATGGCCGTATACGTTAAGCCATCCAAACCTCCGGCTTTATCGGCAACCTTATGTATCACCGATGAGATCTCCGAGCCTGCAATGGGCCGAAGCTGACAGCTCTTAGCCTTGTGAACCAGTGTCTCACTCAGGCATGGACAATGTTCGGCTTCGCCCCAAATCTCTACCCACTGTTTCCGCCTGAGGTTGGCCCGCTCAGCAACCGGATGATCGGCGAAAGGACGGCTGTGCACACACTCGGCTTTGGACAAAGCTCTGAAGAGAGGCCGCATGCCCCGCATCGAACCGGCCTTCAACCATTTGCGAAAGTCCCGCAAACTGTTGCGGCTCTGGGTTATTTGTGCCTCAGCCTCATGCGCCTGCGCTTGCACTGCAAGCTGCTGCAGCCCCTCAGCTTGCTTTGCATGGAATGCATCACAAACTTGCGTGCAAAAGAGCCTGGCCGCTGAGCTCCAATCCCCCGTGCAGAAGAAGGCATCAGCCTCCTGTGCATTGCCACGCGTGCTCTGCCACAATTCGCCTCTCAAACCCGCCTGCAGTCTGGTAATGCCTCTACGCGCGCGGCCCCACCAACCTGCCGCGGTGTTCTGGCTTTGCTTCAAAGCCCGGGTCTCTGACACCCTGCCAAAAACCGCTTGCACGCGCTGGCCTCTACCAAACTCGGATCCCCTGCAAATTTCCATGGCCTTTGCCCAAGTGGCCAGGCTACCAGAGACCGGGTCGTCACCAACATGGTTCATGAGCTCAGGACTATGCACTTCAACCGTCGGCCATGTTTTACTTGATACATCACCTGTGAGCTTTGGGAATTGCTGCAGTCTCCACTGCGGGTCCGTGAGTCCAGCCTGCTTGATGGTTAGGAGCAGCGCCCCATGCGGGCGCCATGGTACACACCGACCTGTAAGGTAACATAGGGTTCCAAAGTTCGGCAAACTATGACATAGTCGAGTTCAGCGCCCACCCCTTGCGTGCAGGTGATCTCGCCTGTCGCTACCAGTCTCCCTCTCATGACCTGGAGCGTGCTATGATCAAGGAAGTCTTCAGGGCTACAGTTGAAATCACCACCAACAACCCAAGGTTCGGACAGCGATCTCACGTATGGTACAAGGTTGGCGAGGACCTCCGTATTTCTGGGTCCAGTGGGCCCCTCTGTGTCTTTCAAATACAGCACGATGAGCGTGTAATCTAGGCCCCCAGCGCGCAGACCTACCGCCTCGAAACCGGCCCCTTCGTGAAGGAACCTGTGCTTGTGCCATGCTCCTCTATGCCTCCTAGCTACCCAAACCAAACCCCCCAGCCTACAGATGGGTTTCCTGCAAACCTACCGCAGCACAGCCGCATGATGCGAGCCAGTCCACAGCAGCTTGGTTAAAGGACGTGACATTTGCGAAGCCAATCTTCAGATCTGGCCTTTCGGACCTGCTGGGAGTACTGGCGGGCACCTCATTGTTTCGCAATTCACTGGGATCGGGCTGCAAGGAGACACCGCCACCGCTCTGCACAAATTGAGGATTGGGCAATTCTTTATTCGGGTGTTTATCGTCGCACTGAGCAAACGGTTCACATGGATCGGATAAGGTAAGGGCCCCATGAGGTGAGCCCAAGGAGTGCTGCCAAACCCGGGTCAATGAGCCACTAGTCTCAAACATGTCGCTCGCAACATTCGGGCAGCGCAAAATTTGATGAGTCAAGCACGCGGCTCTGCTCCAAGCTGCTACCTCACCCTCTAGCGCAGCCAAGATCTCCCAACCCACCTGATAACCGACAGTGCCTTCCGGGAAAGTGGCTTCAGTCCACTCTGCAGCAGCTAACAAGGACGAAGCAAGAGGGGGTGGCACAGTTTGGCCATCGCCTGCCTGGTGGATCAGGTAATGCAGGCTTTCCCAACGAGAACTGTTTGTCTGAAGGCCACCGTCACTATCATTCTCAGTGTGCATGTCACCTTGCTGTTCACCTAACGGCTTACTCCGAGCAAGCAGATCCTCGCTTCCATTCGCAAAAGAACTGCGATGATCCTTGGCAGGCTTACAGCAATCTAGGCTCACATCAAGACCACCACAAGGCGAGTGCACTGTGAAAGACGAAACCGAGCTTGGCAAGCCTGCCGGATTGCCAGTGCAGTTAGCCTCACCTTCATTTGCAGCGCATGCCTTGAGGGAGCCATTCAGTTTGGGTTCAGACTCAGCGCCACTGACGGAGGCAATCCCAACAACACCCTCATCAACCCAGGCACCCACCGACCTACACCCGGAAAGGACCTGCTCTACCGGAGGCACACAAGGCAAGCCTAACGCGGCCAAACTGTGGGTTTTTTGCTCGGAAACACTTGAAGACCCATCTTTATGCAAAAACAGATTTTTATACAGACTTGGGTCTACAAAGGTGGCAGCACAGCCACCACCTTGGACATGGTTGCAAAACTCCCTCACAGCAGCAGCCGGCAAGCCCTGTCCGCTCACTGCACTCAAGTCCTCAGCTTGGTTACTCCGTTCATGGCCCGGGTTGGATTGCACATCATGTCTTGCATGGCTTCATGTGATGTCGCGAGTTGATGGGCTCATGCTCAGGAGGGCTGGCCCGCTGACGTTAGCGGGTGCTTCCGGGGGAATAACTGGTCTTGTCCTGCTCCTCCGCGAGTCTTCTCTTGTCGACTCGTCTCTCCTTCAGCCTCCGAGCTCCTGTCCTCTCCCTGATCTTCTCGATCCGCCTGCTTGGGACCTCGACCTGCGTTCGGTCCTCATCGGGATTCTGATAGGGGTGCTGCTAGGCCCCTGCATTGACCTCGCCTTCATCCTCAGGGTTAGTGCTCTTAGGGTCGCCAGGCGCCAACTCGGGCTGTCTAGAGGTTGGTATAGGCTCTTGGATGAGTGAGAGTGAGGTTCTCCGGCTGCGAGCTGAAGTTCTTGACCTTAAGGATCAGCCGGCTCACTGAGCGTGTTGCTGCTCTCGAAGCCTCGGAAGGCTTTGAGGTAGTGCCTCCCTCAACTCCCCCTTCGGGTTCCTTCGGGTTACTTAGAGCATTCCCGTTCCCCAGCCTCGACCCTGCCGGCTCCGAGCCCTGTGCGACTTACCGACCTTGAGAGTGGTAAGGACCCGCAGCGTGTGAGTGTGGCTAAAGAGATCGGGCAATTTCTCCGCCGCGCCTACTCAGGAGGCCATCGCGGAACCTCGGGTAGGGATAAGGTTGCACTAGCCTCCCGCCTGTACATCGTCCTGGCCCCTTACAGTGGTGAGAAGTACGCATCCCCGAAGATCTTCAGCTCCTTCAGCGCTGTCAAGAGTTTGTGCAAGCGAGGCCCAGATCCGGGCCGTAGCATCTTTGTTGGAGTCCCATCCCAGTGGGAGGCTGCCATCGTTCTCCGCACAGCCGGCTTTGATTGGCCAGCTGGTGGGATAGATGCCGAGTGAGGATTTGGAACGTGAGTCCCAGGAACGGGACTCTGGGGAGGAAGCCGACTCTCTGCTCCCCGATCTGCGTGCCTTGGTCTTATCTCGATCGCCCCGAGCTGCTCTCGGCTACAAGGTTGCTGCTTTTCATTGCCAGGGTGAGTCAGGGCTTCTCTCATGCAGTCTGATCCTTATAGCCGAAGTCGACGGCCAACTGCTTGTTGCGGTGCCTCACCATGCTTGGCACCGGGTCACCAAGCGCTGTTACTTGCCTCGGGCCGCCCTGCTGAAGCCATGTCACGCCGAGGTGCTGGCCGCCGATCCCGCAGATCGCGGTTGTTCGCATGGCCATTTCAAGGTCAGAGTCTGGATGGGCTTGCTCAATCCCGACTACGAGGAGTTTGTAGTGGCGAAGGACGAGGACGAGTCCGGGGAACGAGCCTTTACTGTTTCAGGGTCTGAACAGCCGATCCTGCCTTTCGGCCCTTCCCTTGCCTCTATCGCCCGAGACCACTTCGGCTTCGTGTCAGCTGCAGAAGAGCAGAGCGAGGATATCGCTTCGCGGGTTCGTGGTTTGGAGAATGCGATTCAGGGTCTGCAAGGCGGTTTGGATGCTCTTCTAAAGGAAGTTTCGAATCGCAATGCCGCGGATCCACCTCCGCCGCAAGCCCCGGAGCCTCAGGCCAAGCTGGCAGCCAAGCCGAAGTCTCTTCCGGTTGGGCCTGCAGCGTCTGGGCTAGATCCTGCCGTGCTCGCAGCCGCGAGGGGGGCCGGAGTGCCCGAGGACCAGCTGCGTCTCATGCAGCAGCTCGCAGCCAAGCCTGTAAAGCTAGGCGACGGTGCAAGGAAGGTCAAGACGGTTCTCTCGGAGTCGGAGGAGGAAGAGGACGCCGCCGACGCCGGGGGGCAGCCGGAGGCGGCGTCGGTTGCCGAGTCTATCCACAAGATGACTCAAATCCTCAGCCGCCTCTCGAAGCCTCGAGCCAGCGGGAGTCTGGAGGATCTACTGGATCGCGGCGAGGAGGTCGGGCTGAGCAGCTCGAGCAGCGGGGGCTCGTCGAAGGCGGCTGCCTACTTGAAGCTCGCGAGGCTGCTCAAGGAGGATCCTGCAAAGACATCATCCTCGATCCTTCGCCTCATGACCGAGGACTTTCAGGGTCATACTGCTGCACCGGGGCTCGAGGATCTGCCTATGACTTCCCGCGCCTGGTTGGAACACACGAGCAGGGTCCAGCAGTTTGCGGGCCCAGTCCGCTGGGGCTGGCAAACGGCGGGGGCCCTCGACGCGCTGCTCGCGGGACGCGAAGAAGAGTGCAAAGCTCGCCTGTGTTTAATGTTGGCCGCTCCAGACCAGAGTTCCCTAGATTCGGGGAGCTGGCTCCTCGCAGCCGAGATGTTGCCCGAGCCGAGTCCCCCTTTCTCGAGCTTCAGTCGCCATCGACCTCCCGAACCAGGCGAAAGCCACCAGACCAAGGTGATGGATCCTCGTTGGATCAGCGTCCTGATGCATCGCATCAAAGAAAGGGAATCCTTCATCGAAGCCCGCAAGAAGCTTTCTGCTCCTCGCGGGCAGCCATCGACCTCGAGCGATCCCGACAAGGAAAAGCCCGAGAAGCCCGGGAAGGGCCGTGCGCGGGGCGAGGCGCCAAAGTGAAGGCTGCCCCTCCTGACTGCACTAATCCCACTGTGTTTAAGAATTTGAGCTCCCCTGAGACCCCTAATCTTCCCGGTTCTCAGGCTAGCCCCGTGCGTGCCGACAGTCTTTGGACTCAGTTTTTCTCTGTGCTTGGGCGAGCGAAATCTCCCCTCGCAACCTTTTGGCACTCCCTCCGGATTGCTTCACCTGGCAAACTGCCGGGGCCCAAAGGGCGTGTGTGGCCTATGCCCATGCCTTTTCCTAGTCTCCACCTGCCGAAAGCAAGGAGACGCCAACCCGACATCTGTCGCAAGCTCGCGCTCAATGCCACCGTGCTTGTGCTTTCCTGGTTGTACTGCGGCCAGCCTTCTTGCGTGGGAAGCGCTGCTCCCCTTGGCTTGGGCACTCCTCTTTCGCTTGAGCAGTGGGCTGTTGTTCGCACCCTAGGTCGCGGCATCACGGCCTGGAACTCCCAGCCTGTCGTCGGCCCTGAAGAGATGGGCCGAAGCGCTGCTAAAGTTGAAAGCTGCGAGCGGATGCTAGAGGAGCTCTCACGCTGGGGCTCAGAGGAAGCTTCTCGTCGCCCCGACCTCCCTAACCCTGCCTGGCTCTCTTCTAAGGTTTGTGGGAAGCTCAGTCTTGAGGCTGCGAGTCTCGCCCAACCTGTTGATGCCAGCCGGCTTCATTTCGTGGGTACTCCTTCATTTGACCCTGCGCCGTACCTGGATAGCTCCAGTCGGGCCGTCTACGAGCGGCCTCTTGAGTTTGCTCGGTCCGTGCCTCAGGAGGAGCCTGTTCCCCGATGAAATGCAGCAGAGCCGGCGCCCTTAGGCTCATGGAGGTCCTGGACGCTTGTGATCGACTGTCCCTGCTTCCTTCCTCGCGGGTGCGTGCCCGTCTGGTCAACGGGTTGTTCACTGTGCCGAAGAGCCTCACTAGGGATCGCATGGTTTTGGATGCCAGAGCGGCCAATCAGGCGGAGGAGCTCCATCAGCCCTGGATCAGATCCCTTGCCTCCCTGGAACAGCTTCAGTGGCTTCACCTAGAGCCCAGCCAACGCCTCACTGCATCGACTGAGGACCTTCGGGAATTCTATCATGCCTTCATCGTCGGGGCTCAGAGGTCTTGTCGCAATGTGCTTGCTGTCTGCTTCTCGCCTAAAGAACTTTCTCACTTGAAGTGCTTCACCGCTGATCTGCACGAGCATCACTCGTTGCACCCTTGCCTCAAAACTTTGGCTATGGGCGACTGCTCAGCAGTCGGCTTCGGGCAAGCTTCGCATTTGAGTGTTCTTTTGAGATCGCAGGCCCTTGCTTTGGAGCAATTTGTGACGCTCTCGGGCCGCCCTCCGCGTGATGGCCTGATCGCAGGTCTCTTGATCGACGACCTTGCGGTTCTCGAGAAGGTCGAAGCCTCCGCTCCGGCCTCCTCGCACCAGGCTCCTGATGTGATGACGGCCGTGCATCGGGCCTATGATCAGGCGTGCCTCCCCCGACATCCTGATAAGTCTGTGTCTCAAGCCCTAAAGGCGGAATTCTGGGGGGGACTCCTTGATGGTATTGAGGGGACCATTCGTCCTAACCCGAAGCGCACGGTTCCCCTTGGAGCCCTCCTCTTGAAGACCGTTGATTGCCGCGAGATCCTTACCGGGTCACTTGTGTCGGTCTTTCAGACCCGCCGACGTTTGATGTCTCTGCTGGACAGGGTTTATTCGGAGCCTCGGGGCCTCCCGCCGCGCGCTGTCTTTCGCATGTGTCCCGAGCTCAGGGACGAGCTGCTCTGTGCCATGGTCCTCCTTCCTCAGGCATGCATGGACTTTCGGACTCCTGCAGCCCCCGTCTTGATTGCTAGCGACGCCTCCTCTAATTTGGAGGCCGCCGTGTCAACTCCGCTGCACCCTTCGGTGTCCGTCGAGTGCTGCCGCCACGGCCTTCAGAAAGGTATGTGGAGCCGATTGCTCAAGCCCCTTGATGCGCTGCTGCGTGAGCGCGGAGAGCTCCCCGACGAGGACAACTGCCGGGCGGAGCTTATACGAGCCACTCCCTCTGGGAGACCGCCTGCCGAGTGCTTCCGTTCAAGCCTTTCGGTCGTGTCAAGCGGGCTAAACAAAGGCGACACATAAACCTTGGAGAACTACGAGCCGCCTTGGCTGCCGAAAGCCGTGTTGGCCGCCTCTGGCCTTCTTCGCGGTACTGCCACCTCCAAGACTCTCAGGTCTCGCTAGCATGTTTGGTTAAGGGCCGAAGCGCCTCGGGCTGCATCAACGCCGCCCTCCGCAAGTCTTTGCCTGACCACTTGGGGTACAACACCCGGCCCTCTTATGGTTTCGCTAAGACCCACCTTAACCCCGCGGACGACCCTATACTAGGCTTAAGAAAGTTAGACTACCTTGCGAAGACCCGCCCGCTTGGTTCAAGGAGTTCCTCCAAGGTTCGTTCGGGCCCATGGATGTGCACCTGTCAAAGTTGGGGGTTCCACTTGGACCAACTGAGGGAGCTTCCACCGGTGAGTGATCTCTTTCCAGACGTGCCCCTCGCGAGTGTTGACCGCTTTCGTAGCCCGGAGTCGAAGCTCAGGCTGCCTGCCGAACGCCTCGCTCTCCGCTTGTTGAGGTCGCCCAACGTGCTGAAGTCCGACCTCGTCCAGCTGCTTCGCCTGCTGCCGGGCCACCGCGCGCCCAGGGGCAAGCCGAGCTCGGGGACCAAATGCTTCATCACTGGGATGTTTGTGCACGGTGGGGTCATAGGGTTTAGGAGCTCGACCTTAGGCCTTAGAACACCCGGTTGTAAATCGTGTCCTGTGCGCCTTCGTGCGCCGCCTCGTGCCTGGGTTTAGGTTCACTACGGTAGGACTTTTCCGGAACATGAAGGCTGATGCTCACGTCGATGCCAACAACTCCAGCCTCGAGCCTAACCTCATCTTCGGTTTGACTAGGGTTCGTGGTGGTGGATTGTGGGTGTGTTGCGAGGGCGGCCCTGACGTGCGCCGGGTCAATGGCCGCGAAGTCGAAGGTAAGGTTGTCGATCTGAGTCACGAGCCGGTCCTCTTCGACCCTCACCGCCTTCACGCGACTGAAGACTGGCAAGGCTCTAGGTATGTTCTTGTTGCTTACAGCATCAACGGGCTTGACCGGGCCTCCCGAGAGATCCAGGCTAGCGCTGTGCAGCTCGGGTTCGTGCTCCCAGAGCCATCCGCTCTGTCGTCCGGTCCTGGTTGGGTTGACTTGTTTCCAGGGTCTAGAAGCCTTGCGAAGGCCCTCGTCGATGCCGCGCCATGGTGGGTTCTTTGCTTCGACTGCAGGCATGACGCTGAGGAAGCCACCATCGCAGCTTGCCTGCGTACGGTATTATTTTCACGTGGAAAGTTTGATTTTGAAATCTTATTTCAAAATCAACGCTTGGAGTTTTCAAATGTCTCTTACATGTTAGTATGCAACTGTTGAGCCATGCGAAGATGCGAAATTCCAGTTGCCGTTGTGCTCTGAGGTAGAGCGCAATTTTTGTTTTCTTCAACCGCTTGCAGCTCGATCTCAACACCTTGAGAGCGCACGTTGCTGCGTGCGAGCGGCGCATCAGGGCCCTGGAGCAGCAGGCTCCTCTTCCGACGCCTGCGCCGGTGCAGTTTAGTTTCTTTGGGTCCTTCTTTCAGTGCTGCCTTGGTCGCCAGCTGCAATGAGCGGGCCTTCTGCTGATGGTGATTCCGAAGTTTCCAGCGGGTTTCAGGTTGTGTCCGCCTCTGCTGCTGCTTCTGGTAGCGCAGGGGGTGTGACGGCAGCAGCTTCAGAGTCAGACTTGTCCAATCTTCAAGAGAACATGGATGTGACGGCAGCAGCTTCAGAACCAGACTTGTCAAAGCTTCAAGAGACCATTCGCGAAGCAATCTTCTCGTGCAGTGAGCCGCAGGTTCTGCAGTTGCCTTGGGAAATGCCGGGTTTGAATTTGATTTTTGGCAAGGGTGCTTTAGATCAGATTCTGCCTGCTGAGCCTCCCAAAATCGTGTTCCCAGTCCCCACAGCGGAAGATGCTCCGATTGAGGAACAGGCCAAGGCTGCAAAGAGGGTTAAGACTGCCGCTTTCGGGCAGCCTTGCTTCCGTGGGTGTGTGAACTTCAAGAACGTCCTTTCGGATGCTGAGCTTGAAGCTGGAGCGTGGCAGAGATCTCTTGAGAAGTGGCATTTTCTTTTGAGGCATTTTCTTTTGACCTTAGATCCTTCGGTTTCGCTTGTGGGTTCTTCCTTGGCCGGCATGGGAACTGCTGATGGCATGCAGTCCCTACGCGAACTGTTTGGGAGGAAGAAGGTAGCCACTGTGAGTAAGCGTTCGGCATCATTGCTCAAGTACGTAAAGTTCATGCAGGAGTGTCGGCCTTTTTCAGGCCCCTTCCCTTTTACTACTGAAAAATGCGATGAGTATGTCAGGCACTTGAGGGCTTGTGAGGCTAAAGTCGGGGCTGTTGACGGGTTCACTGAATCTGTGAGATTCGCGATCCACGTTGTAGGAGTCAGTTGCCGCGGTCCTGCCGACAAAATCTTTAGCCCTTGGTCGATTGGTCTTAAAGGCCTCATGCAGTCGCAGAAGGCAGAGCGTGTGAGTGCACTTGTCTTGTATGTGGAGCAAGTCTCTTTCCTCGAGGCGTGCTTGGGTAACGCAGAACTTGATGCCAAGGACCGTTATGCTTGTGGCGCTTTCTTGTTTTGCATCTACAGCAGGAGCCGAGTCAGTGATGTGAAGCAAATCCACAGGTGCATAGTGGACACTGTGGACGCAGCTGGGGAAATTCAGGGTTTTCTTGAATGTGGTACTCGGGTGCATAAGTCCGCCAGGCAAGCAGCCGTGCAGGGAGTCTCTATGCCTTTAGTCGCTCCTGTCTGGGGTGTTGGACCAGAGCCTTGGGGACCCAAGTTCGTGGCAATCGCAGCTGAAGTTGGTTTAGCGTTCGATTCGGCTCGTGCGGCGCTTCTTCCAGCAGCACTGGAGTCAGGCGAGTGGGGCCAGAGAGCAGTGACCACAGATGAGGCTGGGCAGTGGCTTCGTGCGCTACTCAGCCGATGCAACAAATGCTCCGATGGTGTGTCAGGGCATTCGCTTAAGGCTACCACTCTTGATTGGTGCGGCAAATATGGAGTCAGCGAGCAAGCTCAAACCCTTCTTGGTCACCATGCCCTCAAGGGTTCGTCTATGTATGCTTATATGCGAGACAAGCTTGCGGCACCACTGAGAGCTTATGACGGAATGCTCCGAAGCATTCGGCATGGTCTTTTCATTCCAGATGCAACTCGTTCTGGGTTATTCAAAGCTGAAGGTGAGGCTCATGTCATGGAGCTCGGCCATGAGCCCAGGCTCAGCACGGCCACTCCTCACTTGCATGATGGTGGGGTTTTCGGAGATGAGACCCCTGTTGGGTCTGAAGGCGAGGCTCAGCACTATAGCAAGGCTGCATGGACGCCTGAACGAGAGGCTCAGTCTTTCCTTGATAATCAATTCACGGGCGAAGCTGAGGACGAGGCTGATGGAGTTGTGAGTCGGGCCCCTGAGCCCGCGCCAGGTTCTTCGTCTTCTTCATCGTCGAGCGACTCGGACAGTTCTGATGGGGAGCCCGGGACTGACTGGATCGATGCCTTCGATTCTGGGCTCGGGAGTTCCTTTGAGAAGTCTAACCTCACTGCGCCTGACATGGAATTTTGGAGACATGATAAAACTATGACCATCCACTCCATTGCGGTTGGTGCTTCTGGAGGTGTGTTCACTTGTGGTCGTAAGAGAACAGGTGATTACTCAAAGGTGACGCAAAGCGCTTTTCTGGAGACTCGTCTTTGTGTCAATTGCAAGAAGAGCAAACCTTTGAGAGACATCGGATCTTTGAATGCTGTGTTGGCTAAAAGCTTGAAACGATGATTTCTATGCCACGGCCTGAGTTGGTCCACAAAGAGTGGTTGTCGGGAAGTCCGGCCGACTCAAGGTTGGGTGCGAGGTGCACCCAGCTCATTCTGTCAAACAGTCGAGCATCCCTCTTGGGCTGCGATGTGCAGCCCAAGGGATTTCGTGGCCAGTTCGAGTGAGCCAATCCTGGACTCCGGGAGGTTCGAGGGCTCGAGCTGCGAGGTGCAGTGCGGGCAAAATTTTGCGGAGTGCGAAAGGAGAGCCAAATGGATGCACGAGGCACCTGGGGGCTTGATCGAGCGTTGTGTCGAACTTGCTGTGGCAGCATATGCAGATTTCTGACTTGCGTGTTTTTGCGCTCAAGATTTTTAATTTTCGTGAACCGGGCAGATTGCTAGGTGCAATGGCAGGGTTGCCTGTGGCGACGTCCTTCACGGAATTATCCAAGGCTGCTTTCGCTAAGAGGGCTTTGGAGGTCGGGCTCGCGCAAGCCGAAGTGGACCATCTTGTATCCAAACAGGTTGACACTCTCTCGAAGTTAGCTTTTGTCTTGGTTCCTCCTGGGAAGGTTCCTGAGGACAGTGCAGTCGTTGGGCTACTCCCAGCAGGTTCAAGTCAGGGAGCTATCGCAGGGCTCAAGCGGCTTCTTTTCGAAGCCCATACATTGATTGTGGCAGCCCTCAAGCAAAAAGTGGAGCGCACTGAGGAGTCCTTGCCTCTCACTCTTGACATAGCCGAGCGAGAAGATCGTCTGGCCAGCCAGAAAACACGTTTGGGCGGGTTGACCTTTCAAGGTGAAGAGGAGGTCGCTCATGGTGCATACGACCTTGTCTTCTCGATGGCCCAGAAGAACGAGCTCATTTGGTTGGCGCCTGAGAAGTTCAACACACGGCGTGCAGAAATCAGTGCAAAGAAGCCTTCTAAAGAGCTCGTCATAGATGGGAGCGGCGTTGCAGTAAAAGATAAGCCCCAGGTCCTTAACTGTGCCATCAACTCTGACTTAGACTTGGTGTTGGCCATGCGCCGCAGAGCGCTTGCATTCGACCTTGTTGGGCTCATGAGTTTTGATGTGGCTAACCGCTATCATCAGGCACTTGTTCAACGTCTCCAGGAGGCTCCTCCTCCTAACTATGCAAAGGTCTCTATTGCTCAGGTTCTCCGAGCCGATCGAGCGGCATTCCTCAGGTTGGCGGAGTTGTTGCCCAGTTTGCGCCGCAGCGGCGCGGGCAAGCTTCCTTTGGACGAGCAGCTTCCCAACATCCTGCTCGACCCTTCAGTCGCTTACCACTTGTTTCCCCTGCCAGCAGGTTCAACCTCAACTGCAAAGTTGGATGACGTGCCCGATCCGCCTACCAAGCGTCCGAATCCTCGCCTTCCGAACCCTAAGAAGGCTCCGAAGAGGTATGCTTTCTCGGTCCCGAAAGAGCTTGTTGGCAAAGCGCATCAAACTCCTAAAGGCCACCGTCTGTGCTGGGGTTTCAACCTCCCGTGCGGTTGCAAGGACGCCAAGCCTGGCGGAAAGTGCGCTAAGGGCCTTCACTTGTGTGCAGAGCCGGGATGCTTAAAGCCGCATAGCCTGCAGCACCACTCCTGACAGTCATCCAGTCCTCCATGTCAGAGCCTCGCCGCGTCAGACAGAACTGTTGCAGCTGAGGCTGCTCTTCAACGACTTGAGGGGCAGCCTTTGAGCGAGCTCGTGACCGTGGAGGTCTTTTGCGGAACTGGGCGGCTCAGTGCTTCCCTTCGTAGTGAAGGTTTTGATGCCTTCGGTGTTGACCATGTGGTCGGCAAAACTGCATGTTGTTCAGTCCTTCAGCTTGACCTTACTTGTGCAGATTCTTCTGCACATCTGTGGAGCATCTTGAAGGATCCCACTGTCAAATTCATTCATTTTGCGCCGCCTTGCGGTACCGCAAGCAGGGCCCGTGACATCCAGTTTCCCGGCGCCCCACCTGTCCTCCGCAATGAGAGCCACCCCGAAGGGGTTCCTGATCTTTCGGAGATCCCTGCACTCAGAGTGCAAAAGGCTAACATGCTGTATAAGTTGACTCTTGAGCTAAGTTCTTTCTGTCTTCTGAACGGCAAATATTTTTCCTGTGAAAATCCGAGACGCAGTTACCTTTGGCTGCTTCCTCAGTGGCAGCAGTTCTTGAAGCGCTCGGACGTCTTTCCAAACTGTTTTTCATCACTGTGAGTTTGGTGGCATGCGTCGCAAAGAGACGCTCCTGGTGCATAACATCCCCAAATTCCGCGAGCTTCATCGTTTGTGCTCTGGCAAGCATGTGCATCTGGGATGGGGCCGGGTCGGCCGTGCGTGGGCAACAAGCGCTGAGACGGCCTACCCCTGGGGCCTCTGCAAATGCATGGCGAGCTTGCTGAAAGATCACTTTTTGGAACTTGGCTGTCGCCAATCTCCCAAAGCTATTGATGAAGGCGCGCCCGCCATCCAAGGCGCTCGTGCCTTCACTGGAGCCCAAACTCGCAAGCGCGTGCCTCCGCTGCTTAGCGAATTCGCTTCGGTTCACACTGTCACTGTGCCTTCCAATCTTGCCGCTTCTTTCTTGCGCCCTGGCCACAACCTTCCGTGGAAGCCCGGAGATGCTGCTGCTTGTTCTCCGCCAATCGAGTGCTTCCCGGCAGGTAGCCGTGTCCTTCGTGCCCATGTGGTGCGCAAGGGGATTGAGGTTGGCCCTAGTCCCACGGCTGTTTCCCCTGGTTCCGGTTTAGTCCCTGCAGCCCCTCGTGTGTTAGGTGCTGAGGGTTTTGAGCCGGATAGTGTGCTGAAGCCTCCTAGCAGAAAGCGTCCTTTTGCTAATGTTCTTGGATGTCCTGAGGCGTCTCTCGGACTGAATCCTGACGATACCGAGGTTCGAGAAGCCATGATGTCGGGCTCTGCTGAGCGGGTGGCTTCGCTTATAAACAAGTTGCCTAAGGTACACCGCAAAGACTTGTCCCTGTTGCTTGACTTGCTTCCTTCAGAACCTCTTCGCTGGGATGGCGATGCTGGAGCGAAATCGTTCCAAGGTGGCAGCTTTGTTCACGGCCCGATGTGCGGGGTGCGATCAACGACCAAACAGTTCCCGGAAACTGTGAAAGCAATGTGCTCTTATGTCAAGGGCCTTTTTCCAGGTTTGGAGTTCGGAACTGTTGGGATGTTCAGGGATGTGTCAGCTCAGCCACATCGGGACTCGAATAATGAAGTCTCCACAGACAATGCAATTGCTGCGCTATCAGATTTTTCTGATGGCTCCCTGTGGATGGAAGATCCTGCGGGTGACGTCGAGCTTGAAATCAAAGGTCGCACAGTGAGAGGTGTTTGCATCCCCGTCACTCATGAAGGCTTCAGGTTCGATGGCCGTCGCCTTCATTGCACCAGGCCTTGGACAGGCCGGCGTGACGTTATTGTTGCGTACATGCCGAGGGGGCCTAAGAACCTTAAAGCTGAGCACGCCTCTTTCTTGACGAGCCTGGGATTTGTGCTTGATCGAGCGACCTCGGGGTCCCAAGTCTCGCCTGGGGACGTGACTAAGGCTGTCATTGGTGTGTACCGCACACCATCACAGTTTGTTGAACAGGCAATCAAGGTTGGGCACCCCACGCAGCTCTCCGCCCTCATGCCCTCCGAGATCTCCTGTGCCGTCCGGAGAATCCATAAAGAAGGTGAGGCCAATGTGGCCAAGGAGCGCACCGCAACACTTCGCCGGTGGGTTAGCAGAGCAGCCGATTTAGAGCCAGCCGAGCGCGCGCTAAAGGCTGATCTTCCTCAGTTTCGAAAGGATGTTCTTAGTCCTAAACGCCTCGCTCTTTTCGAGGAGCTGTTGCTTGAAGTGGGACATGAGGACGTTGACCTTGTCAAAGACATTGCTCATGGGTTTGACTTGACGGGCAAGCTGCCTAGATCGAATGTTTTCGCTAAGCGCTTTCGTCCTGCGGAGCAGAGTGAATCTCAGCTTCGATCCAGCGCTAAGAGACTGCGTGATGGTCTCCTGGCCACGATCAAAGCTTCGGAGGATCCTGTGATTGACCAAGGTGTTCTTAAAGCGACGATGAAAGAACTTGAGCGCGGCTTCGTTGATGGACCTTTGTCTCCAGACCAGATCCCTGAAGATGCGTCCTTGACGCATCGCTTCGGAGTCATTCAGGGGAGCAATGAAGAAGGTCCAAAGGTGAGGCCCATAGATAATTACCTGTCTTCTCAAGTAAATGCTGCAGTCACGCAGGTTGAGCAAGTCAGCGTGCACACCATTGACGTGGTGGCCGGGATGCTGGCCTGGTGGTTGAATGAGTGGTTCATCAGCGGGCGCCCAGAGCACAGCACGCCAGTGTGCAAGGCGTGGGATCTGCGTACCGCCTATAAACAACTCCCCCTTTCGGATTTGGCTTATGCCTTAGATAGTTTCTTTGTGCTCTTCAACATTGAGCGTGGGGCGAGCGAAATCTATCGCCAGCGAGTGCTTCCCTTCGGCTCAACGGCCAGTGTGACCAGCTTCATAAGAACGGCTTACGCCATTTGGAAATTAGGTGCCGTAGGGTTGACTCTTGTCTGGAGTGAATATTTTGACGACTACTTGAACCTTTGCGGCAAAGCCTTTGCTCGGCATAACGACTTTGTAATCTCCATGTTCTTCCAACTGCTGGGGTGGGAGATCTCGAAGGACAAGGAGCTCAACTACGATGCACTTTGCGTCGTCCTAGGAGTGCAAGTGAACCTTCGTGATGCCAAGCTCGGTTTGGCTTACTTGGAGAACACCGTGAAGAGGCGGACTGAGGCGTTGTGTGACATTGAGCGGGCTTTGGCAACCGGGAAGCTTGAACCTAAAGAAAGTGAAAAGCTAAGGGGCCGGTTGCAGTTCGCCTGTTGCCAAATTTTTGGTCGGCGACCAAAGGCGGCTCTGAAGTTGTTGTCGCAGCACTCCAGGCAACGCAGATGGGACGTTAACCAACTCACGCGGCTCGCACTCACTCAGCTGAAAAGTTTCCTTGAAAGTTCCAAGCCACGTCCAGTCAGGGCGCGACGTGAAGACTTTGTCCATGTGTATGTGGATGCTTCCTTCGAGCCAAACGGCCATTGTGGTTTGGGGGGAGTAGTCTTCAACTCTTCTGGTGAGGCGTTGTGCTGGTTTGGTCAAGCTGTTGCGCCAGTACATGTGCAGAAGCTTTTGAAAGCTGGTGACCGCGAAAGAGAGACAGTGATTTTCGAGCTCGAGGCGCTTGTGCTCAGCATCTGCCTCGAGGCCTTTCGCCCTTACGTCGAGAGGAAAGGTGTGGTCATTTTCACTGACAATGAGGGCGTGTTCGGAAGCTTCGTCAGAGGCCATAGTGACAATGCTTCTTGTGCTGCCTTGATCGACTTCTTTGCTTGCTGCGAAGAGAGCCTTGAAACGATCTGCTGGCTAGATCGTGTGCCATCCTCTTCTAATCCTGCAGACGACCCCTCGCGTGGCGTCAGTATCCGAGGTGCACCACGTGTCGATCTTGATGTGAATCTCTTGAGTCGCGCGCTTCCTGAAGTCTTTGGGTGAATGGGGTACATGTTCTCAGGGGGAAGCGGGATGTACCGCATTCACTTGGGATGTCCAAGAGTTTTTCCCTAGCTGAGATCATCGACGGATTCCCCATGCCACCTACGAGGAAAAGTCTTGTGCTGTCGAGTGAGTGCGTTGCGATTTCTTGAGATATGCAATTATGATTAACATACAGATTGGAGAAATTTTGTTTTCCTGATAAACATTTCTCCGTATGATTCGATTGATGCCAGCTGATTGAATTATAGTTTTCCGTATGGCATCCATGCATTGTTCAGGTCCACGCGGTAACTTTACACAAGTGAAAATAAGCCACCATCGCAGCTTGCCTGCGTACGGTATTATTTTCACGTGGAAAGTTTGATTTTGAAATCTTATTTCAAAATCAACGCTTGGAGTTTTCAAATGTCTCTTACATGTTAGTATGCAACTGTTGAGCCATGCGAAGATGCGAAATTCCAGTTGCCGTTGTGCTCTGAGGTAGAGCGCAATTTTTGTTTTCTCCCACCCACCCACCCGGGGGGAAGCGGGATGTACCGCATTCACTTGGGATGTCCAAGAGTTTTTCCCTAGCTGAGATCATCGACGGATTCCCCATGCCACCTACGAGGAAAAGTCTTGTGCTGTCGAGTGAGTGCGTTGCGATTTCTTGAGATATGCAATTATGATTAACGTACAGATTGGAGAAATTTTGTTTTCCTGATAAACATTTCTCCTTATGATTCGATTGATGCCAGCTGATTGAATTATAGTTTTCCGTATGGCATCCATGCATTGTTCAGGTCCACGCGGTAACTTTACACAAGTGAAAATAAAACCTTCTGGACTCGGAGCTGCAGGCTACTCTGGTGCGCCTCCTAGCCTCCGGAGCTGTGCTGGGCTTTTCAGCCGATCCTCCCGCGGGAAGCTTCTCGACTGCTAACTCCAGAGCCTGGCGGACCGCCGCTGAGCCGTGCGGCCGCGCAGACCTTCCTGTGGAACATAGGCTCCGCGCAAGCAGGGACAATCTGCTTTGTGAGTTCTGTGTTCTTTTGGCTGACGTCGCCATCGCGCGGGGACTTGAGTTCGTGATCTCCAACCCTGTGAAATCGTGGTTCTGGAAACAGCCCTGCTGGGCCAGCCTGGCGAGGCGGTATGAGGACTTCTTCGCCGACGCATGCCGCTTTGGAGCTCCCTGGCGAAAGTCTACAAGATTCAGGTGCAGTGGTCAACTTGGAGGCCAGAGCATTCGATGCGCTTGTGCCCGACCTCACGTGCAACTTCGCGGTCGCTGCTCTGCTCGTGGTGTATCCTGGACGGTGTTGGCCGAGCCTTTCCCTCGGAGGCTGGCCCGCCTCGTCGGTTCTGCGATTGCTCAAGACGTGGGATTCTTTGACCGACACAGGCGCCTGGACATCTCCCGCTGCGCCAAGGCCGGAGCTGGGCGGATTGGTGAGGCTTCTCATCCGGGGCCGGCTCGCTCTCAGCCTCGGACCCCTGCCTGCCTGAGTGAAGTGGAGCTGGTCGAGCCACGCACTGCTGCGGTTCGCGACAAGCACTGGGCCGCCTTCATTGCTTACCTTCAGTCCGAGCTGGGGCGAGACGGAGTCGCTTCGACCCTCGAAGTTCCTGGACTTTTGGTCAGCATGTTGTGCATCTACGCTCAGATCCTTTACGACGCTGGCACCCCGCTGTGCTACTATAGGCAGCTGCTGGCTCACGCCCAACTGGTCGTGCCTCAGGCCCGACCGATCATGCGACCGGCTTGGGACTATGTCACACGGTGGGAGCGATTGGAGCCCTTGCAGCATCGCCCTCCGATTCCGGAAGTGCTGACTCGAGCTCTCGCTTCTGTCAGCATCTCCTGGGGCTGGAGGCGGTTGCATCACTTCACGCGTGCGTGTCGATGTTTTATAGATCCTAGGTCAAACGAAATTTTGTAGGGAGCAAAATTTTGGGCCATGACAATCTTTGCGCTACTCTTAGTAGTGCTTTACAATCCAGACTTTTAACAACTTTCAATCGCTGTTGCATGATTTCGTTTCTCCTGTCGAGCAACGATTTTTAAACCGTGCGATAAAACGGACACCTGGTCACGATTGGATCTGCAACCATCGAAGCTGTCTCGAGATCGAGCCAGAAATTTTTGATCGGGACTCCGCTAGGGGCTTGTAACGGCGTCCTAGCAGGTCTCAGGCCCCTTAAGTGCTTGCTTTAGGGCGTCACGACTCCCCGCTAAACGTGCGGGGCGTCAGATGGACTTCGGCGACGCGCTCGCCGACGGGTCTTCTCATCGCTCCGAGGACAGCTCCACTAGCACTCGCGAGCTTCACAGTCAGCACATTTACGATCTCCAATTGGAGGTCAACGCCCTGAGGCTTCAAGTTCAAGCCCTCAGGTCCGATTTGCAGACTTTGGAGGAGTCCCTTGCGCGCGTCTGGGTGAACCAGACGGGTCATCACCAACGCCTCTCGTGGCTTGAGGGGATCATCCAGGGATTGCGCAACGCCTGCAGAGCCTTTCTTGAACCGCGCGAGCAGTCTGCTTGAGGGAGCCGTAGTGAAATGGGGGATGAAGGAGGCTCCCTTGCATCCAGTTTTGGCCTTCATCTTAGATCTTGCTTGCGAGACTCCAAGTCAGTGTGGAAGACTCCTTGGGGGAACTCGTTTTTGGCCCATGACCCTAAGCCCCGCCTGCCGCCTCCTCTTGGACCTCTGCCCCTTGTAGTCCCAGTGAGCCCCTCTGCTGATCAGCCGGCCGTGCCGATCCCTCGCTTCGTGAGGTCGGAAGGGCTTGAACAGGTGTGTGCCAAGATGGCCAAGTTCAAACACACTTCTTGGGAGGTTATGATCAACGAGGAAAGAAATCTTGCCGTGAATAAGTGGCTCAGCCTGGTCATGGTCGAGCCCTTGACCTTCGGTGTAGCTAGGAACTTCTACGCCGGCAAGGCGTCGGGGATCTCTTCGGGATCACTTGCTGACAGCATTTCGGATTGCCTTGCTGCCAAGGCCACTTCGACGATCAATGCCAGGGCTAATTGCTTGTTGCGGTTTGTTTCTTGGGCAAAGGGGAACATGCCGTTTGTTTTTCCCTTGACCGAGCACGCTGTATATGCATACTTCGAGGAGAAGAAATCGACAGCAGCCGCGACATCGTTCAGGAGCCTTCTTTCTTCCGTTGCTTTTGCTCAGCATGTGGTGGGCCTGGAAGGGTGTGACAAGGTTTACACTTCGGGTCGCGTCCGCGGCCTTGCGTCGAAGCTTTTCATGCAGAAGAGGAAGCTCAAGCAGCGGAATCCCCTCAGGGTCTCCGATGTCATTCTTTTTGAAAGGATTTGCTGCAAGCTTGAGAACAGGTCTTTGCAGGACCGCATCGCTGCAGGCTTCTTTCTTTTCTTGATCTATGCAAGAGCTAGATACAGTGACGGGCAAAATGTAGCATCGCTGACTGACTCGCCGCTCTACTTGGAGTGCAGTGTGGGCAGGTCCAAGACGAGTTTCACTTTGGAACGCAAGACCAGGTACTTGCCGATGGCTGCCAGGAAGGTGGGCGTCAGTTGTGCATGGGCCGATGCTTGGCTTGAGGCTATGGCAGAAGCGGGTCTTACGATCAAGAAGAACGACCCGCTGCTCCCCTGCCCTTCCTCGAATGGTTCTTGGAAGATGGTCCCGCTTCCGTGCGATCAGGCGTGCTCGTGGCTCAGGAGCCTGCTGGGGAACGCTCAGAGCGATCCCTACCTTGCGAATGTGGGAACACATAGCCTTAAGAGAACTTTGCTGAGTTGGGCAAGCAAGCGTGGTCTGCCCAGAGAACAGAGGGCCCTCTTGGGGTATCATACGTCCCGAGCCTCGGGTGCGGGATCAGAGCTGATCTATGAGTCCGATGCCCAGTCGGCTCCGCTCAGGGCTTTGTCATCTATGATCGACGAGGTCTCGTCCGGGACTTTCAAGCCTGACAAACCAAGGGGGCAGCAACTTGCTTCCGAGCTGTCGGCAACTGCCGACCCCCCTGGCGATGAGATCGAGTCGTCAGACTCTGAGGGCTCCGAGGACGAGGAGGAGATTGACCACTCGGGAGACGAGGCTTGTGCTGCTGAGGCTTTGGACTGGCATGGGAAGGTCGATCTCGACAAGATTGATCCCTCTTGTGTCTTCTTTCGGCATCGCCAATCCAGGGTAGTGCACATCACTGCCGACGAAGCCGGTGCCAACCTGGGCTGCGGTAGGGCCATTTCGGGTCAGTACAGGGAGCTGGAGGCGCGACCCGCAATTTTGCATCCAAGGTGCAAGCAGTGCTTCAGGAAGTACTTGATTGTGCAGCAGGGCACATGACTCTGCATCCGGCTCGTGTCTGCAATTTTGTGCAAAATGGTGATGCCGTGCACGTGCGCTCCACAAGCCGGTCAAGTGCTGTCATTAAGGGTATCGTGCAAGAGCAGAGATCTGGAGGGTGTCGTGTCCTGCAAGAGAACGATTTGATGCAGAGCAAAGCCCTCCTGCAGCTGCTTCAGCTCGTAGTGGTCCAAGCGGCACACCATGGCGGCCTTCTCCGAGTCGGGGCCAGTGTTCAAATCACGATGTGCCCAGGTCGGTTTGGCATCTGCGGATGTCGAAAAACTCGAGAAGGTGGGTGTGGATTCACTCGCAAAGGTCGCTTTCATGACGAGCTACACGCCGGGCTCTGGCGATGACAAGGACCTCATCGCGGCGTTCGAGTCGGCCCTCGGGACGCCGCCCTCTGTAGGGCAGAAAAGCTCCTTCCGAAGGTTATTTCATGAAGCATATGCTGTTACCACTTCGGAAATGAAGATGCTTGTGGAGCGGACGGATGAATCCATCCCAAGAAAATTGAGCGTCCCAGAGAGATCCGAGCGGTTCGAGGTAGTGAGCAAACGCCTTGTGGGCCTTTCGATCAAGAATCGTCTTGAGCCTGCTGATAGCCTCGTCGACTCCTTCGTGTCGCAGTATGAGCAGGACAAGTTGCAGTTTGTCCCGTGGGAGAAGCTTGTTTCCAAAGAACAAGAGGCCTCAACAGGGGCAAAGCGAGAGCCTTTCTTCTCGCTGGACAGTACGGGCAAGCTCCGGTCGGAGACGAAGGTTGAGGTCCGTGCCGACACTAGCACGGAGCTGCTCTTGCAGCTCGCGCTTCAGAGGCGCGGCATCGCTATGGAAATGGCGAACATCCTTGACTACCATCGTCACCACATGTGGGTCGAGCGCCTTCTTGCAGCGCGCCTCGACGCACCTCCGTCGACGCACATGCAGCCCACACTTGATCAGTGTCAGCAGGCTGATAGGAAGCTTTGGCAGCTTCTCGGAGAAGCGACTCGCTCAGGCATCCAGCTCAAAGCTGGGGGGCGTCCATTGGACACCATCTTCGAGAGCACGTGGCAGTCACCAGAGGTGCTTCATCTGCTTCAGCCGATGCCTCGGGCAGCAGGCGATTCAGTCACGCAGCAGGTGGCACCGCCGCCGAGGCCGCACGGGCCGGGCCCGTATGATCGTCCGGGCAAAGGCCGGAAGGGCACAGGGAAAGGTGCCAAGGGCACCAAAGGCAGCGGGAAAGTTCCTGCCGCTCTTGCGGGCTGCAGATCTTGCACCAATGCAGGTGAAAACATATGTTTTGGGTATGGACTCAAAACGTGCAGGGAAACTGTGACTCGTGGTCGCTGCGTGCGCGGATTGCACATCTGCGCATGGCCCAAGTGCGGCAAATCGCATCCTGCACTGGACTGTCCGATGCGTGCTGAGGCTCTCAGCCAAAAGCAAGAGTGACAGTCGAAGAGCGAGCCCGGCAGCTCGCAGTTCTCGACTCAGAGTCGAGACAGCCCAGGCTTGGCTGGGCAAAGTTTTGCACCACCGCAGGCTCCGCCTGCGCCGAACAGTTCTCCTTCAGCAGTTCTTGATCCGTGTCAGCAGAGTGCTAGTATGGATTCGAACAAGTTTTCTTCACTTTTGCAATTGCTTCGAAGCGCCAATTGGCCCGACTCTGTGCTGCAACGCAAGTCTGTTTCTTCGGCGAACCCCACGCAGTCGGGGTACTACAACTTCGGGCCCAGAGCCAGCTGTCCCCCATCTTCTTACAAACGCCACGCTGCAGATGCGAGAGTTTGTCCAGCAGCTGAATTCAGCCGTCAAAGCACTTGTGCTTTGACAGGCGGGCAGATCCGGGGCAGAGTCGTGGACAATTTTTGCAACCCCACTAGTTTTTCTTGCGACTTGTGGTGGCATAAGACAATGCCTTACACAGGCGAGCGATGGGTCGTGACACTTTATACTTTATAGTCTTTCAGGTGGGCAACCTTCCGAGTTGCTCCCGTTGGGCTTTCCGTGTGGATCCTCCGCTGTGACTTCGCAGTCTACTGGCGCGCAGTCTCCGCCCCAGCCTGCCACTTCTGGGTCTAGCCCTTCGGTCTCCGTCCCTTTGGGTTCTAGTCTCCCCCCGCCCGCCGACCCGCCTTGTAAACGCTTGAAATCCCAGGATGCCAAGGTGTCGCCTTCGCGGCATGAAAAGCCTTTGTTCTTAGAGATTTGTAGCGGGTCGGCTATGCTGTCTTATGTCTCCAAGGAGGCAGGCTACACTGTTGTGCCAATCGATTGGCATCACAGCAAACAACGCTCATGTGTACATGCTCTGCAGCTTGATCTCCGCCTCGCCAGCACGTGGTCATTCTTGCGGCGCATTTGCTCAGAATACCATGTCGCTTGGATCCACATGGCCCCTCCATGCGGTACTGCAAGCAGGAAGCTTCTCGGCTCTAGCGTTGTTTTCTGTGAGTGTGGGTGGGGTAGGTAGGGGCGGGGTAGGAGGCATCGGCTGTCCGGTGTCTCGTTGCCATAGGGACTGTGGGGCGCGCGTTGTTGGACCCCCTGTTCTCTTTTTCCGGTAAAGTGCGATTTGGCCGCGGTCTCTTTTCAAACTGGTCAGTGGCTTGCTGCTTCTTTGGCTGGCCCACGGTTTTACAAAATTCCGCTGTCTTCTGCACTGCATATCCGGGCTTTTGCGCTTGATTTATTGGCAGACGAGCTTGTATTTTCGCCATTTTCTGCGCAAATTTTGCAACTGGCTACACTGATCTGGGCAGACCTGCCAGCGCTTGACACCTTGGAGTGGGCTATTGAAGTCCTTCCGCGGCCGTCTGCATTACAACTGACAAGCTGGACCGCAGTACACTATCCTGACGTATACAGTGCCTTTTTGGAACGTTTACAGCTTGCACATCACCCGACTACATTGGTGCAGTGAACAATATGTGGTCATTGCCATTGACTGCTTTGGTACTGTGCAGCTTGCCGACGTTTCTTTGCGATGTTCCCCAGGCCAGCTATTCTTCGATACTGGACTCCCATACAACAAGGCAGCAGCCATGTATTCGATCAGGTAGACTGCAGCAACCACATCAGCCTCCGATTTGGTCAGCGCCCTATGATTCTTCTCCAGCATCATGGTCATCAGCTTCACTATGTATCAGGCCGGACGACGGCAACCATGCTCTACCACGAACCGGAATGAGGTGGCCGTTCCCTCTGCCATTATTGGAGTCGACCTTGAATTTCTGGCCTCTTGCAAACAGGTGGTGGTACATATCGTCAGCTCATCAGGCATGCTCTGGCAGAGACATGGTATTTGCTACAGTACAGCTCTCCTTATGCTCGCGATCAGGCCATCAGCGGATTCGGCAGATCCAACATTTCCTTCAGCCTTGGTCAGTGCCTTGTAACCTTCCAATGACTGTCTGGGCTCTGCTGTGCTTCAGGTCGGATGATGGCCTACATACTCGACGGTACACAACTACGAAATGGTGGGCGCATGTATTGGATGCTATTCCGGTCTGTGCTCCCTTATGTTGTGGCTCAGGTCAAAGCCTTATGCATGACTTCTGCCGGTGTCTTCGCGATCTCTGGCCAAGGCCCCAACCGGGACGCATTTCTTGCATTTCTCGCCTGCCTGCAGCTCTTGATGTGCCGTGCATGATCAGTTTCTGTGTTCCAATGCAGCTGCGAGCTCTACCACAACCGGCAATATGCTGGGCGTATTCATGGTCATTGCAATATATCGATACGTACGTACATACGTTCTGTGGTGCTGTAACTGTTGCCGATCGACCCCTAGTCGGAAGTAACCTCCATCTGCCGGTGCATGGGCCTGTTGGTTTCTCTCCGTCTCTGACGGCGAGACTGCTGCACGTCACTCCACTATGCACTACATGCAAGACCCAGTGTACATGGATGGAGTCTCTCGCTTATCAGGTCCGCCCATTGCCGATTGTGAGGTTCGAGCTTTCTCACACTCCATGTACCAAAAACGCCTGGCAGATGCGGATACAATGCACCGTCCCGACCTGGCCACGCATGATCTCCGCATGGCAGGACGACACGGCGAGAGCTTATGGGTATTGGTTTTCAGCTGTGAGGCTACGACTCCGGGCAGGTTTCAAGAAGAGTGGCAGCGACAGTTTGGGCAGACTTATCAAGAGTCTTATTTGGCGCGGTTTGGCAAAAGTCCTTGGCTGTGTCCAGATTAGTATGTACATGCGGCCCGTTGCAGTGGGCTCTACTCTATATGAAGGTATCGGCCGACGTACAGAAAAATCGCTGCTACGGTTCTTGACACGCTCCTGCACCTTCTGTTTGATTCCTATACAATCATTGCTGCCTTTTCGATATGCTACCCTGCCAGGTCGTATGAGCCATTGCTTTCCGACAATCAGGCGATGGTGGTGGTGTTTACTGTCTGCTATTCCAGCTGGATACTTTCAGATTGAGGCTTCAGCAAATGCGCGGCACTCCGCACACACGTACTTAGGTCCTATGCTGGTTCTGCATCAGCCTTCACACCGGTCTGTGCAACGATCTGGGCCTTGTGCCCATTTCTCTACCGGGCCACAACGAGTGTCTCTGTCACCCACATGCGATCACCCAGGTCGGCGAATCTCTCAGGTGTGGCTTTGGCCTACACTGGTCCGGGGCAGGCTCGATCTTTCATCATGTGCTGTATTCACAGGCCTCAGTGTCCCAGCAAGTGTCCCACCTCAAGGTCTGAGGATGCCTATGATTACGGACCCTGGCCCACACCCTGTGACTACCTTCTTCACTGTGCTGTTGTCCATTGCTCACTGCCCAGGTCTGTGCAAAGCCGATTCTATCAGCCGACGCCAGCAGGCTCGACTGCTTCAGCACTCACAATGGTCAGATGTGACTCGCGGTGTGCAAGCCCTCGCACCTATACGTTCCGACTTGCATTTTGCTGTTTGCCTCTGGGATTACAGCGGTTGCTATGGCCAGTATGTACACAATCAGGCCCTACAACGATATTGTCGATTCCTGCATTCTGTGATATATGTCATTTCGGAACACAGATGGCGGTGCTGGCCATACTTATTCCGTGTAGCCTTAACGAGCAAAGTTGAACCATTTTGCGTGGTACTTGCAAGCATGGGGAGAGATTCTCGCGGCGCTCCGAAGCCTCATGACTCTGCCGACATAGTGGAACCTTTGGCGAAGAGGGCTAAGGTCAGAGATGCACTGCCAAGACGTCGACCTATGCAGGCCTCCGACCGGCAAGATCAGACTCCCTCTTCGCCGATGACTCGCACCACTGCTGGTGCCTCCGCCAGTGCATCAGCCGGTGAGCTCAGGCCACGTGAACCTTTGCCACGACATCGGCAGCTACAGGCCAAGTCAATGACAAGCAAACCCGCTGATGTCCCAGAGCATGCAGCCGTGGCAAGTACACCATACAATGATCCGCCGGCTCGTGGACCAGTTGCATCCAGTATAGTGGTCAGTGAATTCTCGGACGGGGTCCTTATTAAACAAACTGGACTTCGTGCTCGTAGCCCATCCTCTACTCCCGGGACGGGAAGCTCCAGGAGACCTCCTACGCCACCAAGGTGTCTACGCGAAACTGCCAGTGGTATATCGGTCAGTACTCAGACAAGGCGACCCCCCAAGATGGTGAACAAGGCGGTGCAGGTGGGCAGATGCGGTCTCAAAGTCCAGTCCAAAGCTCGTCCCCGAAGGCCAGATGCAAATGCTACGGACAACCCGGAGGAGACTTCTGCTCCTGGTCAAAAGGACACTCGAGCCAAACATGATGATCTACGCCGTCAAGCCGCTGATGCAGTGCTGACTTCAGCCCCCTGGAAAAGACGCCAAAAGGCCAGAGCAGGTGCCCGCGAGCCTGCCAAGGATGGTGCTTCCGAGGGATCTGCTCGAACGACCACAACCTCAGCAAACCCTGTGGCCAGTATGACTCCTCTTCCGACTATGACAACCTCGCGCCAGGATGAAGCCGCTGGGAAAAATGCTGCAGCATTGGGTCCTTCGAGCAAGCCCCAGAGCAAAGTCCCATCCACAGCTGCCGGTGCCGACCCACAGGAGGAAATCATGGAGCTCCGCTTCGATCAACTTCAGGAGATGCAACGATCCGCGGCTAGCAGGAGACACAGTGTTATACAGCGTGCACGCGCACAGCAGCAGCAGAATGCTTCTTCGAGTACAGATGTTGCGGATGCTTCGCTATCGCATGCACCTATGACGGCCTCAAATGCCTCCTCTGCATATATGAAAAAGCGTCCACCGCATGCAGCCCTCAGCTGTCTCGCATGCTTTATTCTATGCGGCTACATTGCACCTGTGACAGGTCTGTACATGGTCCTCCTTATGTATTGGTGGACCTTTGCTGGCATCGTGCCAGCCCGGTCAGATCCCCTGGCAATTGTTGCTCGATGTCTGCGTGGTGCCTACAAAATGCAGTGTCCTCTTCTCCACATCTTTCTGTCAGGTCCGGTGATCTTATGGATGGTTATATACCTGCTGCAGGAGTTCTGGTCTCAGATTCACTCCTGCCTTGCAGCGACTTGTTCGTACCTGCTACAACAGCCACTACGATCACAATGGCAGAACGTATGCGACCAGGCCCCTGCTGTTGCCACAGTGCTTTTGTGTGGTGCATTTGTTGCTTGGCATGCTACTCGACACACCTGTCACTGGAGTACATACTTGGTGCAAACCGTCGTCACTTGGATGCGATACCTGCACCCTTGGTGCTTCTATACATGTGGATGTCTCTATTCATACACGAAAGTCTGTCTCAGGTTACTCAGTACCACTACACTCCGAAACACCCCCCCACCAGTTCGCTATTGCCGCCCCGGTCCCAAGTCCGGGGGCCCCTGGGGACTATGGATGCTCATTCTACTTTCTCAACTTCTTATAGCCTCAGGGGTAGAAGCGAGGGTTGGAGCACCTTCGGTGGGTGCTCCGGGAGCCGCGCAAACGGTGCTCCCCGGTCGCCATCAGGCGAAGCTACACCGACAACGCAAAGAACAAGGAGACTTTATCGTCAAACGCAGTTTTCTCAGAGCACAACGTCGATTGCAAAAGCATGGGACCACATGGTATCGCAATCGCTTATACACACACCACGATGAGCTGAAACCTATACCGCTTCGTTCCGGTCCACAGCCGAATGATCCCAATCAGGCTCGGTACGCCCGGCCCCGCACTGCTGTTCCCAACCTGCCATCCTGGCCACTTCAGCAGCCCACACAATCTGTTACTCCCATACAGTCCAGTGATGTTGGCGTGGTTACTATTAATGTTGGAGGCTTGAGCAAGGAAGGATATGACGAATTGGCACAATGGTTGAACCAACCATCTACACTTCGCAATGTTCAGATCGTATTCTTGCAGGAGACCTGGAGAAGTGCATCTGAATTCTCCACGCAGCATTGGCACTGGATCCTGTCAGGTGCCGGTCAAACTGCCAAGGCCAATAATGGCAGTGGTGTAGCTGTACTGATCAACAACAAGCTTGCCTCATCGTCACACATACGCTATCAAGAATGGCTCCCAGGCCGTCTCCTCGAGGTTCGCATTACGGAGGACAAGCGACGTCCTCTTCTGCACAGACCCATCACCCTTGTGTGCGCGTATCAACACTCCAGAATCTCTCACAGTCCGGAGGTGTATGCTAAACGACTCAGGTTTTGGGAGAAGCTCCAAAAATGCCTGGATGCAGTGCCGACCCGGCACACCCTGATCTTTGGTGGTGATATCAATACTGGTATCTCCCCGATGTCGAGGCTCGTCGGCAAAGGTGCTCAAGTCAGTACCAACCCTGCTCAGGACCAATCCGAATGGCAGGACATTGTACAACTGCACCGTCTTTGTCTTCTGAACACCTGGGGATCGCCGGCCAAAACTGCTACATATGTGGGTACGGAATATTCTACACTGATTGACTTCCTGGGCGTTCGAGAGAGAGACTCCGGGCATCGTGCCAAACTATCCAGACCACAATCACAGATTCACTTGTTTTCATGGCGGTCTGGGGCCCGACACCTGCCTGTGTATTCGGTTATCACTCTCAAGAATCCGTATCATCAAGCAGTGACATCCTCGACACAGTCCCACACAGCCCGTATGGACCATCTTGGCATGGCTCACACACTGCTGCACGATCCTCAGCAGGTAGAGCAATTGCGCAGTGTTGTCAGAAACCGGCTGACTTGTGCTTTACAGGACCAGCCCGTGGATGCAATCATGCACCCTATGCGCATTGATGCCATCCTGCGACAAGGCTCCAAGGACCTCTTCCCGGGCACACACCTCGGCTCACGTCCGACGGAAGTATGGGATAACGAACAGACTAAGCTTTCGCTGAAACATGTTTGGCAGGCACGTGCGCAGCTTCGCCGACATACCCTTGGGCCTCCACTTCGTGTTGCCTTTCATCTATGGCGTGCTCATTGGCGACTTGTCAAAGCCCGCAAAGCGCTGCACTCGCAGTCCAACAAAGCGAGACGTGATAAATGGGACCAACAGCTCACCGAGGCGGAGGAGGCCTATCACAAACATGACTCTCATTCTTTCTTTGCTATTGTGCGTAGACTTGCACCACGTCGTCCACGACAGCGCATTATGATGCGTAACAAGGATGGAACACTATGCACACCACAGGAAGAAATAGGGCTGATTCATGACTACTGGCGAGGTGTATTTGATGTTCCGACACTTCCTAAATGCTCCGGCTATCTGTGGCATGGCCTCAACATTACCACGAGGGAGGTGGAAATGGCCATCAGCAAATTATCAATGCGTAAAGCCTCGGCCCCGACCTCGGCTCCGCTCTGCAGTTGGCGTGCCTGTGCTCCTGACATTGCTCCTCTTATACAGGAATATTTGGCACAGCATTGGGGTGAGGGAGAACATGCAGGTGACGAGGACATTGCTAGGTCCTGGCTTGTCTTTCTGGGCAAGCCAAATAAACCCAGCAGCAAGCCCGAAAACCTTCGACCTATTGCTCTACAACCGGCTCCTGCCAAAATCATGGCCCTCCTTTTACGCTGGCGACTGCAACCGTATGTGGAGCAGCTGCTCCACCAATGCCCACAGTACGCATACACCAGAGGCAGAACCACTACGGATGCAATATCCCGTATTGCCCAACACTGTGATTCTGTTCGAGCCAAGGTCAAACAGCAGACACTTTCACTTCATGACCGACGACAGGGCGCTGTACGAACCGTATGCACCGGTGGTGCTCAGCTGACTGTTGACTGCTCCAAAGCTTTTGACAGTTTACCTCGCTGCACTATGATGACCATGCTATCATGGGCTGGTGTACCACCCGACTTGGCCACTGCTATCATACAGGTCCATCAGGCTGGCACTTATCGTCATGGAAACGTGGACGACCCTGAATCCTGGATGGATATTGACAGTGCTCAAGGCGTGCGGCAAGGCTGTATGCTTGCCCCATGTTTGTGGCTCTTGTTCGTAACATATCTCTTCCATCACCTGGACACGACAATGGGTGGAGCTGCTTCATGGACATGCCAGCACTCCACTGCCTTCGCCGATGATCTTCACTTCAAGTGGGATCTTGACGATCCCAAAGCCCTGGATCGAATGAAGATGGAGGTTGCCACGGTACTCTCAGTGCTCAAATCCTTTGGTCTTCAGATCAGCGCAGAAAAACCCACCATGTTGATCGAGATTCGAGGCACAGCAGCTGATGTTTGGTTGTCCAAGAACGTCTACAAAGATGATGAGAACAACAAGCACTTTCGTTATGACACGTTTGCCAAGCTCTCCATCCCGATCGGTACCCAATTCAAGTATCTAGGGGTCATATTATCCTATCGCAATTACGAGCTGGCCAGTGTCAAACATCGTGTACAACAGGCTGCCATACACCATTCTCGTCTTCGTCGCATTTTGCAAGGACGCGGGGGCATCAGCCGGCACCAACGACTTCGACTGTGGCGCATCTGCATTCAGACAAGCCAGCTCTACGGACTCGAGGCCACAGGTGTCACAGAGGCAGGGATCAAATTACTACATGTTCAAATGCTTCGTCACCTCCGGGCCATTACAGGTCGACCCAGGCATCTTGATCGCAGCACTGATCTGGAATTGTTGGATAGTCTCAAAATGGCATCGGTCAGGCAGATGCTATCTCAACGACTTCAGTCGGCAAATACCCGTCTTTGCTCCAACACGGATCTGCCATGCTACGACAAAGACAATATACTGCGACGTATTCAGGCCTTGCAAGCAGGTCTTGACCGCTCGATCTGCACACAGCGGGTCTCTACCGCCTTGACTACACCTGTACAGCAGGCTCCGCATGATGATGTTACGCCGCAAGACCAGCAAGTGCGACTCCAGGAATTACCCGCTGACACCAAGCAATTTCGATGTCAGGTATGCGGTCAGTCTTTTCCGTCTTTACATTTGGTGAAGACCCATGAAGGCAAAGCCCACAAGATCTTGGCACCGAAACGGGAGCTGCCCCAGGATCGCTCCGTCTACTCCATCAACGGACTTCCGCAATGCCGTTTTTGTGGCTACAAATTCACGAAATGGAGTGGCCTCCAAAGACACATACAGCGGAACGGCTGCCCGATTCTTCGCCATGAAGATCCCGCCACCTTTGCAGCAGCAGCGCCCGCGACTACAAACAAGGCTGAAGATCCTCTTCGTACTACACAACATGCATGGGTGGCCGACTCGACCATTGCCACTATCATGCCTTCAACCGGAGATCAACCTCTGGTCCAAGACACGCAGCTACAGCAGGATGCCAGCCAGTACACGTGGACCAAGGTGCTTCACATGTGGCGTACAAAACATGACTTCAAGAATGTGTGTGTGTTCTGTGGTCAATGGGCAGTGGATGCCAGTGCTCTCAAACAGCATTATGCCAAGCAGCATCAGGCATTAACCAATCCGTGGATCGCAGCATATCGGGCCGAGTGTAAGCAGCTAGCTAAAGTTGCCGTATCTAAGTGCCGCTTCTGTGGTACCACCACCACGGATGCTCGTCAGCATGCCCACAAATGCATACATGTTTTTCAGGCCTACATGCTTACCAGCCACGTCTCAGGTCGAAATGGAGGACATGCCGGACTTCGATGCCGACAGCCAGATCCAGAGCCTCCTCGGGGGCCTCTCCTCAGTCGTGGATCTCAAACCACTTCTGAATCCAACGCCAACACCGGCGCGCAATCAGTCCCATCTGACCAACAAGCGTCCGAGGGCGGAACAGTGGACTCGAGGCACCGGGAGCAAGGGCGGCGGAAAGGGCAAAGGAATGGCCTCCAACGGTACTTTATCACAGGAGGATCTTCAACAGCTCCTCAGGCAGATCGTCGTCCTTCTCCTACGCCAAGGCGACCAACTCAATCGGCTACAGACGGATACCGGATACTATTTGGTCTTTCAAGTCCCGGGCGACGCCACCATGGTACCAGTTCTGATTGCGGGAGCACTCGAATGGCGCAATCAGAAGAAGGCCGACCCGACCAAGCTCACCATGTCTCTCCGCATAGCCCTCATCGGACTCTTCCTCAAGGAGCTTCAGATGCGTCTGGAAAAGATCCGGGCCAACGACCAACTTCAGGAGAAGCTCAAGGAGCAAGGCCTGATGACGGACGAAGGTGCTTGGACATATCGCCAATGGTGTCCAAAGAACAAGGCACTTCAGCTACAGCTCAGCAGGGATCCGATCAAGTGGGACGTCCTGATGACACACATCACGAATGCTCTCCAAGGACTGAACAATCAGGACCACATCACACGATTTCAGGCGACCAAAGCCTTGGAAGAGGGACAGATGGGTCCCACCCTTCCATTCCTTCTGGACATCTCGCTCAAGCCGAGTGCGTGCCGTCTACACCAGAGCATGAGGGCATTGGTGGACTGCTCGGCCATGGAAGCAGTCGGCGCACGTATTCGACCCCAACGAGCCAAGCGATCTCAACTTCAGGATCAGCTCCAGGAGTGGCTGCGAGGCAGGTACTATCATGTCGGTTGCGCAATCCACACAATATCTGCTATGCCAACTCTTTCTTCATTGCCCTTGCATGGCTATTTGGTGAGGTCTCGATCTCTGAACATGCCCAGGCTCTATTTCAGATCTTGTGTTTTATCTGCCAGCATGGTCTCAAGTTACTGTGTCTGCCTGATCACACGGCTTTCCAGGCATTGATTCAGGAATGGCCACATTTTGACCGACAGCAGGATGTGGCAGAGTTTGCGCAACATGTCCTCGCTCGTACATGGCCGGTTCAGAATGTGCTTCCAATGAGTACTTGGCAGTCTCGTGATGAATCAGGATTCTCAACCGATGAAGGTCAGCACCTCATTATGCTTCCGATGCCCTCTCGCGGTTCAAACTCTGCGATTCAGCTGTCAGGGCTGATACAAGCCTGGTCTCAGCAGTCTCCTGCACCAGGGCTGTGGCCACTGCCTCGGTTTGTGTGCCTGCAGCTTCTTCGCTTTTACACAGTTGGTGCCAGAGTTCGCAAGGACCAAAGAGCAGTAACGATTCCGCTTCAGGTACGCTTACCAGTATTTCAAACCGAGATTGGACCGCGACCAGCTTGGCATATGTATAGACTTCGAGCCCTCATTGGGCATCACGGCTCCACTCCGCGCTCAGGTCACTACAGAACGCTGCTGATTCACTGGGAGTCCACCCAGGAAGATCCCCAGTTGTATTACACAGATGATTCCTGTATGGCGCGTCGCCCCACAAATGCACAACTCCGGGTGTTGATGACTGAAGTCTACTTGATCTTCCTGGAGTGCGTGGGGTATGTCAGCTCACTGTAAATGCGGTGAAACAACCACTTGGGTGCTGCTTTGTACATGCTTGCATGCTTTGCATTATATCAGTGCCCTCTTGATTCGCCGCCCTTTTCCAGCTTGTCATGCATATGCCAGCTTTGAGCGTGTGTGCAGGTCATTATGCTTATCTTTTCCACATGGCGACTCACACTTTGATGGGAACACCGTCGGATTCAACAGCAGATCCAAGCCTTGCTGCTGCCTGTATGCCCTACAATTTACTACATGACGTGCCTTTCGGTATTTATCAGTCCAGACAGCGTGCCCAGTGGATGAATGCCAGAGGCATTTACAATTCACTTGACGATGTACCACACTGTCTTCCGAACCGATGCACGACATCCGGTTTTCAGGCATGTATGGCATCCAGCAGCGGCTCACGTGGCACACCAGAGCAGCTATTGGTCCTGGTTACGGCAACATCTGATTCTCTGGATGATGTACCACACTGTCTTCGAGACCGAGGCAGTGAACCTATCTCGTGTATCACGATGGATATGCTACATACCTGGGCCGATCAGCCTGCATCTCAACTTCTTACTCCCCACCACCTTGCTCAATTTTTGCATCGATGGGGTTTTTCAGCCGTGGATGTTGTTGAATGGGGCATTTATTACTACTTTGAGCAGGCTCCATGTACAGATGCAGAGTGGAAACAGGTGCTCCTTCAGCAGCTACACCGCAATGTTTATCAGCTTTCCATGTCTGGTGCCATATGCTATTTCAAACAACTGCTAGTGGGTGCCCATCGGGAGGATTTTTATGAGGAGCTTTACACGGTGGCATGTCGTCGCATACAGCTGGATGATCCCACTACTACTATGACCACTGTTCTTCACTGGCTATACATTCTGGCCACGTATGGTACCTTGGTCTGATGCCTCTACAGCTGTTTCTTTGACTGCATGACCTTTACAGTCCGGTGGGCCATGCTATCTATTCGCTTCCGATCCACTGCTCTTCAACCTTCTGTATGGCGCCTTTGTTTTCGATGGTGTTGCTTCATCAACGGTCTTTTTCACAGCATGGGACTTCTTTGTACATGTACATACGGTCGAGTAGTCCAGTCCGTCTGGTCAGACCAATGCCATGTGTACAAAGGTCTAGTAGTCCAGTTCGTCTGGTTAGACCGCGATGTATATACGATCAAGTAGTCCAGTTCGTCTGGTTAGATCGATGCCATGTGTACAAAGGTCTAGTAGTCCAGTGCGTCTGGTCAGACCGATGTGTATATACGATCGAGTAGTCCAGCACGTCTGGTTAGATCGATGACTTGTGCTCTGTCTCACCTTTGTTAATGCTGACGTTGGTTTTTAAAACCACTCCTGCAGTGTTTGCCCACATGTGGCTAGCCCGGTGGGATCCACTGCTTTTGCTCTCTCTCTGAGCCGATGCCACTGTGCATTGTAGCGTAGCGCGAGACTGCTGGACAGTTTGCGTCATACAAAGTACAAAGTACTGCAAGCAGGGCTCGCGAATGTGGGCCCGGTCCTAAACCGCTTCGGTCGCATCATCATGTGCGTGGGCTCCCTGGCCTTTCACAGGTAGATCAAGCTCGCGTTGAGAGTGCCAACTCCATCTACGACAACATGGAGTCCTTCTGCGACTGGCTGCTTCGATCCATGCCTCATATCCCGTTCTCTGTTGAGAACCCGTTGCACAGCTACCTTTGGCAATTCCCGAAGTGGGCCGCAATGGTCCAACGGCACTCCTTTGTCACATTTGACTCGTGCCGGCACGGCTCGCAACGCAAGAAGGCCACGGCCCTTCTCACCAATTCTGACTTCCTGCACTGCCTTTCGGGACCCTGTCCCGGCTGCTCCTCGCATCTCCCATGGGGTAAGCAAGGTCGCACCTTTGCAACCGCTGCAGAGACAGGGTATCCTAAGCTTCTTTGTGAACGGATCATCTCCTGTGTGGACAAGTCGGCCACCTTGCAGGGCATTGCGCCGGACCGACTGACTGTTTCAAAGGTCTCTGCTGCACGCGCCGCTGGTCAGGTGCAGCCAAGGGGGCGAAAGTTCCCACCGATCATTTCTGAATTTGCTTATACCGTTTCCGTTGGCAGCGCGGCAGCCCCCACTCTCAATTCCAAACATTGCTTGTCATCTGCATGGAACGGCGTCCCTGCAGGTTCAAAGCTCCTCCGGGAGTCAGTGGAGAGGGGAGGTTCGCGACTCCCTGAGGGCAACAAGTTCTACGTGTTCGGAGTGTATCGTTCCATGCAGGCCTTCTTGAACGAAGCAAAGCTAGTCGTGCATCCGTTTGATTCCGCCAGGTCACTCCCAGATGAACTTTTGCGAGTCTTGTTCGACACACTCACTAAGGGTCCGGTCGACACGATGAAACATCGCCTTCTTAAGCTGCAGCACTGGCGTGCCCTTGCCAAACAGCTTGAGCCCGAAGAAGAGAAAATCAGGTCGGCCATGGATCCGTGTGTGCGGAAGGTCCTCGGCAACAAGCGTATAGCGCTCATGAAGAGCGTTGCTGCAGAATTGTCGTGGCCTGACACCACTCTCTTCGACGACCTTGCCGCCGGTTTTAAATTAACAGGTTACTTAGGGCGCACGGGGGTCTTTGCTAGTGACGTTAAGCCTGCCACGATGGACCTTGATGAATTTTGGTCGAGCGCCCCGCTTCGCAGGGAAACTCTTCTTGAAAAAGTCAAGGGCCAAAAGGACCATGACTATGCCGAGGAGCTCTGGAACATGACGCTTGAAGAGTCCGATAAGTCTGGGAAGAGCTGGCTTGACGGCCCGATCGATGTCGACTCTCTGGGGAGCATGTTCCCCGACGGTTGGAACGCCTGCCGGCGTTTTGCAGTCTGGCAGGGCAAATGGCGTGCCATTGATGACTTCTCGGAAGCTGCGGTGAATGCGTGCTTCGGGTGCTTTGAACGCGTCACTCTCAAAGCTCTTGATGAAATCTGTTGGCTGTGCATGCAAGTTTTCCGCGCCGCTAAGAAGTCGGGCTTTCTTGATCTGGAACTCAGCTCGGGTGAGAGACTCAGGGGGCCTGTCCATACTGCGTGGAAGGACCTCGACCGTGTTCGTCCTCACTGCAAGACATATGACCTTCATGCTGCATACAAGCAGCTCGCGTTGCACCCTGGGGAAAGGTCGAAATCCATTATCCTGCTCCGGGAGCCCGGCTCCCGCGCTGTCAAGGCCTACTCTGCCCTTCGGGGCTTCGGCCTCGGTTATGCAGTTCAACAGGGTGGCGTTATTCTTGCAAAGGGTTCTTTGGGATCTGAGGGTAGCTGTGACGTGCTACTACGACGACTTCCCGACGATGACTCCCTCTTTCTTGTCGGGCGGAACTGACAATGCGGTTCATGCCCTCATGGACTTGTTCGGCTTCTCCTTGTCCGAGAAAGAGAAGCCGTTCTCATGCACCGCAGAAACTTTGGGTGTTGTGCTAGATACGTCTGATCCTGACATGGGGCACATCTTCGTATCGAACAAGCCTGAACGGGCTGCCATGCTCGAGGGGTCCGTAGGCCGCATCCTCGAACAAGGCCAGGTGGACACGAGGGAGCTGCCTTCCCTCCTTGGTAAACTTCGCTTTGCGGATGCTCAGCTGCTCGGTCGCACGGGGCGCCTGGCCCTTGCTGACCTTAGGCTCCTAGGCGATAAAGGGGGTGTCCTCCAGCTGACTGATTCACAATCGAATGCCTTGGCCGTTCTGAGGGCGAGACTTCTTGCGAGCAGACCCCGCGCCATTGCTGCGAGCCCGCCTTCGAATCCAGTCCTCAACTTCACAGATGGCGCATGCGACCCGTGTGAGGGCGGCTTCACCACAGGCGTTGGAGGTGTCATCTTCATTCCCAGCAAAGGGGTGGCCAGGGCTTTCGGCTGCAGGGTTCCGAGCAAGCTTGTCAAGCAATGGGCCGAGGGCAGGAAACACATTATAGGGCAAGTCGAGCTTTACGCGGTCGTGCTCGCCAGGATCTTATGGTCGAGTTACATCGATGGCGAAAGGTGCTTATTCTTCGTCGACCATTCCGGTGTGTTGAGTGCCTGTATCAACTCGAACTCGATCGATGCATCTTGGAGGAGCCTTCTCCTTCATCTGGAGGGTGCCGACGAAGCACGCCCGTGCTTGCCCTGGTTTCATCGTGTCCCGAGCCAGAGTAACATCGCAGACCCACCGTCGCGTGGCAGATGGGACGAATTGTCGTTCCTTGGACCTTTCACTCGTGATACGCCGGCATGCTTTGTCACAGGTGAAACGCTTGAAGCAACGTAACTCATAGTCGAGAGGGGGGAGAATTGTGGTCACGTTGCACTCCACGTGCGACCTGATCAGCTGGCACGCTTGGTGCCTCGACTTAGGTGGAGGGGCACTCTTAGTGCCTCGTGCACACGTGTGCACTTGTGTTTTCCGTGAAAACTCCCCTTGACTCTCGGCTGTGCCGTGAAAAGAAGTGTGAGCGTCTCTGCATCAATTTCTTATCGCTTGTACATATTTGGCCTGGACCAACATATATGGTCAACAATTCTTTACTTTATATGATTCAAGTCGGAGATATTTGATCGAGACTTCTATTCTTGATACAAATATTTGATTGTCATGGATGACCGGATCTATAAGCATCACTTCACGCGTGCGTGTCGATGTTTTATAGATCCTAGGTCAAACGAAATTTTGTAGGGAGCAAAATTTTGGGCCATGACAATCTTTGCGCTACTCTTAGTAGTGCTTTACAATCCAGACTTTTAACAACTTTCAATCGCTGTTGCATGATTTCGTTTCTCCTGTCGAGCAACGATTTTTAAACCGTGCGATAAAACGGACACCTGGTCACGATTGGATCTGCAACCATCGAAGCTGTCTCGAGATCGAGCCAGAAATTTTTGATCCCACCCAACCCGCCCTGGGGGGGAGAATTGTGGTCACGTTGCACTCCACGTGCGACCTGATCAGCTGGCACGCTTGGTGCCTCGACTTAGGTGGAGGGGCACTCTTAGTGCCTCGTGCACACGTGTGCACTTGTGTTTTCCGTGAAAACTCCCCTTGACTCTCGGCTGTGCCGTGAAAAGAAGTGTGAGCGTCTCTGCATCAATTTCTTATCGCTTGTACATATTTGGCCTGGACCAACATATATGGTCAACAATTCTTTATATGATTCAAGTCGGAGATATTTGATCGAGACTTCTATTCTTGATACAAATATTTGATTGTCATGGATGACCGGATCTATAACGCCGCTATCACTTTGCTCTGCTTCTACGCGATCGCCAGGATCGGGGAGGTGCTCGCTGCAAGCCGGCGGGACCTACTGACGCCCGAGGATGCTTTGGATCCTGCTGGGAAGCTTTATCTTCTCATTAGGTCTCCGAAGACCCGTCATCGTGGAGCCCGGATTCAACATGCCACTGTCGAAGCCCCTCAGGATGTTCTGAGCTTCATTATTGCTGTCTTTCAGGACTTGGACCCCGAACTCAAGCTTTTCGGCGGCTCAGCTGGCGTCTATCGTCGCCGGTGGGATGAGGTGCTCCGAGATCTTGAAGTGCCCAAGAACCTCAGACTGACTCCTGGCTCTCTTCGCGGTGGTGGAGCTGTGACAGCTCATAAGAGAGGAGTGCCTATTCAGGAGCTGCAATGGAGGATGCGTCTCGGACACCAAAACACTTTGGCGCACGACTTGCAGGAGACGACAGCTGCTTCAGTGTTGCCTAGTTTGTCTTCGAGCTCTCGCAAATCCGTCCTTGCGGCCGACGCCCTCCTTCCTTTTCTTCTTTCTCCTTGACCAGCGCATTCGCAAATGCCCCCTGGGCTTCTTTTCGCTGATGGCCGGTTTGCATAGTGGAGATTCTGGGCAGTACAGGCTGCCTAAATGCGGCAGCAGTCCAACCTCAACGATGCATCCGGAGGAGAAAATCGGTGTGTGAAGCGCTTCGCGTGCAGCCATGTCTTGCATGGCTTCATGTGATGTCGCGAGTTGATGGGCCCTCCCGCCCGCCCGGAGATTCTGGGCAGTACAGGCTGCCTAAATGCGGCAGCAGTCCAACCTCAACGATGCATCCGGAGGAGAAAATCGGTGTGTGAAGCGCTTCGCGTGCAGCCATGTTCATCATCATGCACATGAAAGAACTTTGGGCGACCTGATCAAAAGCGGCTTAGCCGCATCACGCATCCTGGCAACACGCTTCGGCACTTGCCAGGGTTCTCCTTCTGCATCGCGAATTGCATCGGCTTCATGGCTGGCCTCTGTTACGGCCTCGCGCTGCCGATCAAGGCTCCCCACCTCGAAATCCCACGATTCACGCCCCTGTGACATGTGTTGATATGGATCTCCCCACTCGGACGATGAGACCCCGGCCGCTAAACCCCTCGCAACCTGAGGCCAACTGTCAAAACCTGGCTCCCCACCAAAAGTTGTAAAACAAGTGATCGCACGGAAGACCTGTAAGCGCTGCTCCATCACTTGGTCAACACCCTGGCACAAGGCTTGCAAAACACCTGTGACCCCATGAACCAGGAGAAGCAAAGCAAAACTTGAGTCTTCACGTTGGGACTGCGCCTTCCAAAAAGGCTGACGTGGCCAAGCGGAGCCCGGCCCTGTAGCAGGTGAACATGCACCAGTCAGACCACTGCTGCTCACTCCCATGGGGACCCCGCTGGCCATATCCCTATCCCTGGCTCGCACCATCCTTGGCACGTGGGGATCTGCTGCGGTCCTTCTTTCCTGCCTGACCTGCTTGCAGGGCCTCGGCCTCGCCTGCTTTTGGCATTGCCTGATCAGGCAGACCTTGATGTTGCACATGCATGCCTGGCTGCACTTGAGCACCTGTCTTTGCTTGGGCTGGCGCGGTTGCCAACTGGGCACGGACACGCTGCTCGGCTTCCGCGTCAAGCTGGACACCCGCTCTAGACATAGCATCAAAAAACGCTTCGAATAGTGTTGAGTCTTCCACTGGAGGCTCCACCTTGTTGTCAAACTCGCCCAGCTTGACTTGCAGCTGCTTTTGCAGATCCTCCACTTCAGCTTGCTTGGCACTCAACTGCTCTGTCAAAGTCTGCATGCTACGCAAAAGCTCCTCATATGTTTGCTTGGCCTTATCGATACGGGCCTGGAGCGACACCGACTGCTGCACGAGGTCTCTCAAGCAGCTGGTTTCAGCTTTGAAGCGTCTGTTCAAATCTGACACCGCCTGCCCACACGGGATCTCTTGCTTGGGCTCCTGCAGGAGCCTCTGTATGCTTTCTGGCAAGGACGACAAGTGTTGCTTACAGACCTCTTTCAAGTCTGGCTCAGGCTGGGGCATTGGCTTGCAGTGAGCGCCGTGTGCCCTGAAAGTCTCTTGCAACTTGCTATCAAAGGAATCCCAGTGCGCCTTCACTGCTTCTAGGACCCTTGCCGGCCACTGTATACGCCCATCCAGGCCTGGTGGCGGCTGCACTTTCGGCTTACGCGCTTTAGGGGCCTTCCAGCGTGCACTCTCCCAAACACTTGGCCAGTGGCCAATCTGTGACATGCTCTGTCCAGCTGCAGCTACGGACTTGGCCCAAGGTGTGCTGCATTTGCTGCAATGGGTGTGCTTCTGACAGCGGTCTGTCCAGAGCCAGCTCTGGCAAGAGTTGTTGCAGCAGACAACGTACGATCTCTGAGGCATGGTTCAGTGCTGAAGCCCAAGGTTTCAAGAAAATGCTGTTCAGCTCCGAGCAGTTCGCAAGAAAATCAAGGAAAGGCCAGCACAGATCAAGGAAACAATGGCGCTCTCTACCAGGAAGCTAGCTACGCAAGACAGCACACGGAGTCTGCCCTTCCACAACGTGGGGATTGCAAACTACCGAAGAGTCGCTGCTGACTGAACTTGAGCCAGGTTTAACCTTGAGCCAACCTGGGTTTTAACCTGGGTTTAACCTGGGTTCATGAAACCCAGGTTCCAAACCTGGATTAAACCCAGGTACCTAGGTTCAAATCTGGGTTGAAAAACCTGGGTTTAATTCTGGGTTTAACTCAGAGTTGAACCCAGGTTCGAAACCAGCTTTGCCCCAGGTTTCAAATCTGGGTTCCCTGGGCTGTTGTCGTTTGTCTCCGCCTCTTTCCCGGAAGGGAGCACCCAGGTTCGAACCTGGGTTAAATTCCGGGGGAGGGGGACCAGCCTCACAGAAAGTATTTTACGATTTCCAGGTAAACTTCTGACCTCGTCTGATCGAGAAACTGGAGTGAGAGGGACGTGGACGCCTCCGCAGCACTTACACTGGCAAGAAGTTTGCACTTGCGGCGCGGTCTAAATTCGGTCAAGTGAGTGAAGCGTAGACCTCGCATTTGTTTTCATTGAAGAAGGAGGCCTCTTTTGTGGCCATGTTGAACGGAGAAGGCGATTGAGTTGACTCTTTGCCGACTGTTGTCCGCCGGGACTAGAACGACTGACGGAGCTTTGATCACTCGTTGTCTTTGACGGCTTTGGACGACGGCCCACTGTTGCTTTTGCTCAAGGTCGCTTAGAGCGAGGTTTCTTACGCTGAACGGCTCGTGCTGATTAAGTCCGCACGCCGCAGCTAGCGCTCGACTCGGGGACGCCAAAAAGAAAGTGCGCACGACCAAGCTAAAGAACAAAACACGGGAGCTGTCTGTTGTCTGGCGAACAGTGGGTGCAATCGTCCGCAAGAACAACATGCAAAACTGGCAAAGAGGCCACGCCCGTCGAATCAGATCCCAACCTCTGCGTGTAAAGTCATTGTTTGGCCGCAGAGTTCAAAGTCAAAATCGTGGACTTTGCCCTGGTGGCTTTTCTAGACAAGCTGGCAGGGTCGCAGTCTGGACTGGCGCAAGTGCTACAAGATTTTAAGTCAGACTTTGACACCAAAAATGTTTTGGGTTCGAAAGAAAACGGCACAAAGTGTTTAGAGCCGACATAAAAGTTGTGGACTGAAAAGGCGATACGTTCTTCTTTTGAAATCGCCTAGCAGAGTTGGAAAGGAGTCAAAGGAAGACGTGGGATCTAGAAAAAGATCTTGGTTGAGACAGTTGTTCATGTGTGCAATCGCACCACATCTGCAGTCTTAAAAGGCCGGAGGGTCGTACAGGAACGGTTTCGATGGATCGATAATTTCCGATGCCTTGTATTCTTTTTTACGACGGTTGACGCCAGCAATTTGCACGCATAGTCCATCATCTTTTGGACCAGAAAATATGAAGGCATTACACTAGTTTTTGTGGGTTGGTATCTTTATTTGTTTCCGTTGTGCGCGGTTTTCCTTCCCAAACGTTAAGAAAGCACGAGAGGAGCTGCAGCAAAAAGACATTCAACACGGCAAGTCCAGAAGCCTTGCACGCTTTCAGAGATTTGTCGTGGCAGTGTTTCATGTTGTGGAAATCAAGCTTCAGTGCTGGTTCCAACATGTTTTCGAATATGAATTGCAGACTTAAACAACCAAACATTCGACAGGGTTTCTGAGCTTCGATTTTGGCACAGGTGGCCTTCCGCATGTCGCAGCATGAAACTTGGTTTTATGTCAGATCTCGTCCAGTCTTCTGTACAGCAAGCCAGATTGTCTCTCCGCATGCCAAGCAGGCAGCCCCGTGACAAAGCTCGTGCTATCCACCACTTCCCAAATTTCGATGTCAGTTCAGCGGTGGTATTGATGAAGTTTGCATGGCGGATTCGGGTCGGTGGGCATCAAGTGTTACCGCTGAAAGCCGGGTTTCATCTTGATATTGCTGTTTCCTATAAAACCGAAAGCCCCAGGTTGACCAACAAAGGCGTGACAAAGTCGTTTTGCATATTCCCCACAAGTTGAAATTGTTTCGAAACAGTTTGTTTATTTCGGCAAAACTTGCTCATTTGCCGTATATTTGATTTTCAGACGAAGTCGTGATGACATGTCATGTCTCGTGGATTTTCGGCTCTGTTGAAGATAGGGTGTTTAATTCATTGTGTTTTGAGACATTCTCGTGGTTCCGTATTTCAACCCATTCAACCGTGCCAGCCTTATCAAGCAAATGCGTGAGCCTGTCAATTCGTTCTGTCCCCCCAGGCTGTCTTTATGACATGATGGTGCTCGGCAACAAAAGGCGAGGCATTGCTCATTCATCGAAAGTTGTGTCTCCCACCTGACAGTTTGGATAAAAGGCTTTGGTTGGGCATTCTGCTGCCCAGCAAGCTCTTGTGGAATGTCGCCATCGCATCGACAGTGCGATCGCACAGCAAAGGTGGCGTTTGCCAGGTTGCGGACTAGTGATGTGAAATGTGGGACCGTTGCAGGTGACGCAGATTCGCGGGAAGACGCTTCCCTAAGCGACGAGGCTACAGCAGAAGTCCATGGTTGCCATGGCAGTTGTTGAGTATTCGGTGTCACGTGCTGCTTGTTTGCCGACACTGTGTGTTGTTCTGGCTCGACGATGACTTCAAGCTCGTAAACGTTGTGCCCATGTCGGAACACAACCTGGCCTGCTTCAAACCTGCACCAGGATGGGGCTGCAGCGGTCAGTCTCGGCCTTGAGTGCAGATTGCAGCGCTTCAGAATGCTGTCTTTCGCAGTGGTGCATCTTCTCCGGCTGTAGGCCGAAGAATAATGCGTGCAGAGAAGACACAGGCAGCTTCGTTCACTGCAGACTTTCAACAGCAGTCCGTGGAACATTCGCTGGAGGAGTCTGTGGAGGTACCAGCAGCAGGTCTTGCTTGAAGCTCAGCACACGAGATCTGGTTGTTGAGCTCCGCGATCTGGTGCGCTGCCTTGACGAGGAAAAGACCGAGACCGTGCCCTTCGACGATGTTCTCTTCAATGTCACTGTCACGCAACCGCCCTTCGTCCAGCGCTCGGCGTTCATCTTCGTGTTGTGTTCCGTCGTTGAAAATTTCGAGAACTGAGGCGCAGTCCAGCGAATCCAGCCAGCATGCAGGTGAACAGCAAGACTGCAGGCCGCAGCTTGTTCTGAGATTTCCCACGGGAAGCTTCACATTGCCGATGTCCGAAGGTGGTACGACTGGAGTCCGTGGTCCTACTGCTCCAAGAGTTGTGGTCAGGGATGGAAGAGTCAGACACTGATTCTGCCCACATGAACATGCGACTGGCTTTGTGCAAGTCTTCTTTTCTGCCTTGAGGTCGCAAAAGAACTGTGGCGTTGCAGCCGCGACACGGGGGCCTTGAGTGCTGCCCTGCTAGTTTCACGGACATCAGGGTTCATCCATCAAACAAGACGTTGCCAGGTGCGATGGAGCCTCCGAGGACCATGCCTGTACTTCACCACCCTGCATGCAGACATCCCCCCACCCCCGGAACATCCTGGAGCCCAATGACTGTGCCACTATGCCTGTTGTACTCATACTCTAACGATGTTCTGCTGCTGGGCTCAAAACTGTTGTGAGGCTTTGTAAGGCGTTGTCCTGCCGGCTGAAAGGCGTTGTCCTTCTAGATTCTAGTTGACTTTGATCCGCGAGATCGCTTGAAGCTGCAATTCGATCCTGACGGTATGGTGAGCACTGTTCTGAAGCTTACAAGTGCGAGACTCTGTGCGCAGTTGAAGGATGACGGCTTTCTTGTCCAAACACTGTTTCGGATGTTAGGTGGAGACCAAATCTTTCGAGTGCTGTTCGAGAAGAACCCTGACGAGCTGGACTATGCCAGCTTCCCAGCTTGGCGCTTCTCGGAGGCTGATCAGACCTGAGACATGAAGGAGGCCGTGAAAGCAGCAGCAGCTGATCTCTGCGGCCTTGACTCGCTGTCTAGGCCAAGCTCGTAATCCTTCGCATAGGCTGTCGCTGCATGCAGCATGCTACCATCTCTTTGGCGCTGGTCGAGGTATCTTGACCAAGATGGTGTTTCTGTAGTCTTGTCGGACTGCACGGGATGCTGATGCCATCCATGGATGATTAGAGACTTCACCTGGACCTTCACCAGGAGGAGACTTTCCGGATCTTCCAGACAACAGCCACGAGGCAAGTTGATCGTATAAAATGGCCGTCCGTTGAAACTAAAGTAAGGAAGACAGTTGTTCCAAGGTCCACCCACAGTGCTTCGGTGATGCTTCTCCGATTGAATGCACGCGTCTGAGTGCATGTGCTTTTCACACAACCATTCTATCAGAGCCGAGGTGGGGGAAACCGAGACACCAAAGACTTCCGAATGGCAGGAGGCTAATCGATACTTGTCAGTTTGTCATATGGCTCCTTGGCTGAGTTCGCAGCAGCGTCATGCCATGGTATGTCTTTTGCAGGATCTTCGTGACCTCGATGAGTTGCGCAAATCTCAGCATTTCATACCACTTGCCTCAGTTGCGACGTCGTGCAGCATGTCTGGTGTATAGTTTGCATGCGCCTGAGATTGGCACAGTTCGACGAGCCTGACAAGCGCAACAGGCCAGCAGAGCAGAGTGCCACAAGGCTCATGCTGGCACACCGTCAGGAAGAAGCGCAAGAAGCGAATGGCCAAAACGAAGGCCCAGACCAGAAATTCCAACCGCTCGGAGGCCTGCAGAGCACTATCAATCACCATGAAGTTTCCTAGTGCTTCCACAAAAACCAGAGGTGGAGGTGGAGATTGCGTGCAGCTCTACAGCAGCAATTGAGGACTTGGGTCAGGTGGAGATGCAAACAAGTCAGCCACCTCCAGTGGACATTGGGACGTCGGAAGTGGAAGACGACCCGGTCAGTGAACTCCCGGTGGACAATCAGGACGAGGTGGGTTGTTGCTTAGCAGCCGCAGATGTTCGGATGCCGTGCCGGCGAGCCTTTGGCAGGCTTCCGATGACGCCCTTGTCCGGGCGGCTTCATGCCCGTGCTTACCAATTGGTGAGGACCTTGTTGCCGAGGCTCGGGTCTTTGGGTGGGCGAGGCCAAAGATGCCGAGAAGGGTAGGTCCTAGGTGTTGAGTGGCAGGTTGAAGACCACCAAGACGAGGTGCCAGCGTGTTGAGCCACCGGAGTCTCTAGGCGTCAGCAGACTTCGAGGCCAGTCAGCTATGGCCTGCAACACCCGAGTCCACTCCGCCACAATCTCCTCGCGTTGTGTGGGTGCCGGCCGTTCCGGTCCGAATCTCAGCATTTTCTTTGTCGTCTCGCAAAGACTGGAGAAGCTAAGGTATTCATGTGGCAGGCTGTTCCGATTGCAGCCCACTGAGCGTGGCATGGTCACGGTTTCTTCCCGCGCTTCAGGTTGTACAGGCTGAGTGACGGGACGAAACGAGCGAGCCTGTTTCAACAAAAAAGGGTCCATGACTTGTCCGTTGTTCTCCCTCTCTCTCTCTCTCTCTCTCTCTCCCTTTGCGTGTCCTTTGTGTACTGCTTCTCTTCCAGGGGGGAAGAGCACTTGAGATTCAAGGCGCCTCGGAAGTCTTGCCATGTGACATAGGACTTCGACCACTGCAATGAAGTGGATTGTCCGGTGGACTGCGGCTGGGGTGTTTGGAGTGATTGGAGCCACTGCTCCAATCTCAGAGCCGACAGCCGACAACCCACAAAAATTTCTTTCTTCTCGAACACCTTCCTGCAGGCACGGCATCGTGTGACGGTGGTACACGGCAGAGAGGTAAGCCCATCAAAGTGCAGAACAACAGCCTCGGGAAGCCGGGCACCCAGTCCCTAACCGGATGCTCAGAGATTTTGCATCGCAATTGAACCATGCTTTGCTGCAGTTTTGACAAAGGCCGTGCAACATGGCAGAAGGCATTCAGGTCGAGGACGCATCATCGTTTACTTTGCGCTGTGTGGGCATGGCGCGTCCTTCGCTGTCCCAGCCTGCTTTCCCGTCCTAACCGAATTCTATAGAGTCGCATGTCCCAAGCGGTGGGCCTCGCGAGACCCGAGGTGTGGTGTCGTGGATTTTCGGGTCGCAGGTCGGAGGTGTGCTGACTCTCTTTCGCCCCGAGGCTCCGTTTGTTTTCGGGTGTATAGGACTTGAGGATTAAGAGTTGAAGTCTTTCGCGAAGGCTGTACTTTTCTTCCAGCTGTTGTCCGGTGTATCAGCTTCAAGACTACCCGAGCTTCGGTGCATAAGTGATGGCGGCCCTTGGTGCTGTGCTCTGCCGGCACTCGGCCTGCGTGTCCTCGCAGCGCTGTCGTGTGAGCTCGCGATTTTCAAACGGATTCTTCTTTTCATGGTTTTTATGAGCAGGCCGTCACTGTTATTATGATTGGTGGTATTTGGAATACCGTCACCCTCGGATGTCCCGTTCCAAGCAACTCCCCCCTCTTCTCCATTTTGGTTTTCGTTGCCATGGTTTGAAGCGGCAGGACTGTGGCACCAGCCCATGTCCACGGGACTGCACATGGGCAGCCTTTGCCTCAAGGAATCCCAGAATTCGACTTCGCCAACTGCTCCACATACCGAGGACTGGACCAAATGGGGTGAGTGCTCAACAACCTGTGCTGGTGGAGTGAAGTTGCCCTGCTGGCACAATTGGGATCGAATTGCCCCAACACAACTGACCAAGATTTCGGATTTTGCCAGGCGGAGCAGGTCTATAGCAGAAGCTGCCATTGCCGATGGTGCGCTGCGTGAAAGTTTTGTCTGCATCCCTTCATTTCATGACCAGCTCTCAACCCAGGCAAAAAATGCGAAGGAGCCACTCAGGACGAGGAGGTCTGCAACGTCAAGGCCTGACAGCCTTGGAGTCTTTATGCCGCTGCTTTCAATTGCAAGATGTGTACAGCGATGCCAGGCGTGCCCAACGGCCTGGAGCCAAGACGTAATTCCGTATTGCTTGATGCAAGGACAAGTCTTTAATGTGCGATCCCAGGATTGTGTGCTTGCAGACTGGAGCAACTGGAAAGCCTGCACGGCTTCCCAGCACTTGCAAGTAGAGAGAGAACAGACGTATAGCATGCAGTATTCCGAGGTTCGGTGACTTGTGGCAACGGCACAAGTCTGCGAGAACGCAAAATCTTGGTCAAAGAGGCAGTCCGGGCGTGTAAGCTTCCGAAAACAAGGGGAGCTGCTAACTGCTATCACTCTCAGGAAGGTGGTGGCCGACCGTGCAGTGAACCGTTGGAAGAGGAGCTGGGTGGTTGCGATTTGCTCTGGAGCATGGTTAAGATGGATGCAGCACCAAACCCAGATACAGAATGTGATGGCAGGAGATGCCTTGCACAGAAAAAGTTTGCCCGGTGGACTGCAGCTGGGGCGATTGGAGCCATTGGTCTCACTGCAGTTCTACCCTCGGACATGCTTAGCAAGTTGTATGATGTCACACCGAGCAGAGAGGGACAGAGAGATAGAGAGTCAAAGACTTCAAGGCAGGAAGGAAGGAGCCAAGTGCAAGCAAGCATGGAAGCAAGGAAGACACGGACTTGAGCTTCGCTGCACACCTACTTGTCGCTCGGCACTTCGCGATCGCAAATCCTGATGCAAGTGACATGCGGGTGACAGTGAGATCGCCCAAGGAATACAATTCGTGGGAGTGTGGACATCCCGATGCGTTTGTCTGCAAAGACATCCCCTGAGACAGACTGAACGGGTTTGCCCCGGAGACGGAGTTCATGGTTTAGTGCAAGTTCGTGAGTGAGGGCCTATTGCTTGTGCAGTAATGGAACTTGAACACGAGTGTGACCAAGCCCAACTGAGCCTTTTCACGTGTCACAGGCTCGGGGCAAGTCTGTTCGACCACTTGAGCGCAGTCCGTTGAGCTGCAGCAAGCGTTTTGCTTCAGACAGACAGAAAAACAGACAGAACAATAGACAGAAAGACAGACAGAAAGACAGGACGAAAGCGAAAGACAGACGCAAAGACAGGCAGAAAGACAGGCAGAAAGACAGGCAGAAAGACAGACAGAAAGACAGACAGAAAGACAGACAGACAGCCCGACAGACAGACAGAGACAGAGACAGAGACAGAGACAGACAGACAGACAGACAGACAGACAGCCCGACAGACAGACAGACGGACAGACAGACAGACAGACAGAAATACAAAGTGTGTCTGTGCTCGAAGTCCACGGACTGCTGTTACTGCAGCTCCTGACCACAAGCTGTGAAACTTGAAGGGACGCGAGGATGGCATGCAGAAAGAAGGAGTGGACGTCACAGGCAGTTGCCATTGGAGTCCGTTGTAGTTGTGGTGGGACCTGCATTGCTCGTTCAAAGGCTCATTGACGCAAGGGCGTCACACCGATCATCCTCAGAGTGGGAGGAGACGCAGAGGTGGAGGCATTACCAGGTTACCTGTGGGCAAGCGTCATGGCAAATGCGCCGAACAGAGTAGAAACCAGCCGGAACAATCGACAGAGGCGCTTGCGGGGTTGTTTCCGTTCCGATTCGCATGTACTGTGGAGCGGGGTCGAGACTTTTAGATTCCACCTTGTTCCATCACGCTCTTCTGCAGATGTACGACTCGCGCAAAGCCGGGAAAGCTGTTCGCACCTATTGGACACGATCACAAACTCGTCAATTTAGGTGTCCACATGTATGTTGGTCGTCTATGATCGCGGTAACTTCTTTTCAATTGAACCGAGGTCAGACTTGTGGCAGCAACATCTCTTTGTGGGTTTGATCCCTAGTGAAGGGAGAGCCTTCTGCAGATCTGTGGCTTCGCCGCCTTCGCCATATCCACCAGGCCACGAGCACAAGGAAGAGACTCGTAAAGGAATCTGCCGGCGGAAGACCCTGTGACGGAGAGGACAGGAATGGGTTGGGCGTTGGGGTTTTCGCATCTATCATGGTCTTGTAGAGGTCGGACCGCCTGACTTCCAGACTGTTTTCAACTCTGGTCATCCTTGGCGTTGTCGTCCGTGGAGCCGTCTGAGCACATGGAAATTGGCTTAGGTTGCGTACGAGCGTTTGAATAGAAGTTTCACAGTCGTCACCAGCACATGCAGTCCCCCCAGTTTATGTGTGCGAGCAGATTCAAGCCTTTCCAAGAGCCATGATGTATCTAAAGTCTAAAATCTACAGTCGCCTGATCGCCTTCGACTTTGGACTGGCAGGACGAGCAGAAGAAGTTGCATGCTGCTTACATCCTTCACAGAACGGCTTAGTCGAGCTACTGTGTCGTGCTGCCCAAGGTGTGGTCAAAAGCCCTGCCCGATCGATTGTGTGTGGGACGATTGGAACGAATGGAAGGCAAGGGCTGACAGCTGATACCGGCCAAGCGGTTTGTTGAACTGCCACTATGCCACTTTGCAGGCTTGCACGAAATCTTGCGGTGCCGGCATCACGGATCGCCTGCGCAACATCTCAACCCCCGCTGCCCACGGTGGAAAAGAGTGTTTCGGCCAGGGTCCCGGCTTGCCAGCCGTCCCAGACAGATGCAGACCCTGCACTTCTTGGCGAGGCTCCACGAGAGATGTGAAGACATGCAATGAGGAGATGTGTCCCCAAGACTGCAGCTGGGCCCTCGGGCCAGCACATTACTCGCCAGAGAAGACCAGAGATCTGCTGTTGCAGCGTCGCATGGTAGGTCTTAGTAGTATCGATGTTGATACTTTCGAAATGAAAGGGACATATTCACAGACCGTGACCATGTCCCAGGTTATGCTGATTGGGAACAGTGGCGTGGGGCTTGCGTCAGTGCACCATGTTGCAGGATCTCGCAGGTGCATCCTGTGCCCATTGGCATTGTGACCATGCTCGCCCGGCAAGGTCCGAATGCAGCCGGCCATGTGGTGAGGGGACGGTGCCACTGGCAGATTGGCACCACGAGCTGACAGAAGTTCTGTTCGATGCTGAGCCGGGCTGCCGGGCTGAGCCTTTGCGCCAGGCCATCCGCTATCGCATCATTGACACGCCAGCTGCACGGGGCGGTCAAGTCTGCCTCGGTCCGAAACACGAGGCAGTGTTCCATCGCTTAAGACGCGATTAGGGATTGGGCGCCTTTACACCTTGTGTGTTGTGACAGACTGGGGGCTGCAATGGCACTGACTGCGTCTGCATCTTAGCTGGTCATCCTTCAAGTCTCATATCATCGTTGTGAGTCTCGTGCTGGTGGAGAGGTCACAACGGCGGAGTTGATCCGGAAAGGCTACGCATCTCAAATCACTGGCGTCTTGAGCCTACACACGGCCACGCCGGGGGGCAGGTTGTGTAGTGAGAGAGCAGCGAGGCCATGCACATCATCACCGAAGATCCTGTGAGCTACGCGGCGAATCCCTTGGTGGAGCAGGTGCGGCAGGGCTGACGCAGCTACCGTTATGGTCGCAAAACGGCTCTTCGGAGTGTGGGATTTACCTGCGAGGTGAGTCGCGAGGCATTGGCCGAGTTCGCAGAGTTGCCTGTGCGACGTCTGCTCCTCGGCCGCTGCCCACAGCAGGAACCTGTCCAGTCCTCTTTCATTGCTGGGAAGGTGTGCATGTGTCGATGATGCCGGATGCCATGAAGCCCCGGGATGTGGTCAACTGGTGCATGGCCCAGAGGCAGTGATTCGGTGATGCACGAGGTCTCCGAAGATGAGCCTTGCACCAGTGCCCCCACACATAGGGCGTAAGGCCTTGGCGGGGCATGTTGGCCTTTCAAGTGACTCGTCAACAAAGTATCCCAACACCAGGAACAGGTCCTGCAAGCACCCGTACGACAAGGGAAGTTTTCGGCGAGCTCGGACTCCATTTCGTAGTGAGCTTGTGGAGCTTGTCGAACAAAGTGACGCCAATCAGACCCCGAGCTGCGTCAAAGCGGGGTTGCGGCATCGCTTGACATGCCACGGCGTCAAGCTCGATTTTGAGCCGACAGGGATCGGGAGTGTGGCAGGAGACTTGCGATGCCAGATGGGTCTGCCCGGATCCAGCTGTGGCTTGTTCCTTGTTCTTGAGGGTGTGCAAAGGGGCCAATCCTTCAGAGTGTGTGAGAACAACCCTCCAGATAGACGTTTGTGGAGAGGTCGCGAACAAGTGTTTGGGCCCTGATTCCTCCGTGCTTGGATCTCGCAGACCAAAAACCGGGCACATCATCCGGTGTGTCTCATCATGTTGTCTTGGTCGCAGAAGTGGGAGAAGCTGCACGAAGGTGCCAAACATGAGAGGGCATTTCATCCTGACATGGCCTTCCAATATCAAGTGATAGCCATCAGGTTCAGCATGCTCGTTCCGAACTCAACAAACCTGACAGCAGTGCTCGACTACATTTCCAAGAAGGACATGTGTACTTGTCGGGCCCGACATCATAGACTGATGTCGTGTTCGAAGCGCGGCCATTGCGGCAGGATCTGACACATGCTGGGCGTATCCTGCGCAACAAGCTTCGACGAGTAGGCGATGGGGACAACCATAGCAATGAAGCAGCCTGGATGTCTTGCTGCGGCCAGATTTGGTCAGTGGTGCAGGTGTGCTCATACTCGTCAATATCTCCAAACTATACGTGAACGCACATGGGCACAAGGAAACGCCGATGACTCGGTGCTTGCTTCCGTTGTTTACCGTGGTCGGAGTGAGCAGATCCTTATGGGCAGAATGGAGATGCGACCCAAGGGACTCAACCGTGTTGGTCAACACGACTACAGGCCCCGGCTTGACTTTTCCAGGCACTCTGCATCTCTGCATATGCTGAGCAGGTGCACCGCTGCCGGCATGGAACAATCCGAATGCCACCCGATTGACTGGGGTGTCGTGCTGAGACATATCTCCCACGCTTCAGCGGTATGAACTCACCCAGATGTCTGGACAACCCGTTGGGATCTGTTGGATCTGCAGAGTGGTGATATGCTGTGAACAGTCCCTGCAGACCTGTCTCTTTGAGCTTCGGTCGGACAGGTGGTGAAGATGGTTGTGCCAGAACCCCTGAAGTTCGCAGAAGACCTGAAGACCAAAGAGGCTCACGGCATGTGGCTACCTCCGTCCCGACTCTACACATGTTGATGCAGTACCACGTGTGCTATCTCGTGTGTGAGGCAACTGAACAGTTGCTCGCAGAGCTGTCTGGGATCGCGAAGCCAGGCCGGGCAATATCGCGCGCGATGTGTTTTGTCTTGCAGGATGCAGCCTGCGTGCATCTGTTCGCTCGCATGGGGCATTGACTGCATCAATGGAAATGCAAGGGTCTAGCGGCGTCCGGACGAATCCGACAGGTGTGCGTGCGTCTCTCATTCCAGACCAGGTGAGATCGCAGTTGCTTGCAGCCTTGCAGCTCTTTCGCTTAGTGATGTAAACCTGCCCTTGGACAGGTTTACCGTTACGAGGCTGAGTTTGGAGATGACGCAGCGGCCGACCAGGTTGAGACCCCAGCCTGGCCTTGCCTGTTAAACACCCTTCTTGACTGGGAAGGCGAAGCGAAACATTCCCAGCGACTCGATTCAAAACAAGAGTGGCGAGGTGGGACTGCCGACCCCCACACACTTGCAGTCACCAGCAACTTCCAGCTTCGCTGTCTTGACAGGTCCATTCCTGGTGATGGGCTTATTACACAGGATGGTGCTAGACGAGATGATAAATGCTTGAGGAAGTCGATCAGTCGTGTGTCCCTTTGCCACGCTGCATTTCCAAGGTTCAGTCTGGTAGGGGCAGTGCAGCCAAACCGAGAGACGGCGACAGCGGAAGCCAGAAAGATTGCGCAAGCCATGATGGCAGAGGACCGTGCAGTTGAATGTTGAGCATGGCAGTGCGAAGTTGCCCCAACGCAAGCAGATGCATAGAAAGGTGTGGATAGACGGAAGCACCTAGAGGCAGTCGATAGCATACGAAGAAGCCGCAGAAGAAACCGTAAGCCGTAAGACCCATGCCATGCAACCGAGCCCTCTTGAGCGAGGCCAAGTCCAAGTCCAAGTCCCAAGAGGGTCTGCGCGGGACGTCCGCATTTGCTAAGATGCAGAGATGCACAGAGTTTTGCCCCTTACATTCCTGGGTGGCCTCCCCCCCGCCCCCCGGGGAAAGGATGTGCAGCTACCCGGTGGCTGCCGAGCCCTTGTGGAGAGAAAAAGAGCAGAACTCGAGACAACAGGCCATTCGGCATTCGATTTCAACGATTTCGTTCAGGCTTGCAAGGCAAGGCACGAGGTGGAAGTGCCTCGTGCCCTGGCTTTCAAACACCAAACTACGGGGCCACACTGCGCTTCCTGTGATATGTGTCTGTCTAGCACTGTCCGCGGCCAGCTCGTGAGAGATCCACGCGCGAGCTCTAAACTGCGTCTCAGAGCTTCAGCGAGCAGGGTGGGGTTAAAGTAGAAAGTTTCCCTGGCCCTGGCTGCGGCCGCAGGACCTCAAGGCAGTCACGGTCAGGAACAACTTGCTTCTCGAAGCGGCCGGTCGCCTCGATGCGCAGACCAAGGCCTCGGACTTGGACTCTGAGCACCGTTGTCCCCACAGGCTTGAGCCCTTGAGCCTCGTGCCCCGATATCGCGAGGTCATCCAGATTCTTGCGAAAGCTGACGGAGACCAGGAGGAGGCACTGGGGACATACTGGGACAGTTGGTGGGCAGTGCCGGCATTTACTTGGGCCAATGCTCTGCAGGTCGAAGAAAACGTTCTTGATCAAGCTCCTGGACAAGTACGCGTGACCGGGGTCATGCGCTCAAACGGAATGGAGGATGGCTGGCAATAAAGAAACTTGCTGCCTGAGGTCGTTGAGATGGTAACGGACTACCCGAAATCCTTCTCTGCAGACCGCCGCTCTGAAGAGGTGCACACGATCGCTGTGCAGCCCTTGCACAGTGTGCGATCCGTCCTTGTGCTGCCAGGGCCTGCTCCAAGCCATCGCACAGCTTAGTGGCCTGCCACTGAGTTGTAGGAAGCGCTGGACAGCAAAAGAGCGCTTGTTTCCGCTGGCCTCGGCTCAACATCTCACCATTCACCGGATCGATGATGGTCGTCGGTCAGAGGTGCATGCAACGTTTTGCTTCCGTGCTGCTTTGACGGTGAGAAGAAGCAGCCGCATCAGCAGCAGTGTGAGGAAGATGACGAGAAGGAGTAACAACGGCAGCAGTAGTCGGGAGGAGCGCAGGTGGAGGAAGAGGTGGAGTACCTAGTAAAGGAGTAAGTAGGAGTAGATGGAGGCAGTGGCAACAGATAGAGGTATTCAGTATTCATTTCGGTATTCATTGAGCCCAAGCCTTACAAACTCAAGTGTGCTACCTAGGCATGCCCACCAGCAGAAAGCCCGGCTCGCTTGCAGATCTTCTGCCGGTTTTTCAGATGTCAAGTGCTTGGATGCAATTCGGATTGTATTGCTTTGTGCCAGGCGTTCGTGTGTCCTTGGTGCCAAGTGAGGCTCAGCTTGGCACGAGTGTCATAGTATGACCAAACCTTGTGGAATGGTGCATTCTGCCCTCGAGTGCAGTTCTTGTGCCGGCACAGATTGCAGCAGCCTTCATCCCTACCATCATCTTGGCATGCTGTCATACTGCCGCCCAGACCCGTGTCGAATCCTTACTGCAGCAGCCAGCAGAAGGCGAAGAGGCAAGGGTGACGAACACTGACCAGCTTCTCTATGCTGAATTTCAGCTGTTGAGTTTGCCTTTGAAGGTGCCTCCAGAAACGCCATTGGATGACAAGGATGCCTTCAGCAATGAAGTCTCTGCCTGGCCACGGGCTTTATGACCCAACTCTTTGCTCGCTTCCTTGCAATCTCTCTCTGTTTGATCTCTGCCTCAGTAGCAAACGAGGTTTGTCATCACTGTTCCGCCGAACGATGAAAGAACACCCGATGAAATTGCAGAGAAGCTTCGTGACCAGGCCGTGGTGTTCATGTGACAGGGTGTGAAAGCACAACATCAGAACTCGCGGTAGCGGTCGCAGAACTTGCGACCCAGCCAGGACTTGACTATAGCTGGCCTCAAAATTCAGAACTGCATCATGGATGAGGGCCTGGATTTGTACCGGGCTCATGAGCCAGAAACCCGCAACTGCTGCAATGGTCGCCCGACTGCAAAGGAGTGTCAAGGTCGGCCGTATCACTGCCATGGTTCAGACGACGACCACAACAACCCTGGAGCCTCGGCTGAGTATTTAGTCAGGCACCGCGGAGCCCAAACCCAAAGGGCCTGCACCCGGCCTTGACTGAGGGCACCGGGGTGATCAAGAAGGTGGTCCGCTGCTCGGGGTGCTGTGCGCTCTGATAACGGTAGTCCGGTAGTTCATCGCTCTGTGATCCTCTGCTCAAGGATTTTCACGGAGACGGGTCAGGAGGTGCTGCCAGGGCTTCCACCGAGTGACCAGCAGAAACGGTTTTGACCAACCACATGCATGGCCGCGATTGCTTGTGCCAGGTGCCGCAGACAACCAGACCTCTGCTGCAGCCGCCGCTGCAGCTGCAAAAACTGCAAAGACCTTGGCTTCAACGGGCTTGGAGCCATCAGACGTCGCAGCCATGTGCTATATACCCTTGTGTAAATACAAAGGCTGCGCTATTGATGTTTCTGCCTTCAGGTGCCTGGTTCCTCCTCAGTGGTCGGGGCAGATGCCTCCACTCCGGCGAAAGTGATTGCGGTGGTTGCCGCCGTCTCCCCCAACGATGTGGAGCCGCCTACCATGTCCAATCCAGGCTGTGAGATGTCTCCGGTAAGAGATGGTGGTGTGCTACCCACGTTGCAGTTAGCCATGCCTGACGTCTCCAAATGTCACAGGTGTTGCACAAGCTACACGACGAGTAGGAAATAGTGACAGGATTTTTCAGGGATCGGTGTGGCTCTTGATTACCGTGCTTTCTGAAGTATGCCAGTAATACTAGCAACGTGCTAGACACTCGTGGCAGCCCCTCATAGCCAATTGCTATTCTTCGCAGACCTGTGACCACCTAAGAAGGGATCCGTGCGAACGGCTGCCGTTGGTTTTGCCTGACAGGCTTGAGTCTAGGCTGCCAGCAGTCATTGCTGTCTCCAGGAGAGCCGCTGCTGAAGCCTTTAAATGCGTGATGTGCTAACTTCAGAAATATTTGCTTGCGTAGCTTCAATTGGGGTGAAGTTCTGGTGGTGACGCTTGGTTCTGTGAAATTCCCATGGGAGTTTGTGCTCACAGACGAAAGGACCCTTTCTTGGAGCTCGTAAGTCAGACTTGGTGCGAACCTGCAAGGGGTCCCTCGGGAGGAGGCACCTTCACAGTACCTATACCCAAGAAGCCGGAAGCGTTTGCTTCACCGTCAACAGGCCGTATTTCATTAAATGGCATCTTCTCTAGACATCTCACATCATCTCACACTACTCGCTCAGGCAGAAGGGGCGAGGCTGTGTTCATGCCTCATGTTGCGAGGCGGTGGCGATGAAGAGTCCGATGATGAGGAGCAGCATCGACTCACAGATGCCGCGGGGTAGACTAGTCGGATGGCCGCTCCGTCCAAGGAGCAGGGCAGCAATGTCACGAAGAGTTCGTCGTTGCTTGAGACCGGCACCAAATCGGAGGCAAGGGGCCTTGTCCTGCACCCAGTATGCGACTTTCAGCAGCTTGCAGCGTCTTGCAGCGTCTTGAAGCATGCAGCTTGCTTTCTGCAGCTGATGCTTCCAGGTCTACGGCATGTGGCTCCCGATCTTCCTGTACTTCGCTTGACCTTTGCACCTGTGCCGTGTGTGATAAAGAGCGTCCATAGCCATGGAGCTCTCAAGACTGAAGCGGACTGTACTCGCGATCGGAGAGGAGAGGTCCTTGAACAAAACTCTCCGCCGCCAGATTTGTGCAGGGGGCCCCCAAGCGAAGATGGTAGAGTAGAGCGGATGGGCCGCTGCCTTGTGGGAGCATCGCCCAGACCTCGGTTGCCAATGGCTCCTCTCCGCTCTGCACTACTCTGCTTTCGTGTTTCCCGCAGGCTTTGGAATAGCAGTTCTAGCGCAGCATGCCGAAGCCCCAGTGCTTGAGATGCTCCACACATCTGTTGTTGTAAGCTGCATGCAGGTCATGCGATAGCTTCGACGGAACTCATCTCCTGGCCTTTTTTGTTGGCGGAGTCCCGGTCTCAGGCAAGGGTACCTGAGACGGTTTGATGATTGCTGTTTTGCGAGGTTCTTGCACTGCTGACGGCTGCTTTGGTGCAGCAGCACGTGGCGTGATCGCCTCAAAGCACGGCCATGCGACGTGTCAAGTGCCCCAAGACGGTACAAATACCATGTTAATGTCAATTGGTTTCGCGCCACATGCTATCACATGCTATCACGGTTCCCAACGACAGCTGGACCGTGAGCGGCTTGCAGAAGCATCTGCATCCAAGCAGTGGTGTCGAATCTTGACTTCGCTCTGCTGAGGCAAAGGCTTCAGAAGAGAAATGCCGTGCAACCATGCAAGACTGCAGCGACCAGGGGTGCCTGCTGCAGTCAAGATAGCAATCGAGGCATCCTAACACGAGTTCAAGAGCGATAAGTCCTTGTCTGAGCAGGCACAGATGCTGCCAAAGACATTGAAAAGGGCACCGCAGATCCCGCAGCGGCCCGGGTTTGCGAACAGCAAGCCGACAACTGGGCACCGGGCTCTGGCAACCAAGGCAGCCAGCAATGCACTGAGTCAAGACATTGCCCACCTTTCTGACAAGATTCGGATCTCGCCTGAGCTCCGCATGTCGTGCATACGTGTTGCTGAGCTCGAGTTTCTCTCGGCCGAAAGAGCTTGATGGTGCTGTGGCCAGAAGTGCACAGATGAGTAAGCCACGATTAAGGACGGTCCTTGAGTCAGAGGCGCAGCAGGGCGCGACGATGAAGGAGCGGTTCCTGCAACGAGTCTCAGATACTATGAGACTACGAAGACATCTGGCAGAAGCACCACCCGAGCACAGACGGGGGCAGACGTGTACAGAGGTGCAGCAGACCCGAAATCCCAGCGACGAGTGGCGGATTCTGGTTGGTTGTGTCACTTGTCTCTTCCAGACCTTTGTAGGGGTGATTTCGGGTTGGTGGGCCTTCTTTTTTCATCTGTGATCCGCACGGTCTTAGATTAACTCCTGACGGCAAATGACTTTCGTCACTGTCTCTGTTTGGTGGTGTATACTTCGGAGGAGCTGGAAGATCGCGTGGATGGCATACTGAAGCTGTCCAAAACTGCGGCTTGGCTTCGGGTGGTTTCGTTCGGTGTCCGCCAAAAATTTGTGAGTCGGGAGGCGGCCCCGGTTTCGACATTGCGCGAGTCGGCAGCGCCTTCCTCCTCGGAGGCAGCGGATGGGCGGATGACCGCATAGAAGTCAGACATAGCACCACTTGTCAAGTGCGTGGCTGCAGGATCCTGAAAGTCAGGGACATCCGAAGATGCCGTCGAAAGGATCCGTCGACACGTGCGGCACTGGGTCTGCGTCTGCAGCGAAGAGTGTGTAGGCGTAGAGACCTTCGCCCATTTGCCTCGCCTTTTGCTCAGGCGGACGCCGAGCTCCTCCAACCGCAGCGGCAGCACGGACCGCGAGGTCCGCGACGCGGAGGCGGGGACCCTGAGGAGACCGGACCGAAGAACTGAAGAGAAGAGCAGCGGAGCAGCGCTTCGCCACCTTTGAGGAACTGCCCGGATCCGTGGCTTTGCCGCCAGACAAGCTGGGAAAGGCGCGCGCTGTTTCGACTTCACGTTTAGACTCAAGACAGAGTCGCTGCTTTCACTTCAAACAGCGGGCAAGAGAATGCGACTCTGTCCGTTGGGAGAGGCGCCCCTTCCGCCGCCTTTACCTCCTGCAAATCTCGAGCCGATTGGGGACGAGGCCGGGATCAAGGCTTCAGGACCTTCAGGAGTTAGTGTTAGTGGAAGAGCATGAAGTCTGAAGTGGCAGAAGGTGGGTCCGCCAAAGATGCCAGAGCCTAAGGATGGCGTAGACACTTCGAAGTAACCGAAACCTTCAGTAGCCGAGGTTTGGACCGACCGACAGGCTTGGGTTGCGCTTTGCGTAGGATTGAAAATGGCATTTATGGTCGACTCACGTCTTACAGGCAATGCGCTGTACTCGATCCTCCAGAGAAATGCCTCGCATTTGTAGACGAGGACGACATGTGAGAACGAGACAGAGGGGGCTTCGATACAAGAGCGGTACGCTGATCTCAGGACGAGTCACAGCGCAACTCCGTTGTGACCTTGCAGAGGATCCTCTCAAAACGAGATGTCAGCTTCTTGTTCTTGGGCCCTGGGCGTTGTTGAGTCGCTGCTTAGCAAAGCAAAGGTGCAGACGACGGAGCTGCATCGACAGTTGCGGGACACGCGGCAGCAGTCTGATCCTAAGTGCACAAGCGATGACAGCACCGCGGAGATGGTCCCAAGACATGGCGAAGGCTCTGGCAGCAGACAGCGGAAGCGCGGGCCGTGCGAAGCTCAGATGCGGGGGTCAGGGTCACGGTTTCATCTTCGAAGCATGTCACAATGTGGCCGCAGCGTGGCTGGAGCTCCGAGGCAACCGCGAGGCCGAGCAACGAGCAGCGAGCATCGGTGAGATTGCGCGGTCTTTCGACGCAGGCTGAATGCATGCTTGAGCGATGCAAGTCGCACCCCCCACGAGCAGGCTCGATCGGCTTTTCGCCATGTCCCGCAGCCCCGCAGCGTTCGCTCTGCTCAAGCGGCCATGTCTTTCTGATGTGGCACACGGCTTGGGCTTGTCATGTTAGGCATGAGTAACGGCGGCAGCGGCGCGGCAGAGCACATGATCACCTCGAAGACTGCTGTCACAGTCGGAACGGTATCGACTCATCGACTTCACGAGAACGGCGCCAGCTCAAACCGCTCGGAGCGAAGACTGGAAGGGAGGAACTCCGCAGCCTCTGCCGGGAGCAGAGTATAGACCTTACATCAGAGTGTGCCGCAGGGCATCGACGGGCGCCTCGAAACCAGCGTGTATGATGAATATAAAGTGACGAACCGTACGAAGTATGCGGAACCGGTGCACTTTGTGGTGACTTTGACTGTTGTGGTATGACATGATGCAGAACCCTGAAAGATAATGCGAAGGTACTAGCACAGACTTTTTACGCATGCTTGGGTCGACGATGCACTAGTTTCTAGTTTCCCCAACGGCCCAACGGCTATGATGTGGCACCTAGATTCAGCCCTTGAGAGGCCGAGGAGTCAGAAGCTGTCCTTACTCTTGCCGGTGTCAACCTGCAACCAGTGGGTCCACCACATGAATGAAGAGAAGTCCTCAATGCCACTTTGTGGACCTGCCTCGCAACGTGTTCTGGTGCCGGGTTTGAGCTGTTGCGAAAACCATTCTGCTTGCTCAGTTAGAGAACATCCGGTGCCTCACTGTCCCAGATATGTTTCAAAGCTGCACCAATGCATGTGCATCCATGTACATGTTTGCTTGCGTCCGGGTCCCGATCTCACAAGCGCTTGTATGTGTTTTTGATGAAGCAGTTGGAGACGCATGCCTTGAGCTCCGACTTTCAGCTACGTTGAAGACATCCCATTTCATCCCTGTTTCACCCGGAGGCAGAAACCATTGTGAGGCTTCAGAGCCAGGCGGGAACACGATACATGCGCCGATGATGATCCCAACGGCAGTGTCAGGTGAAGGAGCTTTCTGGAAAATTGGCAGAAGCTCGCCATCAGGACTGAGCCAAGCAAAGAGCCCCGGCCTTGCCTCTTTTGGGGAGCGTTCGGCTGCAGGAGCAGCAGTGGGCCAGCATTGCAAAGCGTCAACGCGCGTACCTGCAACAAAGCCGCTTGGTGGAACCCAGCTCGTCGCCTTGCATTGCCTTCGATACATCAGACTGAGGTGAACGCATCTCACAGGAAGGGATGCAAATCCTCAGGCCGCTGAGCTGAGCCTTTCTGCAGCGGAGTGTTTTTGTTTGCACTGACAGGCGGCATCCTGCAGGTCTCCACCTGAGGAAGAGAGGCAGAAGAGAACAGTCGCAGCAGAGGCCTCATCGATTCTCAGGCGAAGTGTTCCTGGCACCTGTGCCTGTCTACGACGACGAGGAGGCTAGGGAGGAGCCTGTGCCGGCTTCTGAGGACAGGAGCTTTCGGCTTGCGTTGGGCCTTGTGGATTGAGTGCGAAGTCTTTGGAGCCGAGGTGGGATGTTGGAACCGGGAGAACCAGCAGCAGCAGTGCTCAGCGGTGCAAGAGTGGTGGCCGTTGGCCTTACGAACTACCGACCTTTGCCGTGCAGCCGAGGTGGTGGCAGTTCGCATTGCAATCCCTACGTCATCGATTCCTGGCCCTTCGAGCCAAACGTCCTCGCGGCGCGTGCGTGGAAGTCCGAGTGCTTCGTGAATTGAGCGTGTAGTCTGGGGGGCTGGTAGGCACCCAGCCGAAAGATGCGCCTGAGGTCGGTGCCGCCCAATCTCAACCACTGGGAGGAAGGCGACGACGAGGACGATGACGTGGATGAGGATTTGGACGAGGCTTCCGATCCGGGGAGCTGCGTCCCAAGCGCCTTTGGTCGCAGCGCCAGGATGAGCATCCCCACTGGCAATGGGATGGGCCCGCGGATCCGGACGAGGTGCGGCTGACTGGTGACTCCACTTTTGTATCAAGGGTCCTGCCGATGTCAGGAGGACACCTCAAGCCTGGAGCCAGAACGGATGAAGGCCTAAGACTGGCCCAGAGTTTGAAGACCAGTGACTATTGCAAATCGCGGAGACCCTTTGCCTTGGATAAGCGGATGTGGTGCGGCGGCTAGCGATGCTTTTGTGGGGTAGGCTGGTTACTAGAGCTATTTGGCGAATACAAGCATGTTGGGCTGCTCAACACCATGCTTCATTTACGAGGTTATTGTTGCAAATGCAACAGAAAGGCTTCAGCTTCTTCAACGAATCAACTCCGCTTGAGCAGTGAGCCTACGCCACACGAGCACCATGTTGGCTCGTGTCAGCTCCTCCTGCTACGCACGTTCTCCAACTCCTGTGCATGCACCTAGTGAGTCCCCTCAGGGTGAGCACATGGGAGCTGCAAGACAGGTCGTCTCTTCCGAAAGATCCAGTTTTTGGGTGTGCTTTGTTTTGATCAGACGGTCTTAGATGCAACGATATACAAAGACAGTATGCCTTGAATGGGTGCCTGCCTTGCACGCGTCCCTGTCACAGGCTCCGGCAGCGTGCCGAGGCCAGAGATAGACAACGTGAGATAGACACCAGCCATTCAGGCCTCATTCCTTCTCGTCCCCCCTCAGCGCCGTCGGTCTAGGCTCCACCTTGCCGCCATTGACGGTGGATACCTCGGCCAGTGCATGGCTGCATGAGTGATGGAAAGAATTGTGGCATTGCTGCCCGTGACAGGTTCCCGTCGGCGGGTCTTCTGCTAGAAGCCTGTGACTCCCCCGGAACAAAGATGGTTAAGCAGGGATCCTCCTACTCCTAATTATTGTCTTCCTCCAAGATTCATTCAGGGGTCTCGCGCCGGCGAGCTCGAGCTCGCCAAGTGCGCTTGGTTTGTAGGCTAGTAATTTCCTGGATGTGCTCCTCGCAGATTCCAGGTGTATGTCGAAACATGTCGAAACTGTCAGTTTCACGCAGGCACATGTCCTTGCATGCTGGCCAAAACCTGCCAGTGAAGCACGACCACGGAACTATGTGGCAAGGTGGATGCAGTCATAGCTTTGGACATGATTCGTCGACTTGCAAACCGGTTTCGGAGCATCCGCAAAGGCAGTGAAGGTTCCAGTGCGAAGTCTTGTGGTCAACGTGCAGCTAATGTGTTCTCCGTTTGAAGCCTTGTCACCGAAAAACCATTAAGTGAAAAAAAGTCATCGTAAGTAGAAGAATAGCACGTTGTTATAATGCCTTCTGACATGGTTTCAAGATCGGCCACCGCAGACTAGATCGTCTGTCCGGTGTCAACGGAATCGTGTCACTGTTACATCAGTCCATGCTGCGTTTCACGAGATTTGGCCTGCACGGCTGGATCCGCTTTTTTCGGATATGTGTGCAAGACGGCCGCCCGAAGCAGCACATGTTCGATAAAAACTATCTATGTAGCGGTGCGCCAACAGATGTTAAGGCAATTCACACGGAAGGTGCCAGATCGGTTCAGGGCACTCTCTGTGTCCTTCGTGATGCAGTGGTATTGTTCGTCAGTCGCATGCATCTCACGCACCATGGACCTCGGCTCAAGACATCCAGCACCACAGCTTAGCGTGTCTGCAGCTTGACAGGTCGGGCATCCGGGAGTGATGCATGTGGGTTGTTTGGACTGTTCGGTCAGGCAGAGGCTATGGCGCTCTTGCGCATCTCTTACTGCTTCAAGTTCACGATTCGTGGCGAGTTGCTTGAGCATTGACAAATTGAGGTGTGGATGCTGCACTGATCAGGGTGAGCCTGTCGAGGTACGTTTGCTGCCCTGTTGTAGTGATTCTAGTGGTTTGCTCGGACAAGCGGTGGCATCCTTGCTCATGCTGTGACCTGGAGTGGGTGCAGGCTGTCGATTCTGCCATTGATCGATTGAACGACAAGCCAAAGGTCGCTGTGCCTGATGAGGTGGGCACAGATGCGTTGCCACTTTGTGAAAAGGATTACATGCTACCTGCGTCCGTGGGAGTCCGTGCCTCTGTAACCTTGCCAGGCAAAGTTCGGAGATCCTGTAGCCGGAGCCTCATGTCCCTTAGAACAGCACCGGAGCTTCGTCAACGTCAGCAGGCAAGCCCTCGCAACGACAGAGAGTTCGAGGTCCACAGCCGCAGTTCAGGGCCTCCTGCTTCTCTCTGGCATCCCCTGACAGGTGGTCATCGAGAAAAGTCCAGATGATCAACGAATCGGCATTGGGCTCGTACGATAGTGGGAACGGACTGGTGTGCATGAGTTAAGCCAGAAGCAAGGTGTTCCGCAGTTTGCAATGCAACTCCAGGTCTAGACATCAGCGTTGTTGGTGGCAAGGTTCTCAAGGCCCTCCGCCTTGTTCCGACATTCTTCCAAGCATGTTCGGAGACGATGATCGGACTCGCAGAGTCAGGAAAGACGCTCACGAGACATTCAGCATCGTGTTCTTCAGTTCTTGTTTTGGCAGGTCTGGAAAGTAAAGGACGGCCTTGTCAACGAGTGGAACAAGAACCAACCGACTGAAATGCAGGCCAGAAGTCAGAAAATCAGTAAGTCAGCTGTCATCAAGGCCACTTTTCAACTTTTGCATTGTCCGAGGTAAAGGGTGGCGATGCAGTAGTCGCTGTGAACGGCAAACGTGGCAGCCTGCTGCTGAAGCAGTGCAGCCAGGGTGTGGTCCGACGGCACCGCTTTCGAGCTAAGGTGCTGATCAGCTTTTGGATGAAGTGTCCAAGGGACGGTCTGCCTGGCACATCTTTGTGTTGCTGACATCAGCTGCTCCTGGTTGTTGCATGACAGGAAAGTGACGATACTGATCTCGCGGGGAATGTTCGCATGAGCGACAGGTCAATCACGAAACTCTCATTTGTCAGGACAGGCTGCAAAGGCATCTTGCCCGTGCGGAACCATGCTTGACCATGCAACATTGTTGGTGCACAAATCTCGGCGGTTCTCTATGGAACACAGTCGAGTTTGGCCACCGACTGCTCGACACAGGCACAGGTGATCGTATTGCGGCGTAGAGCACCTGAACCTATTGAGAGCTACAGGAAGTTCTTTTAGTGCTGATTGGTTTGGGTTGAAATTATGCCGTGCCCAGGTGCCATAAAGGTTTCCCGTCTAGAGCATGCCTCTTTGCATGTGCAGTCCTGGATATTGCTGCGGGACACCTGCAAACTGGTTGACCTACCCACCGCGACGATTTGTAGTGACTTGTGGCAGCAATATTGGTTTCTGCACAGGATTGTTTCACCATCGCCTGCAAGACACCACAAGATGCCCTGAACCAACCACAGAGAGCAGGCACAGTAGCAGCATCACGAATGTCAGGGATTATTCAGCGCATCTTGCTTGAGACGCGTGTTCTCGACAGTCATCAACTGCTTCCAGCAAAGCAGCGCCCTGCAGAGCTTCGCTACTCTATGGCCGGGGTACGAGTTTCTCACATGCTCGGACTCGCCCCGATCGATACTGACAAGTGTAGAGATGATTCGATGACTTCGTGACATGATCGTGTGCAGCGCTCGGTGACTGGTTCGTGCTGGAGTGCAGGTATGTGTTTGGGTGTTCGTGAACCCGTACTACAATCCGACAAGAGAATTAACATTTCGATGGAAGTTGTCCGTACTACTAAGCATAAGCATAGTCTCAGGTGTGTGTGTGTGTGTGCATATGTATACATATATATATACACCATATGTATAAATATGAATATATACATATATATATACACATGTATATATATATATATATATATATATATATATATATATATATATATTCATACATGCATAGATGTGCAGCCCCTCACGCTACCTACATTTTTTTTTGTGTTTGTCTGTGTGTGCAACTCCTGTTTCAAAGGATGTAGTCTTTGAGGATTCTGCTATTACATCAGCAGCGGGGCACGGCATCAGATTTCGGACCGTGCCTAACAAAGCAGCTACGGAATCTGATGGGGTGCAAAGGCTGATCACCCTTGTGTACCTGCACAAAAGGCCATCCCGAAATACCCTCAAGAAGCTGTTGCTTTTTAGTCGGCCAAATGATGAGACAATGATGATTGCAAGAAGGAAGTGGCAAAAGAGAGACTGTAGCAAACAGCATCCACCTGAGTAAGGATGACTGGTCAGCAAGTGTGCTTCCCGACAGTAATTCTGCCAAAGCGCTGTCGGACTCCCGGTCAGCGGGTGGGAACCCTTGGAACATCCTGTCTTCCCTTGGAACATGAGCCTCGAGTTCCATTAGCCCCACAAGGTCAAGCCTCGAACTTTCCTGTTACCAAATCAAGCATGAGCCTTGAGACCCACTGGACCCACAAGACTAAGGCTCCAATTACCTGGATTCTTTAATCAAGCATGAGCCTCGAGTCCCCAAGGCCCCACATGATGAAGCCACCGATTGCTCCTGGGTCAAGCTGACAAGTGCATTAGCGCACAACTGGCTCACCCAACATTGGAAGACCCCAATTTCTGGAAGAACCCAATAGTAGTAATTGCAGAAGCATATCTGGAGATACAGTATCTTATGCACGATCTCTTCCACTATAGTTTGCGTTGGTTTATGCAGATGTCGAGGTGCAGTGTAGCAGCAGGTCTCGCGTTGAGCACGATATTCTAGTAGTTCGTGTTTTTTCACTGTGCCAGGAAGCTTATGCACACCTTGGATTGTGTGCCCAAGTAGGTTCCAAGTGACATCTATTGCTCATGCTAGCTTCTACTTCCTGCACCAACAGTTGTATTCCGAGGCATTGCTTCAGGATGAATCCAGACGGCTTTCTTCCATGACGGTCGGTTGTGTTGTTGTGATGTTATATCTTTATTAAAATCTCATACTAGGCCAGTCTGTGCTTTGCCAAAACCTTTTAGACTTTGCCAAAATGGTATATATATAAATATATATAAGAACAGCCGCCCACGTTGCCATTCTGATGGAATCTGTCATGCACCGCCTGCGATATGCGTCGCTTACTGTTAAGCCACGGCACAACATACCTCATATTGATGTTTCTGTGTGCTACGCATATCTGATGATCCTTGACTTCAACTCCGAGTCAAGACCTTGCTGCAAAATGGGAAGGTGTAAGACAGATCGCAGTGAGAGGCGACGCAGAAACCAACGATCATAAATGAAGCAGCATGGCTTGAGCTTGTGCCCGTTGTTATGTGTTTCAATCGTTTCAGACTGCTTGTGGATTTCCCCGAGGCGCCGACCTTGTTTGTTAATGTGTACCTGTCCGTAAACATGTGACGATGCCTGCAACAGATCCAAAACACTTTAAAAAACAAATCACCCAGCCCAGACGGCATCAAAAACGAAGCCATACTCCTCCTTGACTATGTTGGAGAACTGGAAATACTATCACTCATGAACCGCTGTCTCAAGGAAAGGAAAGTTCCTCAGGAATGGAAGGACGCGTTTGTGGTCAGTATATATAAGGGAAAAGGACACGACTCTGACCCGGCCAAACCCTATACAAAATCTACGCCGCCCTCCTTCAAAAGAGACAAGCCAAGGCGCACGATAAGCATTTAAGAGGCACGCAATACGGCTTTCGAGTACACCGCTCCACGAAAAGTCCCTTTTTCATACTCAGAAGACTACAGGACTACTCCTTTAAAACAGGTCGTAGCTTTCAGCTATTGTTCCTATAGAGTGGCGTATGGCTTTTGATAAAGTTGACCATGAGTCCATGATGATCGCCCTAGAGGGCCTTGGAGTACACCGCCAATACGTAGAGATTATCACAAACCTATACACAGATCAGGTTTTTCACACTCATGGCAGACTAGGAGAAACTAAACAGGCTTCACCGCACACAAGCATTCGTCAAGGGTGCCCTCTAAGCCCCTATCTATTTATCATGGTTATGACAGTTCTTTTTCATGATGTAGACACACGCCTTCGCATACATGGCGTACCTACCAACACGTGGTCGGTAGGTAAGCCCATCTACGATCTTGAGTACGCGGATGATACACTATTAATGGGGGTAACCTCGGAAAATAAACCAACGAATTTCTCAAAGCATTGCAGGTAGAAGCCACCCTATATGGAATGCTACTGAACCCTACCAAAACCGAACACCTTCCACATCCCCAGGCTACACCGCAACACGGGCTAGAACAAGTTGTGGAATGGATATTGCCAGTATTTCAAGCCCACTTAGACTACACCGCCCCGGAGCATGGAAGGGACTTACTGGGACTTAAGCAGTACCTCCAGCTACACCCCGAATACAGCCTACAATTGGAGACTGCGCCGACGCGCTCGCGTGCTGTGTTCAACAGACACGTTACCCTCGGATGCGCATGGCAACCGTAAAGACAGCTTTAAAGAGCCAAGAATTTGAGTTCCACAAAGCAACGACACCAAAACGGCAAGTGAGGCTGTGGCCGAGCCTGCAGCGTTTCAAGCATTTGGCTTGCTTGTGCTGTCATGCTGCTAGGTCTTTCTTGTTGGAAGCACTTCGGGACAGCACAATCCAAACCGAACCACGTGCAAGAAACAGGCTGCACAATACAGAGCAAATCTTGCCGGCCAAAGACCTGAACATGAAAGATAGGAGGGAAGGTAGGCACGCGGAAGGAGGTGGTTGCTACATATGCATGTACGTACGTATGTATGTATGTACGTATGTGTCCATGCGTGTGTGTGTGTGTGTGTGTGTGTGTGTGTGAACCTCCCTAGCACATGGGAGCAGAGGGTCACTCCTACACTGTTTGCAATTTTTGCTTTTCAACATAATCAGACATTGGACATTTACCAAATCAACTGTTGCAGGGGGATCAGGCTTCCAGTGACTGACCTGATCCAACGAAGCTAGGTCACTGGAAGGGAAGTGATTGAGGACGCTCAGTCATGTACCTGCGCAATTTTCGGCAGCCCCCTGTGGTGCCAAGATTAGTGTGAGGACAGGCCCCCTGTGGTGTCCAGATTATACAAACAAGTTGTACGGTTGCCACAATCTGACAAACTTTTACAACATGAACAACATGCCTCTCTTTTTCCTCTTGCACTCGTACTCTTGGCCGAATCCATCAGTGTGATCAGCGTGGGTCGATGAGACTCCAGAGCAACGGCTTTCCGTCATGGCGCCGTGGTGACCCTCCGGGGAGACCGGTGATGAACCGGGTGTTCAGCCTTCGTTCAGATCGTTCAGAATCTCCCGATGCTACTTTATCTCTCTCTCTCTGATGCCCGCATGTGAGTCTGACATGAGTGCAGGTGCAGTAAGGGACGGCTAATGCAGTAAAGTGCGTCTAGTGAGCAGGTGCTACCTCTCTAGTCTGCCCCGTATTTTCCGCTTCTTTATTCCTCAGGGACTGCAAGGGCATGTGCATCTGACATGAGTGCAGACGTGGTAACAGTGTCTACAGCGAGTGAAACAGCGCTCTCTTCGGAGAGTACTCGGCCCTCTTCCTTCTCTCCGTCTACGACCTCTCAAATCAGTCCAGCAGGGACAACCAGGACAGCCTGCACTTTGCTTGTGCAACTGTGTTTGTTTCACCCACGTCGTTGCAGCTATGTGGCCGGATTATTTTGCCGCGCAGCCACCAGCAACACCATATGCACCAACAGCCCGACCGGTGCTGAATCAATTTCACCCGAACACCTGGGTACCGCAGTCACAAAGCTACCCAGCAATGATGCCAACTGGCATTGCTGCCACTCAGCAGCCCACACTGCCGACACAACCCACTACGATTCCTGTTGAGCAGACGCACAGCTTCCCCATGATGCCGTGTGGACACACCGCTCCTATTCCACAGCATCCGACGGTATTTACACATCTCAGCACACCACAACCTCAGATGCCACAACAACCTCCACCCCAGCAATTCATGTCACAACACCCTCCCACTTTTCTGAACCCTGCTCTATTGCCTACCCATCCAGCAGTTTTTCCCACGAGCCCTTCAACTCTGACACCGCATCAGCCCCAGCCTACCACATACAACATTCCTTTTACACCACCTGCTCCACAACCCCAACCTGCACCTTGCAACATTCCTTCCACACAACCCGCTCAACAACCCCACATACCGCCGCCAACAACACTCCAACAAGCTTCACAACTTCACCCCACCAGTGTTCCCACTACCGATGCCACACACATTGCCCCGCAGACACCGACAATGACTCCCCAACAACAACCAACAACCACAGCCAACACCCCCTCCGTCAGCACATTGCCACCCACACAACCACCCCCGGCTACGGGATCGGCAGACACCGACCAGTTTGCAGCACGTACTTCTCCCCACCATCCTCCGTTGCCACGCAGGCGACGGCGCTCACCCACACGCAGCAGAACTCGCACCGTGAGCACTAGGCGCCGACGTCGCACACGCAGCAGAGCACGACCGGCAAGCAGTGGGAGACACCACCACCGACGCAGACACCACCGATCCCGCGACACTCGCAGAAGTCGTTCTCGCAGGGACACCAGACAACCTTCGCCGACTCCTCCACGGACCTCGGTTGTGCTCCGTAGCTATTCTACAGTGCGTGATGATGATGCCAACAAGTGGCATTACAGAGCCACACAGCCACGTCAGAGGCCACCTACCCCACCCAAGGTCCCACAAAGGACATTGGCCTCGCAGGTTCAGCGAATCGCCCTTCGCATCAAGGGCAGTCAAGCAGCACAACAGCAGCCCCCAACAGGCCAGGGCACACCCTCTCGCCAACAGGTTCAGCACAATCCCTCCAGCTCTATTCGGACACCTGCCCCGATTTTTGATGCATCCACAACTGCTGCCCCATCGGGACAGCCAACCATTGAACAACTGGGCAAACAGAGCAGACCGCCACAGATTGATGTGGCGCCTTTCTCTGAGCTTTACGATCATGAAAAGCCGACCCCCCACGCTGTCGACATGGAGGAAGCACATAAACTCGCCAAAACCTTGGGCGAGATAGCTGCTGACAGCGATTTCAGGCAGGAGACTTTAGCCGAATTTGCACATGCCGTGCTACAGTCGGGCACGCGATCAGCGTGCAACGAACTGGGGGCAACGCTGACGCCAATATCGGACGGCGTACATACTATGTTATTCATCCCGTGGGCTGGAGAGACTCGCAGAGCATTCGGCACTCGTGCCACCGACCCACCAGGGGAAACATACATCTACACCGCCGGACACGGCACGAGCATTGCAAGTGCCGCGCGCATAATGCGCGAGGACTTGGTCCGCCCAAGTTCAGTCAGCCATTGCTTCGACGACAAGTCCTATCCACCCATTCCCTCTTGCGTCATATACGGGAATGCGACCCCAGGAGATGTATCGGAAAGCACGGTACATATAGTTACCGATCAATGTACACGGCGGCCCAAGGGCCAACAGGGAGTGATCGTCATCGGGACAATACGGACTAAGTATCAGCATTACAAGATGACGTATCGGGACATGTACAGAGAAGCTTTCATCGTAGGGCGAAAGGGTGTAGTGCGGACCCCAGAGAAGTGGGGATTCCACTCGGGGCATTTCAGCATCGTTGGATTCGGCCTCATTCAGTGATGTTGCTTTCTTCTTTTTCTTCCGTGTCTTCCTTTCACTCTCGAGTATATTTTCTTCCAGGCCTGAATCCCGTTGCTCATAGCTGTTCGCAATCAAGCATTTGCTCCGACACCGCTTTTGAGCCAAAGAAGAGTCGATGCAGCTGCATGCTGGATGCATCGCACAAGTGGATGTTGACACTCAAGCCAACCATGATGCTCATGCATGTTCCATGTGCAGCTTTTGCAGTCACAGGCAACTGTAGTGACCCATTGTGCAACCATGTACAAGCCGTCACAGCCCCAGTGGCATACAACAATGCCAACAGGCATCATCGGTACAGCAATCAGTACGGTGCAGCGACAAACAGCCTCGAACAGTTGCACCCCAATGCACCCGATCTCCCCACCACCAGGGATTCACAACATCCCACCACACACCTCACCCCTAACCCCGACTACTTGGGGTTCAACTCACACTTACAGCCACAACACCACTTTCCCACCTTTCCCTCCACCCCCTCCCCCACCACAGCAGTTTCCCGGCCCAACATCACCCACCACACTGCCAACCCCCACACCTGCCACTCCCCAACACACATTTGTGAGTCCATCTCCGATGCCGACTCGAAACCCCAGCATTTCTTCACATACATTACCTCACGCCACCGTCACACCCCAGCAACAGCAACACCTCAATCCCACGCCTACAAATCCCCAGATTCCAAACGACTTCGTTCAAACACCAGAGCATTGGGACAACAGGCAGCTTTTTGGCCTCAACCTACCCAAACACATTCAATCTACACCACATTCAGTGCACAACCGCACGGCAGGCATGCCAATCGCAACAGCACCATTGGTCGCATTTCTGCGACACAATTGGTCCTCGTACTGGCTACGGTACGCCGCACACGGCTTCGACATCCATCTCACATGCAGCAAACACATCAGCGAAGCCGTCTTTACCACTGAACTTATGGGTCAACTTCGAGCAAGGAGAATTGATCTGGACCAAGCGGCCACCGCATTCTGCTGGCAAGAAAAGCTCACACTCGCAAAACGACCAGCAATGTCACACCTCATCAAGGAATTGGTGTTGTACCTGCAAGAGCTGCAGGACCAGTACAATGATGGCAACAAAAAGGACAAGCCAGATGTCAAATCTGACACAGACAACACACAATCGCAACCCACCGAATCTCCAACACCACCACAATCCAGCAAATCACAACCTCATCTCCCACTTCAACCTTCGCAGCCGACACAGGCAGACACTATGGCGGCACATCGTATCAGCGACCTGGAAGCACGACTTTCCACAGCACTGGAGACAATTGAAACTCTCCGTGCTCCGGATGCACACAATGAGGCACCCAGCACACCAGCACCAAAGAAACAAAAACGAACCACCGCACCCAGCACTCCCATCAACACGCCCTCTCCACCACCTCTCTCACTTTCCACAATTGAGATTTCCCCCACCACAACCACTCGCGGACAAAAACGTGCTACCATCGATGACTCTACACACACCGACACCAGGCCTACCACCGATGGCCTCTCCCCTTTCACCACAACCGCTGCAGAACAAGACAACAACCCGTTACATGCTTCCCCAGCATCGTCATCCACCACAGGTATGCACTTTCCGGGACGCTCCACTCTGGGCGCCAAGCGACAGAAGCAGTCAACTCTTACACCAACGAAGGCGGCACCACTCGATCCCAAGATGGATCCCCAGCGCATCTTTCAGCAGCCTACAAAAGCCAGTGTTTGGTTTCAAGATCATTTCACTGGCGTTCACTCCGAATCCGGCATCACCAGATGGTTTGGTGCCATCAAAGGCATCAGCGACAAACAAAAAACACAGGTAAAAAAGTACCTTGACATTGTTGCTTCGGAATTCCCTTCACTCAGCAACTCACAAGAGCAGACACTGCAGACCGCTGCAGTCGCTTGGGGTGTCCCACCCAAAGCCATCGACAAATTTGGCTCCCCAGCACTGATAAAACTTGTCGCCATCATCAGTCAGATGACAGAGTGACTCAGGCAGTACTTGATTCAACACCGACAGACACTAGATCACACAACAATTTTCCGACAAAAACAATTCAAGAACATCATACGCATTCTGGATCAAGGCAGATCCATCTTACAATTCGTCGCACCATTGGCAGAACCAGTCTCCACACAATTCCACCAAATCATACTCTGGCTTCAAGGCCTGACTTTGTTACTTCGTACACAGCATTTCTACCTCAAACATGAGGAAGGACATTTCTCCAACCTGCAGCGACTGTTTGCACATTCAAACATTTCTTTTCCATCGTACACACTCTCTTTCTTTCGTCAGCCACAGGTGGTATACTGCAGAGTCACCACACAACAACCTTTTCGTGGCTACGTCTACATCGGCAGCACAAGTCACTCTCTCACACAAAGAGAGGGCACACGCAATCGAAAATTCAAGCAACTCCAACAACACAAGATTGTACAAGCCGAACTTGCCTTACGATGGTGGCATAAACATAAATGCTACCACCAATACACACCAATTGTACTACAAGCCAACATACCCACCGAGGAATTAGAAGCCACGGAGAACACTCTCATACAACACCACCAATCCAAGCTCAACTTTCCTTACATCACATCACACATGAAAGGAGCTTTTTCCGGCTTCACAAAAGCAGCCAACAACAAGCACAACGGCACAGCCACCTTATGGGCGAAGCAGCGCCGAGGCAAACTACACCACTCCATTCGGAGCTTCACCAATTCCACCTTATTCAACACCAGAAAGCAGGCATGGACCACAGTATCACATCTTACTTCCAACACTCGCACTAGATTCGACACAACAAAACAACTGCTTCGCTCAGACACACCAGCAGCCACAGTTTACGCTTTACACAAACTCTCCAACAACTTACCACGACGTGACCGCAGACACGCTCAAAAAGCTCTCAACACCGTCTTCAAAAAGCGACGACTAAAACCACCTCCTGTCACAAAACCCATTTACCTACAGCCACTCTTGCACCCCACCTTCACCCAACAACTACGACAATTTTTGCGCTCTCGTTTAACAAGCAACAAACAACACATTCCACCATTCCACCTTCCCAGCACAAAACCTGTCTACAAAAAGCACCCACCCATGCAACAACTTCTACACAATTGGCGCGATGCCCACACCACATGGCAACCTGATTCACCACCACCCTGTACATGCTCACCATTACACTCACAAGTACCCCAGGAGCACATTTTCCACAATCACATTGCTATCCAACTTGCAGAACTACAACCACAACATCAGTTTTTGGCATACTCCGGCAAAAGCAATTGCCTTCAAAAGCCCACACAGTTGGCCTCACAATTATGCCGAGCCATACGCACATGGCATCGCCACTATGGACTACCTTACAACCATCAAACTACAAAGCAGTTTGTATCTGAACAAATACCACAACACAACACACACTGCAGTAAAAACAACATACTACAGGTCAAGATGCTCAAGCAAGTCCAACACAAAATACCCACGGGCATCATCCATTGCGAAGATCACTTCCCGAACCGACTCACGTGGTACTGCCCAGCACTATACCACACTGCCATACACAACACTTTTTTAGACAAAGAGATCTTTCGGATCTCGCAGTGCCAACCTCTACAACACCACTTCGATGTCTACACAGACATCTGCAGTCTTCTACCAACTTACACATGGGCGTTTCCACAATGGGGCCGCATCCCACGTGCCTACATTTTACCGAAGAGAAAAAAGCAATTTGCAAAAGGACGTCCTATAGTGGCGTTCATCGACACCATGGGCCGAAAATTATGGGAAGCCTTAGCAGACGTTCTGCAGCTGATGACACTTCAAGCATGCCCAAACTCCTTTCATCAAGGAGACGGGATAACACAGCTCAAGCAAACAGCACTCTTCTTGCATCAACGTAGGAAATTACAAGATTCAACAGATTACATCCTGTACAATCAGGATTTGGCTGGCTTCTTTACATCGGTCGATCAGAGCCGGTTTCTTTCAGCATACAGCATCATGGTTCGATGGTACAGAGAGAAGAACCCACTACACTCTTCCAAATTCTTCATTGACCACTCACAAAAGGACCCCACACATCGAGTCCACAGGGGCAAAAGCAGACAAAAGCAGCAAGAAGCCTCTTCCGGCAACAAACTTTGCATACAATTACAACATATACCACAACTCATCATTGCAGTGCTCCGACTCAACTATTTCACTGTTGGTACATCACTTATTGAGCAATTTCGCGGTGCACCTATGGGCTCGCCCTGCAGCCCAGCCCTATGCAACATCGTGGTTGCCGTCGAAGAACAGTGTTGGCACCACACATACAAACAACTTTTCAAGAACCACAAGCATTTTCCAGACCACAACAAGCAGGATCAAGCTTTCTTTTTTGCTACCAGATACGTCGACAACCGCGTCCTTCTTTTACCTGCACAGCTGACCCGACTGCCTCCTTTTGCACAGCTTACCGACGCATCTTTCTACAAACCACCGGTTCAGCTTGAAACTGAACCGGCCAACATTTTCCTGGGTTTCGCCATAAACCCTCAGCACAGCAGCCTTACGCATCAATGCACTTTGCACAAGGCGGATATTTTACACCCACAGTCAGCCACCTCTGTTGCAATACTTCGCAGCAGTTTTCAGGCCCGCACACGCATGGTACGCAGAGTGACAACACCATGCAGCGAGGCCACATCAGCCATTCGAGCCATGCGCGATCTCTACATCGCTGCCGGCTATACTGATCAACAGCTGTAAGCAAAACACTGTGCCAAGTTGCCGTGCGTGTGTCCAGAGTCATGCAACTTTGCAACATGAGAGCCGCCTTGTATCAACACAGTGCTTCCCGCAGCCATTTACAGGGTTAACTGAGGCATCATCATGTATAAAAGTGCCATGACTGGCAGATTGCAGCCGAGCCACAAAGCGCTGAGCGGCCGTCCTCGGCCATCCATCTCCAAGCATAGCAGACGCCGCAACGAGCAACCTGCGGTTGGCAGCCACAATCCACAGCCGGCGCTTTTGCGCTCTCAGTTCCTACGTGTTGCAGAAGACGAAGATTTCCAAGATTACCAAGAGCAACACCAAGATCCGGAAGAACAGCAGGACGCAGCAGTGGCTGCACCGGCGACCCCGCCATTTCCACCTCCGCATCACCCTGATCCGGATTCATCGACTGAGATTATGGCAGCAATAACGCAGTTTCACAATTCGTTGCTTGAATCGAATGCCAAACTCGAGCGCCTGATACAACAGGCTACAACGGTGTTGACTACTCAACACGAGGCTACCACGGCGATCCTCGCCTCGTGCAAACAGCAGCTCGACGTACTCGAAAGCCTCATCAGGCAAAACGCGCCTGATTGGTCGTGAATATGCTGATAAGGTACGCTGGTATAAAAAGAGCCAGGTAGTGCACACTTCTCGCATTTCAACACATGTTGCTTTCAGACACACACCATAACTTTGCCTTCTGAAGTTTTGCCTCAGAGTGACACCTATCGGAATCCCGACATCGAGCCATGAGCGAAGCATCTCTTCCGACCAACACAGTGACTACAGATTCGCCACCCGTCGATGAGTCACGACGTGAAGCTCTCTCCGAGGCCCTCATGGAGATTTTGACACAGCATCGGGACTATGATTCCGAAACTGGAAGTGAACCTTCCACATTCAGTGACGAGGCTCTACGCGACCAATTAGCTGAGTTTATTCTGCAAACAACCCGGCAGATCACAGAGCTAAAGCAACGAGTGGAAAGACTCGAAGCTTCGCAACAATAGGTGATCAACCATGTTCATACCACCATCGGGTGCTTTGCAGAGGACGGTAAAAACAACGATTGTCGTTGTTGCCAATTGTGACAGTCAGTGCACTCACTTCACATATGTTTGGCATGCAGCGATTGATGCACTCTTTCCCGCAGCATTTTGCAAAACAACCAGTTGTGTTAGCACCATGGAACAACGCACCAGATCGCGATCTCCCACGGCATCACAATGGAGATGGCATTGGGCCACTAACGGCTCTTCATGGTGGCGTGAGTACTTTATCGCATCTCAAGAGTGGATACGAAAGCATGCGGAGCAACCTGATCAGCGTCCGACATCAACGCCTCCGACCCAAAAGGAGACAGTATCTACTACATCAACTCCTACATCCAACAAGAGAAAGCGGTCAAGAACTCCGTGAGCAACATTGCTGAGTTGACAATTAGATGCACATTTGCTGCCCCTGGCAGCCAACAACCACACAGCAAAGCTGTGCTGCGAACTCCATCATCCCTGATGAGGTTCAACATTAAGAGCATCATGTTGAAAGGTCATGCCGGTCGGCGAGGTTGCTCAATTGATGTCTCTGTGTACATCTCTCTCTCTCTTCTGAAGATCAGCGTATGCACATGCCTCAATGCAGTTGTGACTCCGCAGCCATTTCTCAGAACTACAGTTGTTGAAACATATTTAGGATCGCACACAGATGGACGAGGACGACGACAGCAGCCTATGGGGATCCGAAGAGATTGATGCCTTCCTGAGGAAGGATGACACCACCACATCCTCCCATGCAGTCAGTCACACACACAAGCAAAAAACAAAGCACACAACGAGGACAAAAAAGAAGAAAGACAACAAAGACAAAAAGGACAAAACAGTCATGAAAACAAAGAAAACACGCAACATCTCACCAGCATCCCAATCCACAACACAGCAACGACGCCAACATCCACATACTACAAGACGAAAGAGGACACGCTCTTCGCATTCAACATCATCAGCGTCACCTACGGCAACGTCACACATGGCTGAGGACGCACACCGATCTCCATCGCGAGATCCTTGGTCTTCTGACTCGATTGCACCTTACGATATTGTGCATCCTACTATTCAGCACAAGCGGTCCAAAACCGCTTGTGCAAAAATGCTGGTACGTGCAGGTTTTAGGTGTAGATGCCATTTCAAGATCATGAGTGACTGTCCCAACAAACTCGCTGTTGGATCCTAATACTCAGGACGGATTAGGGCTGCAAGATCCGCTAAGCGTGACAAAAAGCCTGCGCATGCGAGTGTCAGGACGACACCACTTTGTTGTTTCGCCTGAGCACACAGCATGTCCATGTTGATTTGCATTCCTTGTTCAAGCTTTTGTCGGTTGGTAGCAGCAAAAATATGACAAAGCGAAAGGCTGCCGAGGCCGGCCTTCCATGGTACTCCATGGCAGGACAATGTTTTCGGATGACTGTTGAAATTCCACCCGACCGCATCACCAGAGACAAGCACATGTTCTTACACGTGGTGCTTTGTCTGGGTGACAACGTTCTACAAGCTCGCAAGATCTTCTCCTACCGCATCAAGGAGATCACCGGCAGAACTCCTAAAATCCCAGCTTTCTTCTTCGAACAAAACCGTCGACGACTACATGATTGGGATTCAGTCACCACATTAGCCACGTTGAAGCCGGTGCTTTTTGTTAGAACCTGTTCGGATCAGGAAATACGACAATCACCCGATCGCTAGTGACAGCGAGAAAAGTGCGCCATTCACTCCTTTTGCCACGCATCAGACCTTTCACTCTACTTGAAGCATGTACGCCCCATTGGGGCTGTGTGTGTGTGAACCTCCCTAGCACATGGGAGCAGAGGGTCACTCCTACACTGTTTGCAATTTTTGCTTTTCAACATAATCAGACATTGGACATTTACCAAATCAACTGTTGCAGGGGGATCAGGCTTCCAGTGACTGACCTGATCCAACGAAGCTAGGTCACTGGAAGGGAAGTGATTGAGGACGCTCAGTCATGTACCTGCGCAATTTTCGGCAGCCCCCTGTGGTGCCAAGATTAGTTTGAGGACAGGCCCCCTGTGGTGTCCAGATTATACAAACAAGTTGTACGGTTGCCACAATCTGACAAACTTTTACAACATGAACAACATGCCTCTCTTTTTCCTCTTGCACTCGTACTCTTGGCCGAATCCATCAGTGTGCTGTTCGTTCTGAACCATTGTCGGTCTTCTGGCACAACTTTTGTTTTATTGGGTCCTGCCCGCAGAAATCTCGGTGTGGGTTTAGGGTTTAAGGTTTGCGGCGTGGGGGTTTCCACACATAGGGGACCCGAATTATAGTACCCCAAATAGTAGGATCCATATAAGGACCCCGAGACAAGGTACCCCTAATTTTCGGAAACTCCCACATGGGACCCAACCCTGTAGCATAGTGCAAGAGCGTGTTTCATGAGGTCTCGCTCAAGGCCACAAGGCAAAGCCCAAGACACGCACCTCAAGACCGAACACCCATGACCCTCAACCCTCAACCCTGAACCCTAAACCTTAAACCTTGGACCCTAAACGCTAAGCTCTAAGCCCTAAGCCCTACCCTACACCTATCTCCCAGCTCCCACCGCTACATGCACTCCCTGATCCTTCGAAGTTTTGGCATCTAGACCCTGAGCCCAAGTGGGAGTTTCCGAAAATAGGGGACCCCAATATAGTATCATAAATAGTAGGATCCCCAATATGAGGACCCCAAACTCAAGTACCCCTAATTTTCGGAAGCTCTCAAGTCTTTCGTTCGCGGGAAGCTTCCTCGAACACAGCGCTGCCTCTAAAGCCAGATGTTCTCAGCATTTACCTGTAGCCGAAAAGACCTACCTTTTTAGGGTTCCTTATTATGGTTTTCTATATATAGTTCCTCAAAAAAGCAGGTCTTTTGGGCCACAGGTAGAACTTAGCAGTACCTCGCAGACCATTTAGCCCTAGACCGCAAAACATCAACCCTGAACCTGAAGCCTTTCAGCAACAAGAGCCCAAAACCCTGAACCCTGCACCCTGAACTTTAAATCTCACAACTCTAACACCCGAAACCCTCACAAGCCTGGACCCCTCCCAAGCCCCCAAACCCTTTAAAATCAACACGAACCAGGATGCACCCCAAACCCTGAACCCTAAACCTAAACCCTAAACCCTAAACCAGGATGCCCTTCACCGAGCGGATGGTGTCTGACGCGGAGTGCAAGCAGGCCTACCAACAGGCCGGGGGTTCTTAAACTCCCTGGAGCCTGCGTGGGAACAGAGTGCTTCGGGTTCGGTGCTTAGGAACTGAGTCTTCGGGTCTTTAAGCCTAAACCCTAAACCACCAACCTTAAACGCCAGACCGTAAACCGTGTGATTCGGGTCAGGGGCTGAGGGTGTTAGGGTTTCAGGGCGAAGCCACATGGGTGGTTGTCAAAATTAGGGTCCTTTTTTGGGTCCTTATTTTAATACGGCACCTAATATTTATATTTTACCACGGCACCTAATATTTATATTATAACGCGGCTCCTAATATGTAGGGTGCCCAAAAAGGGACCCTAATTTTGACAACCAGCCACATAAGTTCACCTCCGGGGGTCTTCCCCTGATAAAGGTTGGGCTGCAAGACGGGAAAGAGTTTACATAAAGAAAGGCCTACTTAGAGGTTCATGGGACTTAGTCACTACGGTTATAATGAAGGTAACTATACCTATAAATAGTTATAACCCCAACTAAGGTACTTATAACTGTAGCTACTAAGTCCCATGAACCTCCAGGTAGGGTGTGCAAAAAGAGCAGACGAGGAGGGTTTAGGGTTTAGGAGGTGTTTAGGATTGGGGGGCTTCAGGGTGTGGAGTCTAGGGGTTGAAAGAAGTTCTGGCCTGTGGTCCTTTGGGGTCTTAGCACCCCTAGAGACTCCAATATCCCTTAATTAAGGAGCATACCTTAAATTATAGTAGGATCCCTTTTTTGACTTAAGGACTTCCTTAATTAAGGGATATTGGAGTCTCTGAGCTAGGGACACCAGGGTGTTGCTTCCACTTTAGCAGGAGCCTGGGGCCTCTGTTAGTATAGGGGCCTTGATAATTACCTGTACTACTGGGGTTTCTATTGTACATATAGCATAACGGGAACGGGCCCCAAAACTCAAACCCTACACTAATTATGAAATTATGGTCCCTATATCACTCATCGAGGTTGGAGGTGGTGGGGCTTCGTTGTTCGAAGGTGTCAATGCATGTAAGGGAGCTGCGTTGCAAGCCCAGAGACTCCAATATCCCTTGATTAAGGAATATACCTTAAATCACATAAGGGATCCTACTATAATTTAAGGTATATTTCTTAATTAAGGGATATTGGAGTCTCTGGGAGGTCATGGGAATGCGGCAGAATGAATACCAGCGACAAGCACTGGACAAGCCGCTCAACTGTCCGTTCTGTGCTGAAAGCTGTGATTTTAGGATTGCAGGCCGAAGAACCAGTTAGTAAACATAATGTAGGAACCTGATTACCTGATGTCTATTCGGGTTCTTTATGTGAATGATAATATTTGGGGGTTATAGGGCGGGGGTTTTCTTAATCAGGTTCTTACATGACACTTCTCGTAGCCCCTGTAGGATCTTTGTGGCAACATATCAGCCAAAAGCTCAAGTCCGATATCCCTAGCGCCCCTATGTTCCCTAAGCCCTAAACCCTAAGCCTCAAGCACCCAGACTCTAAGCCTCTAAACCCTAAACCCTAACTAAGCCGTCAGCCTTAAGCTCTAAGACTCTAAGCCTCTAAACCTCTAAACCCTAAGCCTCTAAACCCTGAACCCTAAACCCTAAACCCCTAAACCCCTCAACCCTAAACCTCAAGGGGTGCAGAGTTGCGGATTTAGGGCTCTTGCAGTGGAGGCCGCAGGAGCCCAGGCTTAAACTCGGAGAGAAGCGGCTCCAGGGGGTTTAGGGGTTTAGGGGTTTAGGGTTTATGGGTTTAGGGTTTGGGGTTTAGGGTTTGGGGTTTAGGGGTTTGGGGTTTAGGGGTTTGGAGTTTAGGGTTTAGGGTGGGGGGCCTTAGGGTAATGTAGGAACCTGATTCAGAAAGTCTGGGCCTATAGCCCCGAAATAGTGGGATTCGTATAGGGAACCCTAATAAAGGTCCAAGGTTTCTTAATCAGGTTCCCATATTATGAAATCATGCTTGAAGATGCATTCATAGACCTAGGGGGTTATGAGTTGAGTAGCTACCATGATTGGCGATATAAGTAAGTGAGGCGGCGACGACGGTTTAAGCCTTACTTTAGCTATCCGTAAACAAACCTTCGACTACTACGGACCCTCAGAGCGATCGTGCTATCGAGTACTGTAAACCCTGCACCCGTTGGGCCCACAGATTTTCGGGCCGTGATAACAAGGACGTCATGCAGCTTGAAATCACGCCATCAACATCTTCTGAGTCCTGAAGCTTGCTGAAGATATTGCAAAACCCTCAACCCACTATTGCCTGGAACTCTAAACCCCATAACCCGTAGCCCGAACCCTGGATCCGAACCTCCAAACCCCAACACTAGCGCGCCGGAGTGTCCGAACCTTAGGATGGTGGCGTCCATGCAGCCCGCACCGGAGTTGAAGGAGCCGAAGGTGGTAAAGCACGACAGGTGCGGAGTTGTTTTACTTCTCCGGTTGATGATATAAATCCTGCATTACCCATGATAAGGAATATGTGGGAATTATGGTATTTTCCTTATTGCGGGTCATGCAGGATTTAGATCATCAACAGTCCTTCTTTATTGTGCACCCTCGTGTTTATGCTTTCTGACCATTGGCGCAGTGCTGCAGTTCGTCTTCGTGTTGTTTTCCCTTCTGCGGGTCGCTTCGTTTTGTTTTGATTGAGATTTCGGGGTTCAGGGTTTTGGTTAGGAATTCAGTCTTGGTTTATGGAAAGAAGCTCTCTCCAGATTCTGACTAGGAGTAGCTGCAATGATAGGCTCTGCAGAGTTGAACCTAAGTTCTTGACGTCAAGATTGCCCTATGGGCCATACTACCCAAGCACCATAAGCACTGAGTCACCGAAGCTACGTGTTATGGAACAGTAAATATAGTCTCATCAATAAAGAATTTTGCAATAATGATCATAATACTACTACACATGGTAAGACTACTTGGCGGTTCATGGGACTTAGTATCTACAGTTATAAGTACCATATTTGGGGTTATAGCTAGTTATAAGTATAGTTGCCTTAATTATTATGAACCTCTAGGTACTAGTTATAATGATGGAACGTCTCGAGATCAAAACTGAACCCGCGAAGCAGTCCGCGATCAAAGCAGGCGGTCCCTTTTTCAGGGCCACGCCGTGGGCTGAGAAGTGGGTATGGCAGTTGAAAGGGGGAATCCCGTGTGGCCTTGAGCATCCTAAACTGCAGGAGTTTTGGTGTCTTCTTCCCTAAATTTTTCTGTATGGAGTATTCAAGAGTCTTGCATGTGCTTGTTCATCAGGTTCGATCAGCAGTAGGAGCTACAGGCTTTCTGGTTTTGGATCATCGGGTTTAGGCTTCGCAGTTAAGGGCTGCTTTCGGTTGGAGGCAGTGCAGCGATTCAGGGTTCGGGGTTTGAACCCGGAAAGGGAGAGCCGGGGGGCATTCATGTAACGGTTTAGGGTTTAGGGTTGGGTTTAGGGTTAAGGGTCTAACCCTAAACTAAGCCCTTAGTCAGTAGAGCAGGCCGTGGCTTAGGACATACGATCTAGCACTTTGGATCTGCAGCAGGCGCTGCACCCAAGCCGTACTTCCAAGCCTCATCCTAGACAAGTGTGAGAGGTATCTTGGGTTAATCGTGCCTTAATGCTTTATTGGTCCTACTTGGCCGTAAACATGCCCTCGAGTTTCCCTGATGCTTACGTGGTTCCTCTGGTGGCAAATTTTTGTACCGCTGGCTTTGCCTAAGAGATACAGACCTTCCTGTTGGGGTGGCTGTTCGGTGCCGGAAGTGCCTCAGCCTGTTTCTCGTGCTTGATGTTGCCAAGAATGCGATCCTGATTTATACGTCATCTTACACGTTAGGTCGTCTGTTCGTTTAAGGCAGTCAGTCTCATCAGAGTTTTACCATGACATGGGCTTTGCAAAGGGACACAAGTCACAGCATTCCCCATATCGTGACAGCATGCGATGGCTTTGTACCCTAAACCCTAAACCCTAATGCCTAAACCCTGAACCCTAAACCACTTCTGCCCCCACCTCCGATCCGGTTCAGGGTTTTAGGGCTAAGGGGTCGCGAGCTTCAGGAAGGAAGGGCAGAGTCGAAGTGGTCTACAACACTGGTTTACAACTCCCCAGGCCAAGTCACCCTGATCTGCTGAACGCGGCTCGTCTGAGCTCATTCTGAGTCGGAGGAGTGACGAATGGGTCGTGACCGTTTGGTGCAGTGGTGGTTCAGAGGGGGGACACCTTAAACCCTGAACCCTAAATCCTAAACCCCAGCATGTGTACCGGATGATGGCACTTGGGGGCTTTTCGAGAAATTATGGCACTGGTCGTCCGAACGGCCCTCGTTTTTGGGGGGAGAAATTAGGTCATGAGCTTCCTGAGAAGTGAGCAAGTGATCGGGAAGTGTCCCGCTTGCTCGTCGATATGAGTCAGTGCAGCATTAGGTATCAGGGGTAAGAAAGCATATTAAGAAAGGACATACTGTTGATGATATAAATCCTGCATGACCCATAATAAGGAATATACCATAATTGCCATCTATTCCTTATTATGGGCCATGCAGGATTTATATCATCAACAGTAGTATACCGTCTGGCCCTCCGTAAGATCCTTTGTCAAGAAGCTGATACGCATGTACCCCGCGTAAAGGATTTGAAAATCTCGAACCCCAGACTCCCCCGAAAGACTTAGCGTTTAGGGTTTTGGGGGTTCTGCAATTTTTGAGGTGATTGCAGCGGCCACGGGTTTTGTTGGGCGTCGAAGTTTTTGCCATTCATCTGAGGTTCCAGGGCCGAGCCCCTAATCCTCAGACCCTAGAGACACCAGTCAACCCAGATGCCGAAACCCTAAACCCTAAACCCTAAACCCTAAACCGTGCAGAGAGACGCTCAGCGATTCTGGTTTACGGATGTTTAGGGTTCGGTCTCACTAGCCAGCACCCAGTCGCCCCCCTGAAACCTTCTTTTGGGAGTTGGTTGAAACCCTCGGGAAGTGGGTGTAGCATCTTAGGTACATGGATTTAGGGTTTCCCGTAATTTTTGTGCTTCCTGCTGTGGAGTGTTGCAGTATGTCCTGTAAACTTACCCCTGAGCCTAAACCCTAAACCCTAAACCCTAAACCCTAAACCCTAAACCCTAAACCCTAAACCCTAAACCCTAAGCCCACCTTGAACCTACGCCAAGAACTCGAATGCATACAGTGCCCAGAGTTCTGAAATTCGGATTGAGATCATGATGATGATGATTATTATGCCTTGTGGTGTGATTACACTAGTTTCTTTTATCATGAGTTTGTATTCATACTTTTCTTATTATTCAATCTTTTTCATTATCAGTAGTCTTCCTTTTCTGATTTCTTCTGATTGCTATTATTGCTAGTGTCATTACTCATATTGTTTTCATAGATTACTGTTACTGCTACTATTCTTGCTAGTATTGTTATTTTAACTACTAACATGATTCTGAATATTCTTGGTGTCGTTACTGTTGTGTTTCTTTTCCTCATTACTACATTCATTTGTTTGATGTAGCCATTGTTCAAACGGCTCCCTGAACCCTAAACCCTATAGCCATTGTTCAAAGGCTCTTATCGAGGTCTTCTCAGGTCTGCTGCTTCCCTAGAGCTAGCACCCACTTCCGCAAAGCGGAAGCGGAAGTTAAGAAAAGGAGCGGGTTCCCCTTGATGCTGCCTAGGGTTCAGGGTTTGTTGGGTGTAGGGCCATTATCGGCTATATCGTCTATTCTACGACCGACGAAAGCTTTTGAGGATTTGGACGGTTTGGGACTGCAACGGGAGCAGGGATTGTAGAATTCCATATTCCTGGATCGCGGGTCTCCTATTGAGAAGCCCTTTAAGTAATGTTCTTGCGGATGATTGCTGGCCTGGATGTAGTCCGCGAACCTGACTGGTAGCCATGCGGTGGACTGCGATATTATCTACTTAATTTAGCTGTTAATTTAGGCGGGGTCCAAGGAACTAGTAATAGGATTCCCGTATAGTCGTGAATACTAACTAGTTTACCAAAATCTACCTCAAAACACTATTCTCATTATCAGGGCCCTTCTCTCAGATTGTTAGAGTTGCTCGAGAGTCCCTAAACCCGAAAACCTTGGGTGACAGACCGGCAATCCTGAAGCCGACAATCAGACAGCCTTGTTGAATTATCTACCTTAGAAGCTGCCCCCACCCTGTAATAGTGGTATAATAGGAATAAAATAGGGCCGTAATATAAACCTTATAGTCACTATTACAGGGTGGGGGCAGCTTCTAATATCTACCGCTCGAACCATGAGGCCCTGGCAAACGGACAAACGACACGTAGAGTTTCCCATGTTCATAACTGGTCCGCTACAGGGTAGATAGGTTGCATGTGGGTTCCTACATGGAAGAGCTCTTACATGCAGGGTTCAGATACCAGACTTGGCTGATCCTTCAAGCAATCTTCGTTGGTGTATGCACGTTCGAACTCCTAGAGCTTGCATAGCGACAAGTCGCACCTGTACTCAGCTACATTCTCGCCAGCAAAGTGGCCACTATGAGTACCACAACAGAATCACACAGTAATATTATAAACTCTGAACTCCGAACTCTGAACCCTAAGCCCAAGGCCCTCAATCTCTAAAGGTACGTCTCGTTGCCCGCGGCTGTTGAAGAACGAGACATGGATGGGGTGGAGACGTTGCTACAAAGAAGACCCCGAATTCCCGAATGTCCACCAAGCTCGAAACCCAAGGCCCTGTGGGCAGATTTTAAGAACCCAGCAATCCTACTCTAGGTACTAAGCCCCCAATATTGGGACTAGGGCTCAGGCAAAGCACTTGAAGCCAGCAAGCCCTCCACAGAGTTCTTGTTAGGGAGCTCATCTTGAGTTACCACAAGATAGAAAGCATAGCATTCAGCAAGCAACAAATGAATAAGCAAGCATGTATGAATTAATACGTATATATATATATATATATATATGTATGTATGTATGTATGTATGTATGTATGTATGTATGTATGTATGCTGTTTTACATATCTACACGTGCATATACATGCCCCTTTATGGTCAGATGGAGCCCACTCAACCCCTAGCTGAGCAGCGAAAAAGTTGAAAGCACGAAGAAACGACGCTAAGACCCATTTAGGGTCCTCGGGTCGGACATCCAGCCGCGGAAACTTCGTCATGCAGCAGCAGAGCCTCGACGTGGAGAGTTCAAGCGTTCAGGGTTGAGGGTGTAAGAACACGCAGAAGAGCGGCTAACCACCAGGCGTCCTTGCGTGCAAGCCTGCAGCAAAAGGAACTGTTTTGGGGTTCGGGGCTTAGGGTTTAGGGGGGTGTTTCTGGGTGGTGTTTGAGGTTATTTCTGGATTGTGGGGGCTTTGGCGCCTTCGAACTTCTTCCATCGAAGTGAAGCTTTCCCCGATGTTGCTGCTCCTGAAGGAAAAGGAGCTAGGGTTTAGGGTTCAGGGTTTGGGTTTAGGGTGTGGGGTTTAGGGTTCAGGGTTCAGGGGTTTAGGGTAAGGCGAGTTCCTTTCCTTAAGCCCTCACTCCTCAGCCTTAAAGCGGGGGAAAAGCTCTAGGATCTCACCCTGGAGCCTCCAAGCTCCCCGAAAACCCTCAGTTGAAGCTTGAAGCCCCGAACTTTCCAGGAAGCCGGAAAACTAGACCCTAATTCCTAAACTCAACCCTAAACCCCAATAAGCCCTAAACCCCGATCCTGAAGCCGTGAAAACTACAAGAGCTCGGAACTCGAGAGGCCGCGGAAGAGAAGATTCCAGCCGCGATCTGTAGATTCTTCGCAGTATCCCCAAACGTCAAAGCCCTACAGCCCCAAATCACCCGAAATCTCAAGGCCCCAAAACTTTCTGGGCTTCCGGTTCCAAGACCCGCGTGCGTGTGAGGTATCTCAGAGTTATGGTTTAGGGTAAAGGCACGGTAGCTATAAGTGGAGTTATAAGTCCCGTAATATGGGTTATAATTATAGTTACCTTACTTATAACCTCACTTATAACTTATAACTACCCATGAACTTCCAAGTAGGGTTTTAGGAGCAACGGGTTACGATCGATGATGGCGGGTTCGTTGAAGGGTGTTGCTGCAGCTGACGCCAAGACGAGTGAGGAAGGCACTAATGGGAGTAGACCGTTGTTCTTTAGACAGGGGGGCTGTTCTGGGTTTCATGCCATTTTCGAAAAGAGTGTGTTGCTTCATAAGAGGAACCTGCGTAACATCCCAAATCCCAACCTTAGCCCCTAAACCTCAAAACGCTGAAGTGTTGGGACATCTAAGGACAGTTTTTGATCAGATCCTGTGCGCCCTCCACGGCTTACTGCTCGAAGCATCAAAGTTTAGGGTTTAGGGTTTAGGGTTTAGTTTCGAGATTTCGGGCTTCTGGGCTGAGTGGTGGAGTTCCGAACTGGCCGCAGGACTTGTTCCATTTTCGGGATCTCGTTAACTTCTTTTTGGTTTGGCTAAATCGAAAGACAGCCCATGCAAAGCTCATTCCTTCCGAAGAGGGACCACGTTGAGGGATGAACAGCTGCAAGCTTGAAGGCTATGATTCGTTGTTTATACATGTATGTATGAATGTATGTATGTATTTATAGATATATAGATATAATTATTGTTGTTTGGACTTTTGGGTGTTTGATTTTTTCAGGGGCAGGAGAACTTAAGGCGAGTTGTTTCTGCTAGCCGTACATGTACTTTTGACTTCTTATGGCCTATAGGTGTGGACTTAAGAAGTAAGGTATGTATTGTGGCGCTGTGCCGTTGAAATATTGGTGGGTGCATGTTTCCTCATGGGGACGCTAATGGTGAACAAACAAGCATTGGGAAGCGCTTCCACTGCACGGCGGAACACTAAACACAACCACCATTACAACGTCCAGCAGCTGGACAATCCACATTGGAACTTCCAGTAGTACAGGGGGCGGACTCATGGTATTCCCTGAAACCCAAGGTCCCCTTAAGATGAGAATGCAATCTACACCGAAACCCTATTGCCCACGAAGTACTTGTTGTTTTTTTGCTGCAGCTGCTTTTGCTGTCGCTTTTATCCTGCCTTTTGGGTCGCCTCGGCTGCCGATGCTGCTCTGTATGTGTATTTCGGATTATCCCTCTTGCTATGCCTCTGTGTAACACCTAAAGCCTAAACCTTACACCCAAAACCCAGTACCCTAAACCCTACACCCTAAACCCTTAACCCTATACCCTGACAGAGCCCAAATAGCCCAGAAGTCCGAAGCCCTTAGTCCGCTTCACTTCTGGAGTACGGGAGTCTTTCGCAAAGGCGGAACTTTGCAATCACCGGGTCACCTGAACCCTAAGCCCGAAACTCCTTAACCTAAACCCTAATTTCCTTAACCTAAACCAGAAACCCTAAACCATAAGCCTTAAACTCTTTAACCTAGACCCTAAACCCTAAACCATGAAAGAAACAGCCTTGGAGCTTAAAGCCCGAACCCGCAGCCTCAAGCCCATGAGCCCCTGAGCTTAGGGATCAGGGTTTAACCTGCAGCCTACCCTAAACCGTAAACCTATACACCATACACGCCCTAAGCCCTAAATTACGCTAAACCCCAAAACCCCAAACCCTAAATTACCCTAAACCATAAATTACCCTACCTTAACCCCACGTAACCTACCTTTTTGAGGACTTATATAAAGAAATCATATTAGGGAACCCTAAAAAGGTAGGTTCCTTAGGGTCCAGGTAAACCCTAAACCGTTAAGGTGAGCCGTTAGTGGTGGGAGCCTGGCAGGACTGCAGCACGCGACAACAATGTAGCGCTGATTCGGCAGCTGCTGCAGATGGGCGCCCCAGCGACATACACAAACAGGCCATGAACCTCTAAGTAGCCATTGCGGCTGCAGGGTTTGAACTCTTGGGGCTGAAGCTTCAGAGTCTCCCGAGGATTGAGAGTTAAGGACAACTCCTGAGAGAGTTGGGAGAGCTCGTTTCTTGGAGTTTAGGGTTTAGGGGTTAAGGTTTTCAGCTTAGATCGAGTAAACCCGAAACCCTAAACCCCTAAACCTGCACGCTAGACCCCTAGGCCTTAAAACCCAACACGGTTTGCTTCGAAAGCGCCCTGGAGCCGGATCTAAAGGGGCTCCTTTAAAAGCTCCTTCCAGGGATCTATGGGGTTTCTTCAAGGGTGACTTGCATTCTTGTTTAATTAAGAGCTTGGGTTCTACAAGGGGCTTTGAATTAGGTCTTCGAGGTTCAGGGATTGGGATGCCGAGGTCCTGAACCAAAACCCAACCAGAGCTTCTGCAGGGTGGGGCAGAGCGCGCTGCACGTGGGAGCCATGTGGGGCAGCGTGGATGCCGTGAAGGCAGGGCGGACAGACATGGGGCCTGAACCCTAAACCGTAAACCCTAAACCCTAAGTTTTTCGAGACTGTCGTGTGACAAACCCATTGTGGAATCACGTGGGAACCACACAGCAGTTAAGATAAACATGGTTGCATCCGACGTTCGGAGTTGAATGAATTCACGGGCTGAGGGGGTGAACTTACTATCCTGCACCCACACCCTAAACCCTGAAATCCAGCCTAGCGCCTAAACCTGATGGTTCTTAAAGTGTCCTGCTAGCAAGCCTTTAGCCTTATAGATCCTTACAAGATCTTACAAGGCAACCTTATGGTTTTCCTCAATCCCTTACTGTAAAGGCACCCTAAATCCTGAAGCCTTACAGATTCCTCACGGCAGCCTTCGTAAAGAAACCCAAAACCGGAATCAGTATAGATTCCTTACAGAAGCTCGAACAGATCCCGAAGGAACACTGCAAACCCTAAACCCCTAAACCCCTAGACCCCTAAACCCCTACACCCCTAAACCCCTACACCCCTAAACCCCTAAACCCCTAAACCCCTAAACCCCTAAACCCCTACACCCCTAAACCCCTAGACCCCTAAACCCCTGAACCCCTAGACCCCTAAACCCCTACACCCCTAAACCCCTAGACCCCTAAACCCCTGAACCCCTAGACCCCTAAACCCCTAGACCCCTAAACCCCTACACCCCTAAACCCCTAAACCCCTAGACCCCTAAACCCCTAGACCCCTAAACCCCTAAACCCCTAAACCCCTAGACCCCTAAACCCCTAAACCCCTAAACCCCTAGACCCTAAACCCCTAAACCCCTAGACCCCTAAACCCCTAAAACACCCCTAAACCCCTAAACCCCTAAACCCCTAGACCCCTAAACCCCTAAACCCCTAAACCCCTACACCCCTAAACCCCTAGACCCCTAAACCCCTGAACCCCTAGACCCCTAAACCCCTACACCCCTAAACCCCTAGACCCCTAAACCCCTGAACCCCTAGACCCCTAAACCCCTAGACCCCTAAACCCCTACACCCCTAAACCCCTAAACCCCTAGACCCCTAAACCCCTAGACCCCTAAACCCCTAAACCCTTAAACCCCTAGACCCCTAAACCCCTAAACCCCTAAACCCCTAAACCCCTAAACCCTAAACCCCTAAACCCCCTAAACCCTAGACCTTCTCTCCATCACTTGCAGGTGCTCCTCGAAGCTAAGGGCGACCCCAACGCGGCAAACAAGTGGCTCGGCGGCAGACCGTTCGGGGTTTTGGGTTTTTTGGGGGTTTAGGTGTGGGGTTATGGGGTTTAGGGCGTAGGGGGTATATCAAGGTTTAGGGGTTGAGGGTTTCAGGGTTTAGGGTTTAGGGTTTTGGGGATTTTTGGGGGTTTTGTGTTTAGGTTTAGGGGTATAGGGTTTCAAGTTTTCGGGTTAGGGTTTGGTGTTTTGGGGTTTAGATTTGAGGGTATAGTAAGGTTTAGGGTTATGAGATTTCGGTTCGGGGTTCAGGATTTGGGGGTTTAAATGGGAGTTAGACTATACCAACGCCCTAAGCAGGGTTGGGAAGGCACTCCCAAAGCCGACTGCAGAGCCCGTTGGAAGATAATGTTGTCTTGCGGCTAGCAGAACCCCAAACCCTAAACCCTAGACCCTAAACCCTAAACCCTAAACCTTAAACCCTAAACCCTAAACCCTAAACCCTAGACCCTAAACCCTAAACCCTAAAGGCTAGCGTAGGTCATGAAAGCACGGATCCTTAAGCTTAACCCCCCCAAGCAACCCCATATCTTTGTCATAGTTGGGTAACACTTTACATTTTTATGGATACTTAAACCCAATAAGGAATAAGAATGTAAATTTTTTAATCCTATCCCAACCATGAACTAGATAGTCTTAGAACACCAATACTCTACATCCTAAACGCACCGTGCGCCAAACCCTAGAATTTTGTAACCCCCAAGAAACCAAAGAATTCCGTAGCCGTAAATCATAATCCCCCAAGAGCGCCAGAATTCCCCAGCCTAAATCTTAAGCCACCAAAAGCCCAGGACATTCAGTTTACGTAAGGGCAGGGATTGTTCAGTTGAGAGGCCTAACACCCCAGTCGAACTCCCCACTTTGGTAATTACTCTCTGCTCAACTGAACACTAGGAAGGTATAAGAGATCCACTTTGTAATCTCTCTTCTCTCACTCTCTCTGTCTTTCTGTGTGCAAAACAACACGCACATCATAAACCTACTCGGATCCTTAAGATGACACCCCCGAAACCTAACAACCGCACTATTCTACATCATAGACCCCCTCTGAAACCCGTAAACCCGAATCCCCACGCTTTTCTAAACCCTAAGTCCTACACCTTGGACCCTAAACCCTAAGCAAAAGACCCTAAACCCCAAACCCCAAACCCTAAACCCTGGACCCTAAACCCAAAACCCCAAACCCTAAACGCCACACTAAACCCTGCATAAGAAGCTCGAGGCTGCGTGGCTCCACCCCACTCCATGCTGTAGCACTGGGGCGGGTGCGGCAAGGGCTCCGGGGGGGGGGGTGGGGTGGGTGGGTTCAGGGTTTGATACTATAGGGGCTTAAAGAATTACCAGGACTATTTTGGGGGTGCCTTATGGTCATTCTAGTATAATGGGCTCCCAAACCCTATTCTAATCAATAAGGCCCCTACATGAGGGTGTGGGGTTTTAGGTTGGTAAGGCTTTTCGTGAGGTTTGGTGATTGGAGGATGTTGTAGGGCAGTGATTTGTCGTGTTTGAGGTTAAGGCTTGAGGGATTGAGGGTTTAGGGTTTAGGGTTTAGGGTTTAGGGTTTAGGGTTTAGGGTTTAGGTGGGATGTTGTGGTCTTTATCACCACGACTTGGAGTTTCCTTGAAAGCTTCAGCACGCTTCCATGTTTATGGATCTCACCAGTGAGCAACACCATCACGTTGCTTCTATAGTGCCCTCAACAACACCAAGCTCGTTTGAGCAAGACTGTATTAGACCCAAAACTCTTCAGCCCCAAACCCGAAAGCTTGAATGCTCTATGCCCTGTAACCCTAAACGCTTCAATGCGGCTGGCCTTATTCCAACCTTTATGAGCCCAAGTACAGCCGTTATAGAATTCTTACGAAGCCTTTAAAACACCTATAGAAAACCTCCTCTATAAAGCCTCATAAAACGCCCTTGTGCTGCCCTTTTGAAGTCCTTATGAGACCCGATTGAACCCTTAAGCAGCCCTTAAATGACGTCCTTCAGAGCCCCTCTTAAGTTAAACGCTAAGGGCCAGTTCTGTTGGATCCTAGACTTAAAGGTTCATGAAATTTCGTACGTATGGTTAGGTTATAGGTGCAGTTACTGTACAAATGCAGTCATCTTCACTATAACTCTCCTTGCTAATTAAGTGCCGTGATCCTTCAAGTGCCATGCTATAATCGGTGGCCTGAAAGTAGGTACAGGGAACTCCAGAAAGTTGGAATATGGTTTCATGGTAGGATACCCTGTAATTTACCATACAAGGGTTAGGATAATCGTATTCCAACATTCTGGCTTCTACTACTATAGGATCATGCAGAAAGAAGATCTTTTCGCATCTCCCCGCCTACCTTCATCCCACTTCTGGAGCCTTAAACCCTAAACCCCTAAACCCCTACACCCCTAATCCTAAACCCCTAAACTCTTAAACCCTAAACCCCCTAAACCCCTAAACTCTTCAACCCTAAACCCCTAAACCCCTAAACCCCTAAACCCTTAACCCCTAAACCCCTAAACCCCTAAAGCCCCTAAGCCCCCCAAACCCCCTCAACCCCCAAACTCTCCCTTTGATATATCCGGCTCTTTGCGAGGGGCCCCTAGACCGCCGTGCGGAGTGTGCCAAGATCCTCATCAAAGGGAAGGGAGCCCGGTGCCCCTGTACTGGGAGTTAGGATTGGGGGGACCCTTGGGGATATAGAGCCTCTCAATAAGGCCCCTTTTAAGAGAGCCAGAAGTAGGGTTCAGAAGGGGTACCATTTAAAGGGTTTCCCTAATAGTACTACCTACTGTACATGTTCGAGGTCCTTTCGTCCTTTCAAGGGTTTAGGGTTTACGGCCCCTGTACTTTTTCGGGATCCTTTCGTCCTTTTAAGGGTTTAGGGTTTAGGGGCCCTGTACATTTTCGGGGTCCTCTTCAGGGTTCCTTTCCTCTTCAGGGTTCCTGGGGCTTCAGGGTTTTGGGTGTCTCAGGTTTCGAGGGTTCGGGGCTTTCGGAATCATATTTGTGAGGGTTTCGGGGCGATTGGGTTTGGGAGCAGGAATCCATGTGCTTGGGCCATGCTGGCTTGGATTTTCGAGCTGCACATAGATGCGACGCAGGTGGTAGAAAGTTGCCCTTGTCCTTCTTTGTGGGGTTCCGGCCAAAGACGAAACCCCAAGACCCTAAACACTAAGCCCTAAACCCTCAACTTTAAACCGAAAGCCTACTAAAATCCAGGACTTCCTAAAACCCGGAATTGGGCCATATACGGAACTCGCATAGAACTCGAGCGCGCTTCTGAAGCCAAATTTGTCTCGTGTTTCGGGAGCTTAGGGTGTAGCGATGCGGGTTAAGGGTTTGCCTGAACCGATGTGTAGGGTTTAAATTCTAAAGTTGTAGGCTCTCCTGAAAGCCCATCCCTAAATGCAGAGGACAATGGCCTGGCTCGGCATTGTTCAGGGAGTTTAGGGAGGTATGCAATCTGGGGATTGTTCTAAGGGTCTCTTCCTGAAAAGGAGGGTTCCCTCTCAGCAGCTCTTGTTGTGGCTGCTTTTTGAACAACATCCACAGGCCCCACCATAACCCTAAACCCTAAACCCTAAAACCCTAAAACCCTAAACCCTAAACCCCGAAACCCCGAAACCCTAAACCTCTCTTTCTATATAGATTTAAATCCTAATGCCTTCGTCGTTTAAGGCCAAACTTTCGTCGTTTAAGGCCAAACCTTCGTCGTTTAAGGCCAAACCTTCGTCGTTTAAGGCCAAACCCGGTTTTTGGCCTTAAACGACGAAAGTTTGGCCTTAAACGACGAAGTTTTGGCCTTAAACGACGAAGGTCTGAGCCTCCAGCTTCGTCGTTTAAGGCCAAACTTTCGTCGTTTAAGGCCAAACTTTCGTCGTTTAAGGCCAAACCTTCGTCGTTTAAGGCCAAACTTTCGTCGTTTAAGGCCAAACTTTCGTCGTTTAAGGCCAAACTTTCGTCGTTTAAGGCTCGTCGTTTAAGGCCAAACCTTCGTTCGGGCCACATTCTGCAGCAAAACAGGGCCGTTCTTTTCGTGTGCCTGCTCTTGTTTAAGGTCACCCTTCGTCGTTTAAGGTCAACCCCTTCGTCGTTTAAGGTCACCCTTCGTCGTTTAAGGCTCGTCGTTTAAGGCCAAACCTTCGTTCGAGGGCGGTCACCCTGCGGGGCTTCGTCGTTTAAGGCCAAACCTTCGTCGTTTAAGGCCAAACCTTCGTCGTTTAAGGCCAAACCTTCGTAGTTTAAGGCCAAAGGGGCCTGCTAGGGTTTAGGGCCTAGGGTTTGGGCTTTAGGGTTTAGGGCCTAGGGTTTGGGCTTTAAGGTTTAGGGCCTAGGGTTTGGGCTTTAGGGTTTTGGGGCCTAGGGTTTGGGCTTCAATTCTGCAAGAGGTATTGCTTTCTAACGCCCCATTAAGCGAAACAACTCTGCAAGAGATTTCCATTCCGAACTCAAAAAACGGCCGGGCAAAATCTGGCGGAAGTGATCCGCCACCAAGCAAAAAGCCTGTAAATACCGCATTAAACAAAGGGCCAGGGATTTCACATATCTGTTGGCAAAATCTGGCGGAAGTGAGCAATCGGTACTTCTGTCAGATTTTGCCAACAGATATGTGAAATCCCTGGCCCTTTGTTTAATGCGGTATTTACAGGCTTTTTGCTCGGTGGCGGATCACTTCCGCCAGATTTTGCCCGCAGATGTGTGGGATCCCTAGCCCTTGAAGTGGTGGGTGAGACACGGCGGTTTGGAGCCTGCTGTCTCTTTCCATTTCCAACACCGATCCTGACGGCGAGGCTGTTCCTAATGCCGCAATAAGCGAAACAATAGGTTAACAAATCCATTTATAAGTGCAGGTGGAGGAATCCAAAATAAGTCTAAGCTCGACAACCTTAAATAATTAAGTCAGCTGTGGGAGCAATATGAACTGTTGTATTTTCCTAGTGGTGTGGGAAAGCGACATTACAGTGTGACAGGCTAGGTTGTAGGTACAACTCTCTGAATAATGATGAAGGACTTTATATGGCTTATGTTATGGGATTCTAAGGGTGGGTGGGTGTTATTTCTAAACCGTAAATACGACTCTACTTTAAAACTGCTCGATCCGGAGCAGCTGAACCCTAAACCCTAAACCCTAAAACCCTAAAACCCTAAACCCTAAACCCTAAAACCCTAAAACCCTAAACCCTAAACCCCGAAACCCTAAACCCTAAACCCTAAACCCTAAAACCCTAAAACCCTAAAACCCTAAAACCCTAAAACCCTAAAACCCTAAACCCTAAACCTTAAAGCAGTGTGCACGTTACGACCCCCTCTCTTCGCGGAGCGCCTGAGAGGACCCAAACAAAGCCGACCAAGCCGGGGAGAAGCCTATGGACTTCACGGAGGAGGAGGCGACTTGGGCCGAAGGCTTCGATGAAACCGCCTTTCGTTCTGGGGTTTGGGGGCTTTGGGCTTGGGTTTAGGGTTTAGGGTTAGGGTTAGGTTTTTTGGTTTAGTAGGGTTTCGATGGTTCGGCTCTAGTGGGCTAGGTTTGAAGGCTTTAGGATGTATTTTCAGTAGATGTTTCGTGGGTTTAAGCTGAGGCAGCGACCGTACCCGCTTTAGGTTCAGTGCCTGTCCTGTGCAAACAACGTTTGACATTGAGAAATGCAGGAATGGAGATCAGAATTTAGAGTTTCCAGAACCCAGAGACTCCAATATCCCTTAATCAAGGAATATACCTTAAATTCTAGTAGGATCCCTTATATGATTTAAGGTATGTTCCTTGATCAAGGGATATTGGAGTGTCTGGGGAATGGAGATCAGAACTTCGAGTTTCCAGAAATGAAATCCCAACATCACCTCCTGAAGTACGGTTGATGGTATAAATCCTGCAATACCCATAATGAGGAATATGCCATTATTCCCATAGTTTAGGGTCCATAAGGTAATGCAGGACTTATATCACCAACAGTATCTCTTTGCCACAGTCATATTCCTCCTGAAAAAAGAAATTCCTGCGTAGTTCCTTGTTTTGGCTAGCGAGTTTAACGATTAGGATTAGGGGCCTAGCAAAAAACAAGGTGGGTAAAACACGGACTACGATGGAGACTACAGGTATTACGAACCCTGTTCTGTTGGGTTGCAGAACCGTATCTACGTCGGAGTTCTGCATAAGTCGACATAAAAAGTCGCCTGTCGATTCCATTGCTGCCTACGAGGGGGGCCGGACTCTGTACTGTAACATGCCTGTCCCAATCATTGAGACCCCCATATCTGTCGCGACACCCTAACACCAACATAGGATCCTTACAGATCCCTTGTGGAAACCCATGTCTATGGACCACATAGCAACCTTATAGCCTTATGGGGACTCTTAACGGCACCTGTTCTAATTCGTAAGGTCCCTATACTTCGATCTGCAACCCTGTACCCTAATCCCCTAAACCCATACGACGGCCCAGCCGAGATTTCCAGGTCCTCCGGGTGGCTTTGGGGGCAGCGCCCCTGATTCTGCACAAGGCCACGGCACGTAATCTAAGGGCCTTAAGGGGTTTAGGGTTTAGGTTTAGAGCCTGAATCCCTGGAATAGGGTTCCTTTACAGGTTCCTTTAACGGGGTACTGCAAGCGTCACCATATTGGCTCTGATATCGGGGCCTTAATAATTGGACTAAGCTTTTGGGGTGTACTGTAGCTTAAACTGAAATGACGGAATCCGAACCTTAGCGTATAAAGTTCAAGGCATAGGTTTGCGCGTTTAGGGTTCAGGATTAAGGGCTTCATTTCGAGGTTTGAGTAGCTAGTAATTGTGTCGTCTTATAACCCTCTGGAGTAGCACTCGTGCACCAAAACTCCTTCGAACTACCAAGGTTCAGGGTCTAAAGGGCCGAAACCGCCCACCATGCGATACGTTTAGCGTTTAGGGTCTCGTGGCGTCCGCAGACCTATTGCATTCTGGGTTCAGGATTCAGGCTTAGATTGCGCTGTCTTTGTTTTTGCCTGTTGGTCTAGTCGGAACCGCAATCTAAAAGAACTGATTCTTGTCTTGGCTCACGAATGAACTTGGCAAATGGAATTTTTGCATACCACAGCTCCTGGGCCCAGGCAAGGACCGTGATTGTTGCCTAGAGTTGGCTGAGGCAAGCTGAAGTTTTGCCTACCACGATTCGTGGGCCAAGGCGAGCATGATGGTTTTTGGCATCGGCCCACGAGTTAAGTTAGGTAACCGAGATTTTGCCCATCACGTCTCGTGGGCCCAGGCCCAAAAAAATTGAGTTTGCATTGGCCCACGGCGTGGCTTAGGCAAGCTGAAACGTGCCTACCACACATCGTGGGCCACAGCAAAAACCAAGAAACCAAGTATTCTTGCCTGGCTTAAAGCAACAGGTTTTCGGTTTAGGATTTGAGGTTCATGACTTAGGGTTTCGCATTTTGATCTAGGGTTTCGGGTGATGGGGTCAGGCTTTAGGGTTATAGGCTTCGAAGAGGAACAGCAGGATGCGTGCCCCTTTCCTCTGGGGATGCTGAACAGGGTTACGTAAAGCGGTCTGTGGAGTCACAGGCTCTAGCCTGTCGTAAACCCTAAAGCCGAAACTCCGGTTTCCTTGGGAGTTGGTTTGGGCTTGAGGTTTTCGGAACAACCTAATCCTAAGCCCTAAACCGTAAACACCAAACCCTAGTCCTAAACCCTAAACCCTGAACCCAAATCCGAAATCCTAAACCCTGAACCCTAAACCTAAACCCTAAACCCTAAACCTCAAACCTAAACCCTAAACCTAAACCCTAAACCTTCACTTCTCGCATCCCAGGCCGTTTCCTCGAGGCAGCAGAGGTCCCTCAAGGAGGCTATTCTGCCTCTCCCTTGGCTTTTGGATAGTCTTTTAGGGGTTTTACGGGATTTCGGGGTAGGGTTTTGAGGGTTTAGGGTTTAACTGAGCTTTTAACCATGATCCCCGACATTCTCGATAGTACTCTCTGCAGCCTATTGTGGGCTCCCTGATGCAAGCAAAATATTGTAGGAAGCTGCGCGCCCTGAGGCTATCCAGAGACTCCAATATCCCTTAATTAAGGAATATAGCTTAAATCATAAAAGGGATCCTACTGTAATTTAAGGTATATTTCTTAATCAAGGGATATTGGAGTCTCTGGGGAACTATTGTCGGGAAGCCGGGGAGGACTTCTTCCTGCTGAACCCTAACCCCTAACTCCTAACCCCATGAGCCCTACCCCCTAAACCCTAATCCCTAAACTCTGAGCCCGGAATAACAAGTTTTGCGTACCTCAGTTTCGTACTCGAACCTGTTTTAAACCGTGCCGCTGCAGGTCCTCAGAGGATGTCGTGTTTGAACCATTCAGATGCTGGAACGGGCAGTTCTCGCCGAATCAGGGTTACACTGTTCAGGCTGCAGGGTTTAAGTTATATACAAGCCCTAAACCCTAAACCCTAACCCCTAAACCCTAGCTATAACGGTAGTTGCCCAAGGAGAACCCCTTACGTTACCGAGGCAGATCCAGCGCGGAGCGGTAGATCTAACCATGGACCGGCTCTGGGCGTGTTTGGGTTTAGGGTCTTTTCGTGTTTAGGCTTTAGGGGTTAGGGTTTATAAGGAATTAATGAGTTAAGGGTTTTTGGGTTTAGGGTTTAGGGGTTGGTTTACGGAATTAAAGGGCCCGTTTTTTTTCAGAAGGTTTGGCCAAGGTTTGGGTTTTTGGAAGGCTTGGTTGAGCCCTTGGTTCCCTCGTCCGCTGGTCCCCTGGTCCTCTGGTCCGCTGGTCCTCTGGTCCCTTGGTGTGTTCCCGGCTCGTTTGTTGTTTCGCTGCGCCTGCTGCTGCGCCTGCTGCTGCGCCTGCTGCATGTGCCTGCTGCTGCGCCTGCGCGTTCTGCGCCTCCGCGTGCTGCGCCTGCGCGTTCCGCGCCGCGTTCCGCGCCGCGCGCTGCGCCTGCTGCGCCTGCTGCGCCTGCTGCGCCTGCTGCGCCTGCTGCGCCTGCTGCGCCTGCTGCGCCTGTGGCGCCTACCGCCTACTGCTCTGCTGCGTCTGCTGCCGCCTGCTGCGCTTGCTGCACCTTTTGCGTCTGCTGCGCCTCCCAGAGCATCCAATATTGCTGAATTAAGGAAACGCACCTTATTTTCGGAAGGCGCTACTTAATTAGAGCATAATTTGAAACGCTGCGCGTCGTCCGCCTCGGCCCGGCTGTACGCGCATGCGGCGAGTGGCTACTATCTGCAGCAAGCTCTTGTAGGAAAAAAGTAACAGTTGGAATCGCACTTATAGTAAAAGTAATGTTCATAGCAACACGAAGCAGGATGATTGTGAGTAGTATTAGTAGTGGTAGTATCAGTACGAATTTTGGTGTCGTCATTCCGAAACACTGGATACCAAGACTCTCGCAAGCGGCGGGATGCCTTAAGTATGGGCCGTTGAGGCTGTGGATTTCGTGGGCGTCTTGGATTAGGGAAGCATCACAACCTTTTCAACCACGTTACTCCGCCTATCCCAAGGAAAGGGCGTCTAAAACAAGCCTGAGACGCAAAACCATCAATTCGATAGCAACATAGGGGCCCAAACAATGATTAAGACCCTGCTGGGGTTCCTTGGTACTGCAGCCTTACAGGCGAGCCCCAATTTTTCAGGCTGGGGTTAGGGTGTAGGGTTAGGAATTCAGGTTTGAAACTCGCTTGGTACTGCAGCCTTAAAGGCGAGCCCCAACACATAAAGATGCTACATTGCAGTCCCGCTGTCAGCGAGCGGAGGAGGGGCGGGAGGGAAGAGGGGGGGGAGGGGGGGGAGGGGGGGGGGGGGGGAGGGGGGGGGGGGGGGGGGGGGGGGGGGGGGGGGGGGGGGGGGGGGGGGGGGGAGGGTGACTGCTGCCACAGAAGCCAGAGAGGGCGAGAATTCACCGCCGTACCTTGGAGCTCAGTGACACGTTTCCATTTTTAAGGGGGGGCAGTGGCCCCGATTTTTGGTGTGGGGTCAATGGGGAGGAGAATCGGAATAGGAACCTCTGACCGCTTCGGCCGGGGCCGAGGCGAATTATATCTATTTAAGACGTTTTCGCTTATTTAAGGTGCTTTAAATGCAATCATGCTTAAATGAGCAATAATTATGATTAATTACAGAGTATTTTGCTTAATTTAGCATGACATGCCTTAAATAAGCAGTTTCCTCGCTCGCTGTCGGCGCCTTCGGCAGAACCGCTTTAAGCAATGTTTTGTGTCCATGCATGAGATATATATGGCTTGAATTCTGTGCTTGATCTGCATGGCATGCATGCATGCATGCATGCATGCATGCATGAGTGCTTAAATTGCTTTTAAGCTGCATTTTCATGCCAGGCCGAATGCATGATCGATCATATGCATATATGCATGGCTCGCGATGCCAGGCAGTGCTAGGCTCCCAAGAGCTCGACAGCATGCCGAGTCCTCGCAGAAAGAATACGGCTACTGCAGAGAACATAGTTCACCTGCTCAAAGCGGGTTTGCCAGAAGGCCTCGGGAAAGGGGTCCAGTTCAACGACGAGAATGAGGCCTTCGCTGAGCAGAAAGAGTTGTTGTTGAGGGAGCTCATGCTCACCACACCGAGACCGACCCATAAGCTCCTTCAGGTGCAGCGGAGCTGGCGTTTCAAGACGGAGACAAAGGTGTCATAGAGAACTTTTCCAAGAGGGTTGTTTCCACGTCCCAATTTCTGTATCAAAAACTGCAGCAGAGCACCTCAATGAAGAAGTTGAATCCTGCAATCCGAAGATTGCTGCAGATTTTGAAGCCTGGCCAGCGGAAGCAGGCAGCTGTTGCTGTGCGTGCCGTGAAGCCCGGAAAGTTCTTGCGGAAGGACTGTGCAGCCCGGGCTCTCCGGAAGCAGAATAGCGACCAGAGTGAGACCGCTGCTGCAGCGGCGGGGTCGTCGAAGGATCACTTGCAAGCCTTGGCAGACTCGTATGGCCTGAAGTCGGTGCCAGCTGCAGCACTGATCAATGCTTTTGGGCCATGCCTGGTTTCGGAGAGTCGCTGCCTTACACCCATGCCATGCCATCCAGTTGCAAGCTACACATGGAGCCTCGTGACACGTCTTTTCACATTCGCCCAAATTGTGCCTGTCAGGCTTGCGTCTCCGCTCTATCTGGGCCCGTCTTGGTTCCAGACGAAAGCTCCCGTTTTGGTTGTGGCCCGTGAGTCGGCGGTCATCTTCCGCAGCGGCAACACCTACCAAGCCAGCGGCAATGCAAAGTCGCATGACATCTTCTTCGCCCACGCCGTGCCGTGTTGTGTGGACGGGTACCAGATGGTGTCGCTTTGCGATGAAGGAACCATCGAGTCCCGATTTTTGCGGCCTGCCACCGCACAGGATTTGAAGTTGCCACCTCATCTTCAAATTCTGGACATTGATGCTCCTCATGCAGTGCCGGAGGTCCTTCCGCCGCAACCGCAAGTATCCGCGCCTGAGCCAACCTCGTTATGTTAGAGCGCAAATAAACTTCGGCAGACGTGCTGCACGACGGCGCATGTGTCGCTTGCCAACCTTCAGGAACCAAACAACGCCGCCGCCTGGCGCGAAAGCCTGGACCAACTCGGCCGGCACGCTGTCCAGGCTTGCACCCGTGCATCACTTGCTTTTACTAGACCAACCGACATCTGTCCGCGTGTGGACGATGTACCCGAGCTGACCGGTTTCTTCCCGGAATGCAGTGCAGGTACCTGCGCGCCCTCGCGTGCTCGTGGCTATGGTAACGACAGTCGTGCGGTGCAGGCTCCTGCCTCTGGCGACAGCAGTGCTGTGCAAGTTCGGAATGTTATGACAGTACGTGACCTTCATGCACTTTTAGCTATGTAGCGGCACGCCAGAGTTCAGAAAGCATCCAACTGTCCAGCTGAGTTTTCGAGAGCATCCAACTGTCCAGCCGCCTGCAGAGTTTGATAGCTGGCTCGTGCGGCTGGAGGCATCCATCTACCTTGCAGTCTGCAAAATTCGACGTGTGGAAGCCGTCTCAGTGTGCCTCTGAGTGCTCGGAGGGCATGCAGCCTTTGCATTCGAAACCAACGTGCCTCCTGTGACAGCACGCCACTTGCTGGAACACGGCTTGGCCAAACCTTCTAAAGAAAACCTTCGGGAGTTAAGGGTTTAGAGGTTTTGGGGTTTAGCGTTTAGGGGTTAGGGTTTAGGGATCTTGGGGAGTTAAGGGTTTAGGGGTTTTGGGGTTTAGGGTTTAGGGGATTTAGGGAGGTAAGGGTTGATGAAGACGTCGGTTAAGGGTTCTAAGAAGGATTCCACCAGAGGTTCTGTTCAGGTTCTACGAGTGTTCTTTCCAGGGTTTGTAGGTTCGACCAATGTTTCGCATCTCGGGTTTCAGGGGTTCAGGGTTTGGGTTCTGGGGCTTACGTGGCTCGGACATGGATGTGTGCTGGAAAGTGCCAGCTTTGCAAATGCTTGTCCGTGATATTTAGACCAAGAGCCCAAAGCCCTAGAACCCTCAAGCCATGAATTCGAAAACCTTAAGCCCTCAACCCCAGAGCCATGCACCCAAAACCCCAAAGCCCTGAACCCGAAAGCTCCGCCGTTTCGAACCCCAAATATTTAAGCAACAGCGGTCCTCTTTACGGTTCCAGTTTATCTACCTGAGCGCGACCAGCGGTTGTCGGCCTTTTTATGAAATGTGGTGTCTGCAACCGCCGAGAGAAAAGATTCTAAACCCAAGCCTTTAGCGTTGCTTTCGTAGCTTACTTAGACCCTAAACCCCGAAAGGGTTTGTGGTTTAGGGCTTAGGGTTTCCCCGACCTCAACGGACCTAACGGTCCTGGGAGGACTCGCAAAATCCAAACGGCGAGCCCGAGCCACAGGCCGTGTGTTTTGAGGTCTGTTGCCACAAAGCAACTGTCCAGAAGCTCCATTGCGTCTTGACTGAGTGCCCTTGGTGCAGGATACCTTGCTATCAATTATGGGTTCTAGGATCTAAGGAGACCGGGCGCAGGTTGTAGGGAGAGTTGCGGATCTGGGATCGAAGTTTTACAGATACAGCGAAAGCGATCGAGTCCAACATCTTTCTTTTGCAAGGCCTGTTCATGAGTTTTTTCGTTTCTTGTTTTACAAGGTCTGTTTTTGCTTTTGAAAGGCCTTTGCAATGAGTTTCTTGAAGTGTCCAGGCCTGGAACGCATTCAAAAACCCAGCTCACCCGGAACCAAAGCTAATCCTGAAACACTAAACCTTCAACCTGTATCGCCGCATCCCCAAACAAACCATGAGCGTATATCCGCATGAAACCTTGCAAAACTGTGATGCAACCTATGAAACACCCTATCAGACACCAACCCCTCTAAAACCTTATAAGGCAACCGAGAACACCTTATGACACATCTTATTAACAGATCATGTACAGCCCTAGAAAAGAACCGTAACAGACCTATAATCTCCATATAGCACACCAACTCAAACGATTAGGGGACTTAGCAAGTCGGGATAGAACTAGAATCTGGAGAGAGTTTTCAAATCTGTAGTTCCCGTGATCCCTTCAGCACATAAAGCACCGCGAACCTTAAACGCTGATCCCCAAAGCCCTGCGAACCTCAAACTTTTAACCCTAACCCTGAAACCCTAAACCCTAAACCTTAAGCCCAAACCCCGAAACCCTAAACCCTAAACCCTAACCCTGAAACCCTAAACCCTAAACCTTAAGCCCAAACCCCGAAACCCTAAACCCTAAACCCTAACCCTGAAACCCTAAACCCTAAACCTTAAGCCCAAACCCCGAAACCCTAAACCCTAAACCCTAACCCTGAAACCCTAAACCCTAAACCTTAAGCCCAAACCCCGAAACCCTAAACCCTAAACCCTAAACCCTAAACCCTAACCCTGAAACTAAGCGAGGGGCCGAAATCGTCGAACGACAGGCCCCGAGCGCTCTGGCCGAGGGCCTAACAGCCCGAGCGCCCCTACGAAAAGAGCGGGACGCGGAGAGGGGAGGGTAAAGCCTCCCCGGTCTGACCTGCACAGGTCAACGGTGTAAAGCCCATGGCAGACCCCAACGGGAAGTCTTCGAAACGAGGGACCGCCGTATCGGGACCGCCTCTAGCGTAGCTAAGTTATAACCCCAAACCGTGGGCCATTTGCTCTGGACCCCCTCCTTTGGTTAGTCGCGCTTGTCCTTTTCGGAAAAGGACAACCAGCTCTAAAATCTAGATTTTCAACATTTAGTCGCGCTTGTCCTTTTCGGAAAAGGACAACCAGCTCTAAATCCTAGATTTTCAACATTTAGTCGCGCTTGTCCTTTTCGGAAAAGGACAACGAGCTCTTAAATGCCAGATTTTCTACATTTAGTCGCGCTTGTCCTTTTCGGAAAAGGACAACCAGCTCTAAATTCTAGATTTTCAACATTTAGTCGCGCTTGTCCTTTTCGGAAAAGGACAACCAGCTCTAAATCCTAGATTTTCAACATTTAGTCGCGCTTGTCATTTTCGGAAAAGGACAACCAGCTCTAAAACCAGCCCTAAATCCTAGATTTTCAACATTTAGTCGCGCTTGTCCTTTTCGGAAAAGGACAACCAGCTCTAAATCCTAGATTTCCAACATCGGAAATTTGGATTTTGGCTGGTGATTTTCAAGTGACAAATTCTGTTCATAAAATGTGCTTTTTAGAGAAGGCCGGTTGCGAATCTCGAGGTCCCCTCCTTTTTTTTCGTGTGGCTGCTCTTAAGCTTCCGGATTTCAATATTTAGTCGCGCTTGTCCTTTTCCGAAAAGGACAACCAGCTCTAAAATCTAGATTTAGGATTTAGGATTTAGGATTTAGGGTTTAGGATTTAGGATTTAGTTTAGGTTTAGGATTTAGGATTTAGGATTTAGGGTTTAGGATTTAGGATTTAGGATTTAGGATTTAGGGTTTAGGATTTAGGATTTAGGATTTAGCCTCCGGAAATTTGGATTTTTGCTGGTGATTTTCAAGTGACAAATTCTGTTCATAAAATGTGCCTTTTAGAGAAGGCCGGTTGCGAATCTCGAGGTCCCCTCCTTTCTTTTCGTGTGGCTGCTCTTAAGCTTCCGGATTTCAATATTTAGTCGCGCTTGTCCTTTTCCGAAAAGGACAACCAGCTCTAAAATCTAGATTTAGGATTTAGGATTTAGGATTTAGGGTTTAGGATTTAGGATTTAGGATTTAGGGTTTAGGATTTAGGATTTAGGATTTAGGATTTAGGATTTAGGATTTAGGATTTAGGATTTAGCCTCCGGAAATTTGGATTTTTGCTGGTGATTTTGAAGTGACAAATTCTGTTCATAAAATGTGCCTTTTAGAGAAGGCCGGTTGCGAATCTCGAGGTCCCCTCCTGTCTTTTCGTGTGGCTGCTCTTAAGCTTCCGTATTTCAATATTTAGTCGCGCTTGTCCTTGTCGGAAAAGGACAACCAGCTCTAAAATCTAGATTTAAGATTTAGGATTTAGGGTTCAGGGTTTAGGATTTAGGATTTTAAGATTTAGGATTTGGTGTTTAGGATTTAGGGTTTAGGCTTTAGGATTTAGGATTTAGGGTTTAGGATTTAGGGTTTAGGATTTAGGAACCAGCTCTAAAATCTAGATTTTCCAAAGCTGTCAAACGATAAAGTTAAAGGGCCGAGCCGGCCCTGCCATGCCGAAGGCCCGAAAAGGGCCGAGGCTACTCCCAGCCGTTGCTTAAACCACAACTTCAACAACTGGAACGTTCATGGGTGCAAAAATATAAAAGCCCCCCTTGATAGGGGGGTTGGGGGGTAGAAACCCTAAACCCTAATAGAGTATAGTTTGGGTGGCCGGGGTGGGTTTACAAGCAACGCGAGCGCGCGGCCCGGGGTGCTTCACACCCGAGCGCGCGACTTCGCCTGCCACACCCTAAACCCTAAACCTTAAGCCCAAACCCCGAAACCCTAAACCCTAACCCTGAAACCCTAAACCCTAAACCTTAAGCCCAAACCCCGAAACCCTAAACCCTAAACCCTAACCCTGAAACCCTAAACCCTAAACCTTAAGCCCAAACCCCGAAACCCTAAACCCTAAACCCTAACCCTGAAACCCTAAACCCTAAACCTTAAGCCCAAACCCCGAAACCCTAAACCCTAAACCCTAACCCTGAAACCCTAAACCCTAAACCTTAAGCCCAAACCCCGAAACCCTAAACCCTAAACCCTAACCCTGAAACCCTAAACCCTAAACCCTAAACCTTAAGCCCAAACCCCGAAACCCTAAACCCTAAACCCTAACCCTGAAACCCTAAACCCTAAACCTTAAGCCCAAACCCCGAAACCCTAAACCCTAAACCCTAACCCTGAAACCCTAAACCCTAAACCTTAAGCCCAAACCCCGAAACCCTAAACCCTAAACCCTAACCCTGAAACCCTAAACCCTAAACCTTAAGCCCAAACCCCGAAACCCTAAACCCTAAACCCTAAACCCTGAAACCCTAAACCCTAAACCTTAAGCCCAAACCCCGAAACCCTAAACCCTAAACCCTAACCCTGAAACCCTAAACCCTAAACCCTAAACCTTAAGCCCAAACCCCGAAACCCTAAACCCTAAACCCTAACCCTGAAACCCTAAACCCTAAACCTTAAGCCCAAACCCCGAAACCCTAAACCCTAAACCCTAACCCTGAAACCCTAAACCCTAAACCTTAAGCCCAAACCCCGAAACCCTAAACCCTAAACCCTAAACCCTGAAACCCTAAACCCTAAACCTTAAGCCCAAACCCCGAAACCCTAAACCCTAACCCTGAAACCCTAAACCCTAAACCCTAAACCTTAAGCCCAAACCCCGAAACCCTAAACCCTAAACCCTAACCCTGAAACCCTAAGCCCCCAAGGGTTTCAACAAGCTCTGTGTAACGACCTGCCTAAACAGGCTCTCTTGGAGTAGCAGCCAGCACAAACGCCCTCAAAAAAGAACCTTCAACCCAAGACCCGCAAGCTAATCTCCTGAATCCTAAACTTCACTTAAAACCCTAAACCCTAAACCCCTACACTATACGGTAAACCCCAAAGCCCTACTAACCCTACACCCCAAAGCGAATGTTCATCCCTTTGAGGTCGGCTTTGTTCCTGGCCGCAGACTGGCCGGAAGGCATCTCCCTGCTTTTGGCCGCCAGGCGAGGACCCTAAACCCTAAACCCTACAGCCGGATGCGCTTTGTTTAGGGTGTGGGCTTTCGAGTTTGGGGTCAAGGCGTCAGGGTTTTGGGGCTTTTGGTTTAGGCTATTGTTTAGGGACTTGGGGAGTTTGGGATCTTTGGGGGGTTTCGGGCGTTGGGAATTTAGCGATTCGCGGGTTTAGTGCCTTTGGTTTTGGGGGGTTTTGAGATTTTTGGAGTAGGAGGCTGCTGTCAGAGTTAAGGGTTTTAGGAGAAGGAGTTTCCGAAAATTAGGGGTACTTTATTTTGGTCCTTACAATAAGGATCCTACTATTTTGGGCTCTATATTAGGGTCCCTATTTTCGGAAACTCCCATATCGGGTTCAGGGAACCAGGCCAGGGCCTGCATTTTAACTGGTGGCAAAGGCCCACTTCGGGATTGGAGGTTTTGCGTTTGCGTTTGGGGAGTTCGGGAAACTGGATGGGTTAAGGGTTTGGGGTTGGTAAGGGGTGAGCAGGTCGACGGATACCCCTATATTGTAGTACCCTTGTAGATCCCTTATAGTAGTCCTTATAGACCCCTCTAAAGGAACCCTATTCTAATAAATTACGAAGGCCCCTTAACCCTGAGGTTTTTTCTACAGGGCTTAGGTTCTCACTGTAATTCTCACAGTCTTGGGTCCTCCTCTGCCTGACCGCTTGCAGCAACGGCAGGCTGTTGAAACATAGGCTGCAGGTTCTCTCACATGTTTTCCGACCTTGGGTTTAGGGTTTAGGGTTATTTAGGGCCCCTTAAAGGGGTCCGCGCCTATGTAACCACAGTAGCACCTGCCGAGTATAATTATGTAACGCCAAATTGAGCCTTAAACACTTCTTGACTGCAGCTGTGTCGCAGGGCAAGTGTGGACGTCCAAAGTGGCGCGCCAGGGACTCAATTCACAAGACATCCGAAGAGTCAGATGCAGGATTGTGGAAGACGGTCTCAGCATCGTCTAGAGTCGAATTCCAAAGCATGTCCTTTTGGTTGCGCTTCTGTCTGGAGGCAACATCTACAGCTTCGTAAACCCTGTTTCTCAGAATACCTATACCCCTAAACCCTAAATTCCTAAGCCCTAAACCCTAAACCCTGTCACATTGCAGCGTCCTTGAGCTCTGCAGTCTGAAGATGAAACGACCCTGAGGCAGAGAACTGCACTTCACGAAGCCGCGCGTATTGGCCAGCACAGGAGCTCTCATGTGTAGGACTCCACAAAGGCGTAAACATAAAGTTTGCCGGTGTCGGCTTTGGTTTAGGGTGTGGTGTCTTTGAGTGTGCGGTTCGGGGGTCAGGGTTCACTTAAGGGTGCAGGGTTTTGCGGAGACTTCCAGAGTTTCTGCTTTGCTACTGTGCCTGATGAAGCCATATTTCAGATCCCGTGAGCCTCAACTCTTCTAGCTCCTACGGTTGATGATATAAATCCTGCATTACCCACAATAAGGAATATACCATAATTCCCATAGTTTAGGGTCCTGAAGGTAATGCAGGATTTATATCATCAACAGTATGTTACACAATCGGCCCTAAAGCCCAATACTTGATTGCAAACCCCAGCCCTGAGCCGCTAGACTTCTTCTTCCAGAACCCTCAACTTACACTTCAAATCCTCGGCATGGATACAGCAATGGCCCTCTGCAGCTACAAGCCATTGGGCTTGTGGATAGTGCCCCTGAACCCCCCTTAAACTCCCACAAGGCCCCATCAAATCCTATATTTTTGTGGATAGTGCCTCTGAACCTTCCAAACTCCCATAAGACCCTCTCATATCCTACATGCCTTCGGCGAAGGACGCTGCAGTTGCTGATCCAAGCCAAGGTGGGCAAGCTGGCCTCCAGGGACTCCATACGTATAATCTAGGGCCTTAATAATCACCCATACTACGGTTGATGACATTACCCATAAGAAGGAATATGCCAAAATTCCCATAGTTCAGGGTTCTTGAGGTGATGCAGGATTTATATCATCAACAGTATTTTGGGGGTTCCCTATTAGGATTATAGTAACATATACCCCAAAACCCTGACTCGACCGTGCCAGCCTTGCAAGCCCTTGCATGACCCATAAAAAGGAATATACCATAATTCCCATGGGTAATGCAGGATTTATATCATCAACCGTACTGTTGATGATATAAATCCTGCATTACCTCAATGACCCTAAACTATGGGAATTTTGGCATATGTCTTCTTATGGGTAATGCACCGTACATCACCTTCAGACTCTTAATTTCCACCAAGGGAAATCCCGAGGCCAGGCCTTTGGGGCGAGGGCAGTTCTGTTTTAAGACTACGACCCAGAGTAGGCCCTTATTCCACTTTTTTTGAGTCTAGGTTCTCTTATAACACCCTTTAGCCCAAAAAAGGGCACCCTTTTCATTCCTGGGTTACTCTTGGGTCTAGAAGAGCTCCTTAGACGGCTTTTTTGTTGAACATGGTGAGATTCCATCGCAACTCTCCGAACCCTAAGCCCTGATACTGAGCCCTCGGCCTCTTGAGTCGCTGGAAGGCTGGGGTTTTGGGGTTGGATGTAGAGTTCGGACAGGCCGGCGTGAACATTCAAGATGTCGACATCGAGAAAGACCCGCGCTACAGCAGCATCACTCGAAAGGAGATGGCTGGACATGTGATGTGGGAGTTGTTCTGCATGCATGCTGCCATGAAAAGTAGGGGTAGACTCCCCAAGCCCTAAACCGTGAAGCCCAAATCCTAAACCCTACGTCGTACACTATTTTTATAGGAACGGTTCTTACGGCAAGGAAGCCATCTGGGAGCTCTGAGTTGGTTCAGGCCAGACAGCATGAAGGCTCATGCAAGTATGCAGAATCCCCCTCGCACCCATCGTCTCCGGCCACTCTCTGCAAGTTTGTGGATATATGGCGTAGCCGTCTTGAACGGGGCTTTAACCTGACCACCAACCACCTGTCTTTTGAAGGAGGAGCGGGACAGTCATCGCACCGCCCTGCACTACGCCTGCGAGCTCGTGCCCGAGATCCTTGCAAGACTTTGGGTTGACTGTTGCTAGGGACCTCGGAGGCCACCCTAAACCCTAAACCCTAAACCCCAAACCCCAAACCCCAAACCCTAAACCCTAAACCCTAAACCCCAAACCCCAAACCCCAAACCCTGGACCCTAAACCTACTTTTAGACACCAGAAAGGCAGGGTTCAGGATGGTTTGGGGTTTCTGGCAGGGCCAATGTCGGTGAATGATGTGGGGGCTGTTCTAAATTATGGTCCCTTTTGGGCCCTATAGTAGTATAGTCCTTATTATAAAGGGTACCCCAAAAGGGACCATAATTTAGAACAACCCCCATGTGAGGAACCGCACACCGTCATCTCTAGATCTTCAGGCCAAAGGTTGAGCGCGCCTAGATCTAAGGTGAAGCAGGACCGGACAAGGGTTTAGGGTTGAGGGTTTAGGGTTCAGGGTTTAGGGTTTAGGGTTTAGGGTTTAGGGTTTAGGGTTTAGGGTTGAGGGTTTAGGGTTTAGGGTTTGGGGTTTAAACTTCCGAACCTGATCTGACAATCTCGGTTTGCGGCAGAGGCTCAGCAACGTGCTCATCGTCAAGCTGCTGCTCGAGGCCAGCAAGATCAGGGTTCAGAGTTTGGCGGTATTATGGCAGTGCATACCTGTTATAAGCTTTCATTGGGTTGATGGTGTCAGAGTATCCGTCGCAAGTTGCGAATCTGCTTTCCTAAACCCTAAGAGCTGTGTCCAAATCCCAAACTCAAACTCGGAGCCTTAAGCAAACCCTAAGCCAAAGTGCCATCAGTCCAGCACCCCGACTTCATTTCCCGAGCCCTCCACCTATATCCTAAGCTCTATCCAAAAGCACTACTTGGAGGGTTCATGGGTAGTTATAAGTCGGGTTATAAGTAAGGTAACGATAATTATATGCCCATAGTAGGGGACTTATAACTCCACTTATAACTTATAACTACTTTAAAACCCTGAACACTAGAGCTTAAAAGAAACCTAAACCCTAAACCCTGTAGAGCCCTTGAAGGAACCCTTAAAGGAGCCCTAAACCCCACTTAGAACTACCCATGAACGTTTAGTGAAATTTCTGTCCCCATATCCGACCATCTGAACATCACTTCGCCCCGTAACCCGGCTCTCCGGAATCCCAAACCCTCAACCTTAGGGACCCCAAAAAGCACATAAGCATAAGCATTTCATGGGGATATCCCTACCTTATTGGGCTTTATTATAAGGGGATTTATATGGGATATCCCTATCCTAATTTTTGCTTATGTGCTTTTTTGGGGCCCTACCTTAGACCCTCAAAGTCTCAACTCTAGGCCCCAACCCCTCCACCCTGAAACCCCCAAACTCCCAACTCTAAACTCCTAAGCCCTAAACCCCCATAAGCCCTATAAGCCCCATAAACCCTGAAAATCCTATAAACTCTAGACCCTGAACCCTGAAACCGCTTCATTGCGGGAGGCCCGGGCTGATGTGAACCTTAGAGACGGCGAGGAGATGACCCCGTACTGGGGCCCGGAATTTAACTTCCCAGAGACTCCAATATCCCTTAATTAAGCAATATACGAATATACCTTAAATCATATAAGGGATCCTACTATGATTTAAGGTATATTCCTTAATTAAGGCATATTGGAGTCTCTGGGTTGCAGCTTATTCAGGGTACAGGGCCCCTAAACCCTAAACCCTAAACCCTAAACCCTAAACCCTAAACCCTAAACCCTAAACCCTAAACCGTGGTAAAGGGTTTAGGGTTAAAGGGGGCCCGGAGTTCAACTTGCAGCTTAGAGTCTGGGGTTTGGGGCTTTGGGGCTGTAGGGCTGAGGGTTTAAGGGTTTAGGGTTTAGGGGTTTAGGGTTTAGGGTTTAGGGTTTAGGGCTGAGGGTTTAAGGTTGAGGGTTTGGGGTTTGGGGCTGGGTTTTTGTCTGGGGTTTGGGGTTTTCGGGGGTTAGGGCGTTGGGGTTTTTGAAGGTTCCTGCAAGGATTACTGTAAAGGTACCGTCAGGGCTCTATGTGGTTCTTGCAGAGTTGAGGGTTTAAGATAAATATCGAAGGTTCAGGGCTTCAGCGCTTTTTTCGCTTCTGGTCTTGTCAATTAGGGATGCTTCCATAAGGGTTCCAATGATCGGAGAACATGTTTGTATTTTCATAAAGACCCTTAGAGGGGTACGGGGGAGGAGGTAGGGGACTGTACTTCCTTAAATGGGCCTTATTAGGCCCTTATTCTGATTAAGGCCTCCTATCCCCTCTCCTCTACCCCGCTAAGGGCCTCTGTGGTACATAGGGGCTGGTACCCTAAGCGCTCAAACCTTGGCGCTCTTCTGGTTGGCTCTTAGGACTTTAATCCTATACGAACTGTACTAAGGAGGCCAAAAGTTTAACTTTTGGAGGGTTCAGAAGTCAGCCAAGAAACCTGGCTCGATTAAATTGAGCTATCGAGTTTGCCATCGAGTGCCTCGGTCAGGACCACTGTTTAGGGCAACCCTGAATCCTAAATCGCGGAGATTTGGCGTTTTCAGCCCGAAACGGCAACTTTCAATAGTTTTTGTCGGATCGCGTTGTAGAGAAGCGAAGGTGACAGAACGTAAAAAGCAGAATGAACCTTGTTCTAACAGTTATCACCACGAAGATTTCGTCATCAACCTGATCGCCATCAGCATCTTCATTTTTTGTGTCTGCTATCATCAGAGATTTGGTGCAGGATCCTAGTACAGCCTGTTATCTATTATACGACACTGATTGCCTATATGACCTACTGCTTGTATCGTTTTTTTTTTTTCGCTGGTGGCCTGCTCCGCGTTGCAAAAAATGCAACGCTGAACCCTAGTAGGGATTTCCGAAAATAGGGGACCCTAATCTAGTACCCTGAATAGTAGGATCCTTATTATAAGGACCCGATTAGGTATAGGGCTCTGTCTATTATTTCTGAAAGGACAAGGGTGTCTAGGTACGAATCCGGGTCTCTAGGGCTCGGCGGGATGTGGATGTCGGTGCATTCGGAGGGAGTCGCGGGTGCTGTGACAGAAAGCCCCTCACCGGAGGTGTTCGTACCCCTAAACCATAAACCTGAATCCCGAACCAGATGAACGTTTTTGGAGCCGGAGCCCTTCCAAAAAAGCTAGGCTACATGTGCAGATGGCTGCCTCCAGCGACCTGGACTTTCAGGCACAGCTCGAGCGAACTTCCGTCATGGGTTCAGGGTTCGCAGAGAGCCCAATACCGCCAATACCCTTTAATTAGGGAATATGGCTTAAATCATAATATGGAGCCCTATATAATTTAAGCCATATTCCTTAATTAAGGGGTATTGGGCTCTCAGGGTTAGCGGGTTAGCGTTTCGTGTTTGAGGGTTCAGGATGAAGGTTTGGGCTCGGGCTTGGGTCTTGTTGCTTCAGGTTGTGGTTTTTGAGGATTCAATGAAGGTAGCTGTTTTTCCTCCTGTTATGAAGTAGGGTTCAAAATGAGGACTCTAGGCAGGTGTATCCAGGGTTGTTCTTCAAATCATTGTCGAAAGAGCATGTTGTGTTTGATCGTTGAAAGACTAGCAATAAAGATTTTACTTCGTATAATATAGCCTTAGTATAGTTTCTTCTAGACTCTTAGCCCTGAGCACTAGCCCCTAAACACCGGGTACGTGGGCTTTCAGGGCTCCATCATCAAGGATCCCTCATTTCAGAAGGTTTAGGGCTCAGAATTTCGTAAGGCCGCTTGAGGGTCTACTGCATTGGTACCACTTAGTTGGGTCTTTCTCAAAGTCTCTGCAAGTGCAAAGGAACCATTTGTTTGCCGGAAGCAGGCCGCTGCTCACAAGACGTGTTCCGAACTCTGAACCCTAAGCTCTGAACTCCTCAACCCATTGAAGCCCCAAACAAACCCGAGCTGCGCAGACTGGGACGGGCGTTCGTGTCATCGGACTGCAGAAGAGGCTGGCCCTCCTCGTCTACAGGCTTCAGGGTTTATGGGGTTTTCGGGCTTACTCGGGTTTAGGGTTAAGGGTTGATAGGTGTATGAGGGTTTATTAGGGTGCATGAGGGTTTGCGATTGTTTTATGTGGTTCACTTGTGCAGGAGTCACTTGTTCAGGAGGGCGTACTGCATTGGGGTGTATGAGGGTTGAGGGAGGGCTTGTGGCGGGAGGTTGATTCAACTTCCGGAGAGTTATGGATCCAACTAAAGTAGGATCTTACATGCTGCACAGATAAAGGGACAAAAACAACCTACAAATTCCACTAAACGCCCAAACCCCATACCCTCAACCCGAAAAGCCGTACAACCCCCGCCAGACCTGAATGGAATGGCCGCCTTGGAAGCGTCTTGGGCATGCCTGTGGCGTCCGACGCAGGGACCGGCGGGTTTTGGGGTTTCGATTCTGTGTAGATTTCGCAGGGTTTCCTGGCTGTGTAGGGTTTCTACCGTAGAGATTAGGGGCTCTAGGGTCTAGGGATTCTAGGCTTTCGGAGCTGAAAAGAAGGATCCTTCTAGGGCGTATAACAGACAGTGCGAAGTCAGAGGTTTTGGGGCCGATTCTATGCGTCGTTCTTTTTTTTTACTCTCGAAGGGTTGGGACTGACTTACAGTTCTACGCCCTGAACCTAAACCCTAAACCCTGAACGCAAGTAAAGTTTGTGTCGATGGGCGCCATGGGCTCTGGGTCTTGGCGGGTTTGGGTGGTGGTACGAAGGTGGACTGCTCAACATCAGAATGACCGCCTGTCGCATCCTTTCAACACGGGGCTCTAGAGGCTTCTTAAGATGCATCTGGCTACGTGCCTTAGGCCTATAGGGCCTGTCGAACATCAGAATGACAACAGTCTTGGTAATCCTCCCTGACACTAACACGGAACCTGAGCAATGGCCCGTCGCGTCCTTTCAAGACGGGGGTTTCTAGAGGCTTCGTAAAATGCATCTTGCTAAGCTCCTTAGGCCTATAGGGCCTGTCGGGTACCCCTGAACGTTGAACAATATTGTAGGAACCTGATTAAGAAACCTTGGGCCTTGATTCGGGTTCCTTATATGAGTCCTACTATTTGGGGTTATACGACCAGGGTTTCTTAATCAGGTTCTTACATTAAACTACCAACGCTTTCTTGAACCCTGCAACACGGACCCTAAAACTTGGACCCTGAACACCACTAATTTTGAACCCTGCGCATTCTATGCCCCAAGACCTTACACCCTGAGCCGACCTTCAACAAAAAGCAACACATGAATAGAGAGGATTGAATAATCAGCAGCGATCTCGTATGGTCCTTAATGATTGAAAATACGACATGCACCAAAGCCTTGTTCCAATTACTACAGCCCCGATACAACAAAACCTTATTCAGCTTGTACAGAACCTCTGAAATATCTGCGTTCCCAGTCCACTTAAGCCCTACACCCTAAACCGTTAAAAAATGCCCGAATTGGGCAGGGCTCTCGTGCGAACAAAAGTCCGTTACACTACAAAATAATTGTTATAAAACCTTAGCCTTAGTCTAAAAATGAAAATACTTAAACCCCTATACAACATTCATGAAATCCTGATATGAACGCCCGAATACTTTCCATAACTACTTGGTGTTCCTGTTTATCACGATGCTATAATGAACACTAAAACTCTGTTCCAATTAATTGTTGATGCAGCGATATTTGTCCCCCAATCCGACTTTCATTGTAGTGCACACTAAAAACCTTATTCCAATAAATTATTGATGCAGCGATATTTGTCCCGCAACCCGACTTTCATTGTAGGGTCCTTAAATTCCATACTAAAGTTCGTAATAAGAGCCTACAAAGAAGTAGGTTACTTGGAGGATCATGGGCCTTATCACGTAGGGTTATAAGTGCTTCATAAGAAGGTTATAAGCAATTATGGTATCTTTTGTTACCTTATTTATAATCCGAAACCCTAAGCCCTAAACCCTAACTCCAAGTATAGTACTTTATGGCAGTGTACAGCCGCGAGGATGGAGAGATATCCCGTGCTGCTCGAGGGCAGCGACGACGGCGTCGCGCTCAAGGCAGACGGTTTAGGGTTTAGGGTTTGGAGTTTAGGGTTTAGGGTTTAGGGTTTAGGGTTTAGGGTTTGGAGTTTAGGGGTTCGAATCCCTTGCTGGGGTGCAGGGTCTAGAGGTCTTTGTATCCCCAAAAAATATACCAGGGGATTCTTCCCCCTCTCCTCCTCACCGAGGAGAATCTCGGATTCCCAGAAAGGTAGTGTTGGCATAGTCGGAGTTTAGACTGCAGGAGTTCCGGGCTTCAGGGCTGTTTTTAGGCTTTTAGGGTATTCGGTTCCAGGGATTCTAGGGTTTAGGAGGAGAGAGTCGCGATTTTGGGGTCGTTTTTGGAGGTTTAAGGCTTGATTTTGAGGCTTGATGGTTTGTTTGGGCTTTGCATGGGGGTTAAGGCTTCTTGTCGCCAGGACGAGCAATGCAACAAAAACCGAATGATCTGGGCCTAAGTCAGTCATGGGTTTGCGCTTGGAAGCCCAGGTATGGGGCTAAATACCCGTAAGCCCTAAAACCATAAATCCTATACTATGCCCTGAACCCTAAAGCCCTAAACCCTAAACCCTAAACCCCTAAAGCCCTAAAGCCCTAAAGCCCTAAAGCCCTAAACCCTAAAACCCTAAAGCCCTGAATCCTCAGCGCCAAAAGTCTCACTTGCCTCACCTTAGACTCTGAACCGCGCGCCTCGGAATATACAAGACAAGAAGTCGCAACCCTCGATCCCAAAACCTGAAAGCCGTAAGCCTGAAAGCCTCAAGCCTGAAAACCTCAAAACCCTTAAAACCCTGGCAGAACCCGTATCGTAACCTTCCAGGATTACTTCAGACTCTCTTTTGTACCCTTTTCGAAATTTCGAATCCTTGCCAGTGCCACCTTCAGCTGGGCATTTGAGGGTGGTGCTTGCGGTTTCATATGGGGGTTTAGGGTTGAGGGTTCAGGGTTTAGCAGGGGTTTTGGGGTTTGAACTGGAATGCTATTCCTTCGGTTCCCTACCATAAGTACAATAGATTAGGGCCCAAAGCTTTCTTAATGTAACTAAGGCCCCTACATGAGGCTCAAGGGCTCAGCGAAGGGTCCTTCATGCTGAGACTAGGATTTAATAGACTTGGATAGGTTGTACAGGGGCTACTAGGGCTTTGGCAGGGATGTGTAGCATCAACGCTTTTCTGTGGGGATGAAGTAGTCTACTTGCGTAGGGACTCCTACTTCTTGAGCTCCAGATTTGCTCCTTTGTTTGCAGGGCCGTGCATAGAGAGCCCAATACCCTTTAATTAAGGAATATACCTTAAAGTATAAGGGAATTCATATCGTGATTTAAGCTATATTCCTTAATTAAGGGGTGTTGGGCGGTTGAGGGTTTAGGGTTAGCCTGCCTAAACCCAAAGCCCTAGGCCCCCAAACGCTCATGCTCGTAGATGACCACCAGCTCCAACCCCCAAACTCCTAAACCCTGAACCTCCAAACCCTAAACCCCAAGCCCCTCAACCCTAAACTCTAAGCCGAACAGCCTACACCCGAGAGGGCACTCTTTCTCTGCCGTGGCATTGGTTTCGATCGCTGGGCCGGGCCTACTTGGAGGTTCATGGGTAGTTATGAGTAAGGCTTTAAGTAGGGTAACTCTACTTATAACCCATATTCGGGGACTTATACCCCCACTTGTAACTACCCCTGAACCTCCAAGTAGGTTCGTCATGGGGGTTCAGACCCCTTAACGCCCTGAACACCGAACCCGACTGCGAGCACCGAACCCACCAAACCTGAAAATCGCTGAGCCTTCATAAAGCTCGAGCTCGGTTTGGGTGCCCGCGAAAGGCAGAAAACCTTTCGCTGGTGCCAGGCGCTGAGGAGAAAGGAATGCAAGGATTCCAAAAGCTGTTAGGAAGGGTCTTCTCAGGGTTCTAGCAGGGTTCTATAGGTTCGGGAGTAGTGGATTCTGTAAGGGTTCCAAAGCGCTCTTAACAAGAGTCTTCTGAAGCGTCTTCTCGGGTTTCATTAGGGTTTAGGGTTCCAGGGATTGTGGCTTTCGGGTTTCGGTTCAGGGTTCAGGGATTGGGATCTAGGGTTTGGCTTAAAGTTCGGTTTAGCTTCGGGCTTGGAGTCATGATTATGTGCATCCCGAAACCCAAGACTCTAAGCCCCTCAAACTCTAAACCCCAAACCCCTCAAACCCTCAAACCCTAAACCCTAAACCCCTCAAACCCTAAACCCTAAACCCCTCAAGCCCTAAACCCTAAACCCTGACTCAAGAGGCCTTTACACTAGACGCCAACCCCCCCCGCCCTCCGAAGCCCTTAGCCCTCTTTGTGCTAGGCCCGAAACCCCCGAACCTAGGTACCCTAAATAGTAGGATCCTTAATACAAGGACCCCAAAATAAGGTACCCTTACTTTTCGGAAACTCCCATTTATGCCTCCCTGAACTCTTCATCGCGTCTCAGCCTGAAGTCCTTAAGCTAGGCGTCCCTGAAGCTTGCAAAGCTTGGCAGACTCCCAAGTGCCACTGTATCATAAGGGTTTGGACATGTTCCACACGTCTGTACGAAGGTTTGTAGAAGTGTTTCATAAGCGTGTTCGGGGTATGGGCTTTGGATTTAGGATTTCAGAGTTCTGTATCTGGGCCCACTCAATAGTACTTAGTAAGCCTGAATGCAAGAGCTGTTCGGACTCCAGAACCTATGTTGTAGACAAAAGATCAAGTACGAATAGTCGGAGTATCCTTGCATAAGTGGGGTTATAGAAGTACGTACAAGGCGTTGTATCATAAAAGTAGCTAAAAAGAAAAAACTTGAGAAAGCAACAACATTCACAGAAATCGCTCCAACAATGGCAGCCAGAAAGCCAAGAACGGCAAGAGCCCGAGAATCGAATCCTAGCCCAAGGCTAAGGGTTGAGGGCTTAGGGCCGACCAAACACATCTGCTGGCCAAGGGGCAAGGAAACATTAGACTTTCTGCTCGAGGCCGGGTGTGCTGGACGCGCGAAGCTCTGGGTTAAGGGCCTATGGTTTGGGCTGAGGGCATAGGGTTTAGGGTTTCAGGGTTTGGGGGCTTAGGAAAATCATGCAAGATACTGGACAGCAGAGTATTAACCTTCAACAAAGCAGGACAGTGTGGAAATGGGGTCTAGGGCTTCCCCAAATCCGAAAGCTTTTGGGGTATAGGAGGCTCCGAAACTTGGGTTTCGGAAGGTTTGTCTGCGGCCTTGTGTTGCTTTGGGGTGCGGTGTTGTCGGGTTTTGGTCGTGGGGGCTTTCGATGTTCTGCGCGTACGGGGGTGGCTTCGGGTTTGGGGCCTGCCCCAAAGTCAAGTAGAGGAACTTAGCACAAAGCACCCTTGGAATTTGAGCCTAAGCCCGAAAAATTAGGAGCTTAACCCTAAGTGCTTATCTGCAGTCTTTTTTTGCTTCTGAGTCCTAAGCAAAAGCCAAGCCGCAAATACATCAGAAACCGCTTGGGGAACTGTTTAGGGAGCCGAGAACTTAGTCCAAAGGGTTGGGGGGGCGCTAAGAATCAAGGCGACACTTTTTCGAGGCCCGGAAGGAACATCATCCTCACCCCTCGGACTAAACCCTAAACCCTAAACGGGGCTTTCTAGACGCGGAGTGCAGACGGAAAAAGGGCCCTTAAAAACAAAAAAAACCGGAGTTCAGGGTTTAGGGGTTTAGACTTGAGGATTTCGCAGTGGAGGGGATTCGGGGTTCAGAGTTTATAAACCTTAGACCCTAAACCCTAAACCCTAAACCCCTAAAGCCCTAAGGGTTTAGAGTTTATAAACCCTAAACCTTAAACCCTAAACCCCTAAAGCCCCAAGGGTTCAGGGTAAGTGCAAGCAAGTTGCTTCAGGCCGGGGCGGACGTGAACGTGTCCAACCTGCCTCTCGCCTGGATGGTGGCTGACACCTAAACTGGGATGCCCAGTAGTACCCGTATTCCCTTTTTGTAGTCCTAGGTTCCTTATAAAGTTACCCAATACCAAAAAGAGAGGCCTTTATATTCTTAGGTTACTGGGTATCCTAGGACACCTAAACCCTCTCACATTTGGGTAATATAGGGCCTTAATAATTAGAATAGGGTTTTGGGGGTATATTATACTATGATTATCAGAATAAGGAACCCCCACAATAGTCCCACAATATTGGCAATTTAAGCCCCCATAGTAACATTTTCCGGTTTTTGGGTACAGCAACCCACTACGGAATGGACATACTGTCACAACCGAGAACTTATAAACCCTAAAGTCGGAGACCCAGCGGAAAACCGCTGTGCGGATCACTCATTGCGAGACGGCAACATCCCACAAAAACCCCATGCCCTAAGCCCTGAACAGTTTGTAGTGCATGCTCTCCAAGGACTCACCAATATCGGTATATCGTAGGACCTACATGCGGGTTTCCGCAAACAGGGGACCCTAATATAGTACCCTAAATAGTAGGATCCTTATTACAAGGACCCCACAATAAGATACCCCCAATTTTCGGAAACTCCCACATTAACAGCCCACTCCGCCTTCGGATCTCTATGTAATGGTAGGGTTCGGGGGCTCTGTTCGTAACACAGTAGTTAGGGTCTTGGGTTTAGGGTTTTTTTGTTACGGTTTTGGGTTTAGGGTTTTTTTGTTAGGGTTTAGGGTTTAGGGTTTGGGGTTTAGGGATATTTTGCTACTGGTCATCAAATTCCCTGCTTTATGTTGTGTAGCAACATTGCAACGGAAAGAAACAGACCCCTGAACCCTAAACCCTAAACCTTGGGTACGGCCCCCACTCAGTAATAGTTGATAGATATATATATATATATATATATATATATATATTCATAGTATAGATATAGTAGGACCTTCATGGTAGCCCTATTATAGACCCTTACTGTATGGGGGCAGTACCTAACCTAAGCCCTAAACACCGGAACCCTGACCGACCCCTTCGCCCAAGCAGATAGGGAACTCACAACGGTCATGTGGCTTCCTACTGTACCCCAAACCTTTGATCGTATCCTTGCAAAGGCATGAGAAGCTCTGATATCTAAACACAAAACGCACGATCACTCACGCAAAGCTCGTACTAAGCCTTATGCAAGCATCTCGAACCCAGAAAATGCACAGAAAGAACGGAATAACGCGTGTGAACAACGTTTCAACACCTTGACAACTACGTAAGCTGCTTACGGGTGCTAGAATAAACTTAGTCGCATGCTACATAGCCACATGGAAGCCCCACAGACAGAGAACCTAAGCCCGAAACCCAGAACCCTAAACCCTAAGCCCTAAACCCTAAACCCAGAACCCTAAACCATAAACCCAGAATCCTAAACCCTAAACCCAGAACCCTAAACCCTCAATCCAGAATCCTAAACCCTAAACCCAGAGCCCTACACCCAGAACCCTAAACCGATTTGCCACCGCGAGGCAGTGGCCAGAGGGACATACGGTTCTCCACGAGGCAGAGCGCGGGTTTCGGAGTTCGGGCGTTTTGGGGTTGTCTTAGTTTAGAGCCCAGGGTTTAGGGCTTAAGGTTAAGGGGTTTAGGGGTTTAGGGGTTTAGGGGTTTAGAGGTTTAGGGTTTAGGGGTTAGGGGGTTTAGGGTTTATAGGGTTAAGTTTTTGGGGTTGTCTTGGTTGTGGTTTGTTGGTGTGCTGCACGGCTGTGTCAGAGATTTAAGCGCTCTTCGTGAACGGTGGTTGGCTTCTTTATGCAGATATTTGGGGTTTTAGCGGGGTTCAGGGTTTAGGATGTGCGTGCAGGATTTCAAGAGTGGGTTTTGCATTTTAGGGTTCAGGGGGTGAAGTGTAGGGTTTGGGGTTGGGGGTTTTCGGGCGGGTAAAGTCGAAGCTTCAATAGGTTCCAACACATTTCCTATACAGTTCGGCTCCATAACTTTACTACTATTTTCCCTGTCGGCACGTGTGCTTTCGAATTACCAGGCCACTTACGGAAAAGGCTGTATTGATATAGTGTTTATTGCCATTGGTTTCGTCATATTTAGTACAAATGATTATGAACGAAGTTTGGCTTGTTCATTTACTTCTTCTATCATGTTTACTAGTATTTGATGCCTGGCCATGAAGTTCTCAGGGCACACTATGGCAGTGATGTCTGAAGGCTTGTCTATGCACAGGCTGAGGCCCGAAAAGGTAAGCTGAGACCAAAAAGGCTAAGCTGCAGAGAAGCGACCACGCTTCCTAACCATTGATATTATGGGAGCTAAGGAGCCAGGGATGATGATAATCCCTATTAAGTAATGAGCTAAAGAGCCAAGGGAACCCCCAAAACCATTGGTTAGCTTCCCTAACTATCTCGAAATGGCTTAACTGTCCAGGCTGCACGAATGGGAGACATGGAGCTTGTACACAAAGTCTTAGCTGCCGGAGCAGCCATCGACGCCAAGGATGGGGTTTGGGATTCAGGGTCCAGTTCAGTGCAGTGCTTCGCTGTCCCTGTGCTTGTCAGATTGTCCTTTCGAAGATCGCTTGTTCTGAATTGGCTTTGGAGTTGCTTTGGCTCAGGCGCTCCGGTCGTTGCCATGGGCTCGCAGCCATCTTGCTGCGCTGGTCAGGAAGACGTGCAGGTGGAAAATGTAACGTCTCTGCAACATCAAGTGTCTGAGGGGGGAAGTGAAGAAGGAAAGGATGCCGACGGTGGCATTCAGTTGAGCAACATGTCCATCGACTTCCGTCACATGACCACCACATCTGCGTTGACGATAGAGGCGGACCTGTTGAGGGGCATATCGCTCGCCAAGACATTGCGGAACTTGGGGAGGCTTTGGCGCACCTCTCCTGCAGATCTGAAGGAGTCGGATCGTGCTTCACTGTGGCAGAAGTCTGGGCGAGTCGAGAGGCTGGACATCTTCATTTCCCATACTTGGCGGACTTCGGGTAGAGTGAAGTCGCTTGCTCTTCTCCTGCACAGCGGTTGGCCCGTGATACTGCTAGTCTATCTTCTTGCAGCTGCGGCAGCAGTGTTGTTTTCTGTGCTTGAAGTCTTGCCACTGCCCTTTCACCGCCCAGAGCATTTCCTGGCGGCTGAGTATCAGGTCGCTCGTGGGGTTTGGGTCACTCTCTTCACTGTTGTGGCCATGCCGATTGGCCTTGCCATCTCTCCTTATCTGCGTTTGAGGGCTGATCCGTGTTGCTTCCTGGATGTGGCTTGCATTCATCAAGCAGATCTCGAGCTACAGAGGAAGGGGGTCTACGGCCTCGGGGGATTTTTGGCGGCTTCCCGAGAGATGCACATTCTATGGAGTCCTCCATACTTAGATACTAGGTGGCACTTTGCGAGTTTTTTGGTGACTTTCGCTGATGGTCCTGTAGTGGTAACTATTTCTATACATCTTTCGCCATTTCGATAGCCCCTATAGTAGCCCTTATACACCCCTTTCAAGGAACCATATTAATTCTAACTATTAAGGCCCCGACATTATGCACAATCCAGGATCGCCTGTGGTGTGTCTTCGAAATTGCCGCCTTTCGAAAAGCAAACCCAGAGGGCAAAGTTGTGGTTCGGCCGCTCTTTGTGGAAATTCAAGCCTTGTGGTGGCTACTAGGTTACCATATAGCGGGGTGCATCACAGCCGTCTGGCTGAATGTGGACTTGCCGTGGGGTGGAATCTCCTATTTGGTAGCCAGTTCTCCCTTCATATTCATATGCCACCGGAACCGCAAGCACATGCGGGAGAAGCGCGAGCTGTTCCAGCACCTGCAGCATTTCCGTTTGGAGGATGCCAAGTGTCGCATGGCGTCTGACAGGGAGTTTATCCTTGCCTCAATCAAGCAATGGTATGGGAGTGAGGAAGCATTCGTTGAGTATGTCAGAGGGCCACTTCAGCAAGAGCTTCTTGAGTCCGGGGCAGACATTCCTTTGTCCTATTGCCTACTCATGGTTTTAGCTTTCGTCAGCTTATCGCTTGACACCAAGACGGGGGTGATCATAGCACGCGTGCCGCTGTCGCCACAGCTGCCACATTTGATGGCTCATGACATTGGCTATATATGTCTCTGGTTTATGCTCGGGTTGAAAATATCCTGGAGATTGACAGAGCGCTTCGCTGCTGCAACGTCCAACCGCCTATTGGACTTTGCCGTGTCTTTTCTTTTGTATCTCATGGGCTTTCTGGGCTGGTCATGGGTGGGTGGAGAGCTGATGCTTGTGGCTTTGACAAGTCTTTGGTTATCGATTGCGTGGATTCTAGCTATGATTGCGATCTTGACGGCGATTCACTTCCGCTTGTTCACCAGAGCTCCTCCACAGCAGTTGCCACAACAGCCGTCGCTTCCGCAGCAGTTGCCTCCGGTGCCTCCGCAGCAAGCTGAGGATGGGAGAACGTGAATGGGCTGAAGCAGTAAGATGGTTGGTTTACGAGCCGTGACTCCAATGAGGGCACTTTCCATATCCCGCAAGGTGGCTGGGCCTGTCATCGGGGGTGTGCCATCGTTTCACCAGATACATATCTCCCATGCTATACTATAGTCAACTTTACTACACTATACCAAACTCTACTCTACTATACTATACTGTTGCCATACTATACTTTTTAAGAAGCTTTGGCCAGTTTCACCGACCTCTTTACACAGGGGAGTCTGCGAAAAGGTGAGGAGAGATTTCGCATTGTCTGGCGGCCTGGGGGATGCCTTGACGGGCTTTCATCCGCTTGGGCCGCTTTAGGGTTTAGGGTTCATGGTCTGTTTAGGGTTTACCTGAACCCCAAGTAACTTACCTTTTAAGGACTTGTATAAAGAAATCATATTAGGGAACCATAAAAAGGCAGGTTCCGTAGGGTCCAGGTAGGGTTTAGGGTCTAGGGGCCTGTGACATGCTTGGGCCGGTTTCCCAGAGCCTCCAAAACCCCTTAATTAAGGAATATACCTTAAATTATAATAGGATCCCGTATATGATTTAAGGTATATTCCCTAATTAAGGGGTTTTGGAGGCTCTGGGTTAGGGTCTAGGGGCTGTCATCTTGACCAGCAGTTGCAGACGTGCGCCATGCAGACCGCGGAACAGTTTGCATGGGCCTTTCAAAGCTTAAGCCCTGGGTAGCATGATGAGGGAGACCCCTTAAAAGGTACCCCTTCCGAACCCTACTTCTGGCTCTCTTAAAAGGGGCCTTATTGAGAGGGTCTACGTCCCCGAGGGTCCCCCTAATCCTAATTCCCAAACCCAGAACCAACGACTTGTTCGTGGAGCTTACACTGTTTTTCACAAGCCCCCTACCTCTGCCCTCAACCACTTCGGTTCCTTCAACAAAACAGCAACGGAGTAGAACAATCTAGCAATGGTAACTCCTAAGTTTTAGCATTAGACACCCTAAACCCTGAATCCCTAAACCCTTCACCCCTAAATCCCTAAACCCCTAAACCCTGCGCCCCCTAAACCCCTAAACCCTGCGCCCCTAAACCCCTAAGCCCTATTCAGAAGCATCGCAGCGAAGCCCAGAACAATCCAGAGCACCCCGCCGAACTTGCCCAGAGACTCCAATATCCCTTAATTAAGGAACATACCTAGGGCTCCTTTAAGGGATCTATAGGGTTTAGGGTTTAGGGGAGTCTAATATCCCTAGATTAAGGAACATACCTAGGGCTCCTTTAAGGGATCTATAGGGTTTAGGGGAGTCTAATATCCCTTAATTGAGGAACATACCTAGGGCTCCTTTAAGGGATCTATAGGGTTTCTCTAATATCCCTTAATTAAGGAGTATTCCTTAAATCACATGAGGGATCCAACACTCCTAGCAGGGGTCCGACGTGTGGCCGACAGCAAACCTTAGATGTTGGGGGGAGGGCAGCTTTACTAAGGGTTCCTTTAAAGGGGTCCCTTCGACGGGCTACTATAAGGGATCTATAAGGGTACCATAACATAGGGGCCTAAAGAATTACCTATACTATTTTGGGGGTTCCTTATTATGTTTAGAGTATAATGCCCAAAACCCTGTTCTAATTATTAAGGCCCACATATTACAGATTGCCAAAGTCCGCTGATGCGAGCATGATGTACATGAGGGAAAGTTGATTTACGACGCCAATTGCAATCGCAGTAGGGATAGCCGGTGTCATTGTCATGTCCATTACGTAGTGATACTGGTTTTAAGTGTATTTTGCTATTGTATTGTGTTGTTGCCAATGTGTCCCTGTCACAAGGGCCGCCGTCGTTATGGTTACAAGACGGTTAAGAAGAGTTTGCGGCTGTGCCTACTGCTCCTTCCGCCCTGGTCGCTTCTGCCGTCTCAGTCTTCATGTGACGTGATTCCGGGCTGCTCAACTCCCGGGGAGAAGTAGGGAGACCTTAGAAGGGGCCCCCACTCTGTAATAGTGGTATAATAGGAATATAACAGGGCCCTAATATAATCCTTTTTGTTACTATTTCCGGGAGGGGCCCGTCTCAACCCACACCTGGCTCTCTTAAAGGGGCCTTCTTGAGAGGGTCTATAAGCACTACACCCTGAATCCTTTCGCTCCGGAGCCTTCAGCCCTGAGCCCTCTAGATATCTTTAGAACCTAAGCCCTTCACTTTGGGATTCACGGTTAGGCTTTAGGGTTTAGGCCTATGCCGTAGTTCAGTAGATGTTGGGGTTTGGGGTGAGTTAGGGTGGAAAGTTTTAGGATTCAGGGTTACGGTCTAAGGGCTTTGGATTCAGGGTTTAGGGTTTATTTCTTGGAGGGTCGGGGGACTTTATCATTGGTTATTTTAGGGACTTATAAGTACCATAGCCGCCATTAGGGTCCTTTTTAGGGTACTTATAAGTCTACTTACTACATACTTACTACAGGGAACTCCAGAAAGTTGGAATATGGATTAATGGTAGGATCCCCTATAATCTACCTTAAAGGGGTAACGATAATGATATTCCAATTTTCTGGCTTCTACTGTAAGTCCCCCACCCTCCAAGTTCGGTGCGGGAGTTCGGGTTCAGGGGGTTTTAGGGCTTGAGGCCTCAGAAGCTCAGACTCGTCTTTTCTGCGTCTGGCGCAGTGAGGCGTTGGGGTAGAAGTGGCCCGAAATCAAGCTCCCAAGACTTACCTTTGGTTAGTAGGGAATGGAAGAATGGTAGTGTTAGTAGTTATGATTCTACCCCATTCCTCCATTCCCTACTAACCAAAGGTAAGAAGACCCCACCACTCTGGTACTGAAGGGACCTGAATACTTCGTCATCCGCGATCCGTAATGGTATCCCCTCGTAGTCCGTATGTTTGTTACCCAAAAGTACACGCCAGAATCCTATCATACTTATGAAGGCAAGGCAAGGAGGGCAGAAACAAGGTTGTAGATATTTCAAGCCTTGGCATCGGTGCATACAACCCCGCGTATTACGACCGCGGATCTTGTGAACCGACCATCGGAAAGCCCGGAAATCCGACACCCAACTAAACCACCCTACTTAATTCCATACCCTACGCCCAGCTAAACCTTAAACTCGTTCCCTTCGCCAAAAACCCTACATCCGACATTAGGGCTTAGGGTTTAGGGGCCGTGGTTAAGGATTCAGGGTTTTGAACTTCAAGCCACGGCGATTTCTTGCCCCAAGCGATCAGGATGCCAAAGGTGGACTCACACCACTGCATCACGCCAGAGACCCAGAGGAGACCACTAATGTAGGGGCCCGAAAAATTACCAATGCTATTGCTAGAGCAATGTGCCACAGCGCCTTGTCAAATTATAAAGGCACCTGTATTACACCCCTGAGCCCGTCACGATGACATCATCGCAACATGAGTGTTCTCATCTTGAAACATCTGGATGGAATGCATCCCTCTTGCACAGGGCTGCTCCTTGGCTAGATCTAGGATGAAAGGGGTTGCTTCCGAACATTTTCTTGCCTTGAGGTTTGCACAGACAGTAATTTCCCGGTACGCCCATCCAGGCTTTGTAAGGGGTCCATCGGTCTCGGACGAGCTTGCCAATCAACGCTTCCGCCTCGAATTCCAACAGGATTCGTTTCAAAGAGACGCTTCCGTCTGGGTGGTTGTCAAAATTATGGTCCCTTTTTGGGCACCGTAAATATTAGGTGCCGTATTATAACAAGGACCCAAAAAGGGACCCTAATTTTGACAACCACCCATCGACGTGAGCACTAGACAACAGCAAGGGACCTTACTGTAGCCACCCTCAACTTCAGGTCCCAAACCCCTCCACCCTTAACTGGGCTCTCGTTAAGGAGCTTATGGTTTAAGTTACCATAATGGGGCTTCATGGAGAATGATATGGTTTCCGTGTGATGGTATCATAAGTGAAGTTCCCAAACAAGAACCCAGTGAAGCCCGGGGGAGAGCCCACGTACATCAGTAGCAGTGTTGGTGGTATACTGTAGAGGTCGGAATACTTGCTAACAGTATCCCCCTTGTAGCCTATAGTCCCTACACAAGTATGCTATGATGTTTCTAGTCCTTACCACATTACGTAGGTAACCCCTTATAGACAATGAATGGTCCATGTACAACTGTGCTATCACATTTCCAACATCTAGGGCTTCTACATTGGCGAAGTTTATCTAAATGATCTTTTTCACGACAGTGAGTCTTGCGGCTGGTGTCATTTTTGGTGATTGTCACTATTCTTATTGCCAAGCCTGCATCCCTAATTCCTGAACTGAACACCCTCAAGTCTAAACCCCAAACAGTTGACCCCGAACCAAAACCCTTGAACTTTAAACCCCAAGCACAGATCAGTTGAGGCCTGCAGGGCGAAGCGTGACGACGTGATCAGGCGCGCCCTTACATGACCACGAAGACCCAACCGCCCTGTATGCCCAAGGCTTCAAAACATTGAAATTCTCAACCCCTTAAGCCTTAAGCATCCTTGAAGCCTAGACCTCCCAGATCCCAACACCTTCTAAACTCGTACACTGCCAAATACCTGCACGCCCAAACCCGTAGACCCTCTAAACTTCTCTACTTCAAGTCCGTAAGCCCCCAAATTACTCAACCCCTAAGCCCTTTATAAACTACTGCTAAACGTGGTTGTTCTTGTTAACTGAAAGCCTGATGATGAGTTAGGCTACTTACAATGCACCTCGCTTCATGGTACGCCCTCGCCTTTCGCGTCAGATCTATGTCTCCATGTGCAGAGCGTTGCCGGGGAGTGTTTGAAACAACGCCGTAATTCCGTGGGCCCAAAACACCACGACGCCGACGCTCATGGGTTGCAAGTGCTGCTATAGGGGCCTTATGCCTATACCAATGTGGGGTTCTTTATTGTAGGCATAGGCTAGGATAGTATACCCCAACTCCCTGTTCTAATTATTAAGGCCCTTATGGTATGCGCAGTGTTCGGGATTTTAGGATGAGCGATGTGTCAGATCCTCAATACTCATTGCATGGGACGCCCAGCAGTGGAGCAAGCCAATGAGCCATGACCATGATCATAAGCCTAGCCTCATTCATAGGGACCCTTGCGGGGGTAGGGGGAGGGGGAGGGGGGAGGGGTAGGGGACTTTGCTTCCTTGAATAAGCCTGTCCTTATTATGGGCATGAAGGCCCCCTCCCCCCCTCCCCCCTGTCCCCCTAAGGGTCCTATTCAAACCCTCATGAAGCATGGTTTAGAAGTGCTACAACCCCCCCCCAAAACGTGAACCGGGGACCCTAGTATAGTACCCTGACTAGTAGGATCCTTGTCATAAGGCCTCCAAAACAAGGTACCCTTACACCCTTTATAGATCCCTTCAAGGAACCCTTAAGGAGCCCTTTAAAGGTACCCCTAATTTTCGGAAACTTCCGCATGGAAGCTCCAAGCTCTGACAAATTCAGAGACTCCAACATCCCTTAATTAAGGAATATACCTAGGGTTCCTTTAAGGGATCTATAGGGTTTAGGGGAGTCTAATATCCCTTAGTTAAGGAATATTCCTGAAATCATTTTAGGGATCCTCGTAGGATTTAAGGTATATTCCTTAATTAAGGGATATTGGAATCTCTAGGAATGCACCCTGTCAGGGCACTTCTAGACGCAAGGGCCGACGCTCAACAGAAGTCGGTGTTGGCCTTGGAACGAACCACAGAGCTTGCCTGGCGCTCAACCCTAAACCCTAAACACCAATTCCCGAATCCTGCGGCGTAGAACTGAGCTTCCGAGTTGAGGGGGCAAAGACTTGAGGTAAGAGAGTGGCCCGATACTTGGCAATGGCGTTGCTTGCGGTTCCCGAATACATTCGTGCATAAATCTCCCCAGACGCTGGTTTCATTGCTTGGGCCACTCTGTTTGCCGGCCTTAAGCGGAACCAGCTACAGCCAGTTCACCTGCGACTGACCCTCAGCCCTTTTGCAGTCATGTATGTATATACATACACACACGCACACTCACGTAAGTAGGTGTGTGTATACATATATATATATATATACATACATATATGTCTGTATCCATTATATATATATATATACACGCACACACACACACACACCTGTTTACTTCTAAGTGGGTTTTCACGGCGTGCAATGTATCGGCCCGTGTTACTGGGAGCCATGTTGATGTGAACTGTCTTACGAAGGACTATGCGAAATTACCGGGAAATCTTGCCCGACAGGCACGTGACATGCAAGTCGAACGACCGTGTCGTCATGTCTGCGCGTGCCATGGCTGGAGTTTTCATCAGTGGATAGTCGGCAGGCACTTTTGTAGGTTGCTCGCCCAATTCGGCATCTTTTAGGGTCTCAGGTCGTCCCAGACACTAACTCCGAGACTTGGAACCCCAATTCGACGACATCGAAGTAAACCATGCATGCATGCATGCACACGTGTGTACATGTACATGGTGGCAGCTGCTTCGTATTAGCGTAGTTTCGGGTAGTGAAGGTTTAAGGTCCATAACGAACCCGAGGCGGGGCTTTTTGCTCAAGATCCGCTGCAGATGGCCAGACATACCACAGGAGCCCCAACAGCTCAGGAACGTTGGAGTATTTTGACATGTGATTCCGAGTGTTCTTATCTCAGGGCCTTACAAGCTAAACTCGAAACTCAGCCCCCAAAGGGGCCCGAACCCCAAACCATCTGAATCCTTCTAGGGCTTGCGAGCCCCAAAAGAGTAGGGCGCGCTGATGCCCAGCTGCTGCCTCGATGCGAAGCGGTCTAAGGCCACTTCTCGAAGCCGCAGCAGGGCTGGCACTTGGATTTAGGGCTTCCGGGATCTGCAATGGCTCTATGACTCTCTACAGGATATAGAATCGGGGGCTTCATGTCGATCAAGATGGACACCATCATCATCATCATCATCATCACCATCATCTTCAGCACCATCATCATCATCGCCGCCATCATCAGTATCAGTTGCCCATACTCCTTCTGATCAGCGTGGTTTGTTCCTGCTACAGTCTCAATCTCATCGTTTCGAGCGCAACCCAAGAGGGCCATACAGCCCTGCAGCTAGATTCGCAGATCATGGAAGTGTCCCGAGGCCCGGGCAGAAGTCCCGTCCCCTGCGGTTGAGGTCACCCGTCGAGGTTTGCGGGAAGGACCACGCACTAAGCCGGACGGTGACTTGTTGCAGCCTAATAGCGCTTACTATCTAAAGAAATACTGGCTTTCACGACGAAGGGAGGGACACAACCAAAGCACGGCGTGGGCGAGGCAGGGGTGCAGGATCAACAATCCAATGAAGCAGCCTTTCTTCTCTGTATGCTTCTTCTTCGTTTACCACAAACCCTCAACCAGCCTAAAAGGGGTTTTAGCCTATGGGGCTTTAGTAGGGATTAGGATTCCCATAGTAGGGTTCATATTGAGGAATCCCTACCCCAAGAATCTTAAACCCCCGTTTTGGCCTCCCATCAGCGCCTCTTGTCGTCTCTGGAGCCCAAGGCAGGGCGGCGTCGCAGCTGACGCCTCTGCTCCTTGCGACGGGCTTGGCGGCGACGAAGGCAAGGCTCGACTTCGTCGGGAGGCAGGTTGCAGGGCTCTTGGTGATGGGCTTGAATTTCGTGGTGATGCTTAAGTCTTTAGGGCAACAGGAAACACTCAAAGCTCCTTGTTGGGGATCGAGGATTGTGGGCTGAGTATTTCGCTTCCACTTTTCATCATCACCGTTGTTGAGTACTGGTCGTACTACTCTTAAGCAAAGGTGGCAGCGCATGCTATCTTAGGCCTATATAGATATGCCGTTGAAGACAGTCTACCGAAACTCCGCAGCAAGGGCAATCGACAAGCACAACGTAACCGAACCGCTAAAACCCGAAGCCTCAAAGCACCAAAAACCCTAAACCCGACAAGGAACCGGTTTGAGGGCTCTTTTAAAGGGATCCATAAGGGATCTATAGGGATGCTGGGAGTCTGGGGTTTGGGATTGGGGAGGGTTGAGGGTTTAGGGTTTGAAAGTCCGGTAGCTCGTGTGACGTCTGGAGTGCCCAAGAGGTACGAACAGCTTGTGGAAACAATCGAGCGGTCGAAATGGCCCGGCGAACAGGGCTACTACGGACCTTTTTGCTTCTGCTTCAGCCTGAATCGTGACTGCGCCGGAGGTTCCTTGATGATTCATCCAATCGCATTGAGAGACTCATCAACACGTGATTTCACGTGCATGGCCCCCGGTCCCGACTCCCCGTACTGCCTTCAGGCTCCCCTGACTTATGAAAAATCTGCTTCTCCGTATGTGCAAGTGGTTCAAGTCCTGCTTCCTTGCGTCGTCGAGCGGACTTCATGTCTGGATCTTCCACGATCCTCCAGTGCTGCTGTAGCCGGTAGAACAGCTCGATCTCGTTCTTTCCTCCTGATTTTGTTAGCGAATTAGCTAACTGAGCTTCAGAATGGACCCAACGAACGATCAAGCCCGTCTTCTGTTGTGACTCCTTGAGTGCTAAGGCCTCAATGTTGGTGCGCTTTTCTGCCCCTTTTATACTCACGACTTCGTTGATCAGCTTGTCGTAGACATTTCTCGAATCTGTAATCAAACAACCGGGTACTCGTCGTACAGCAGCATCTGGGTCGCGAGGATCGATCTTGCCGTACAGCATCTCACTCCATTGAAACCTGGCATAGAACAGGGAATCTTCCCCGTTCACTGCCGCTTGAGTTTCAGCGGCACCTGGACTTCTGCATGCTCGATCAATTCTATTGGAGTGCCACGCTATCAGTGACACTGGGGCCACTTCGCCACTCAACAGTCCTGAGGGAGCGGCGCCGATGATAACACCTTGGGTGCTACCACCATCCCACCGGTTTTGGCTCCCGGCGTCTACCCAAGCAACCAACACCATCTCGTTGGACACACATCTGTGTATCCTTAGTTGATGGTCCTGGCGTGCTTTGGCATGCTGTAGAAGCGTGTTGGCCTTAATCATGGTCTCCACTGTAGATTGGGAGACCTCCGAAAGCAACATGCTCACATCGGCAGCTAAGTGCGGTGCCACCTGTTGGCTGTGCCAACTGAGTGCCCCGAGTAGGCCCCTCAGCTGAGTACGTTCTCGTTCCGTGGTAGTGGCCTGCCTGGTTTTCCTTCGAGACGCATTGACGTGGATTTCATTGACTCCTTCCAAGTACTTGGGTTGGGATAGGGCAAAACCATCCTTAGTCGTTTCCACTTGCACTCCGCACTGCGTGAAAGCATCCAAATCCCAATCACCCCATTTGAAATGAGCCTTGATCTTTTCCAGGATTCCCTGCCACTCTTTATCAGAATCAGATCCAGCAAAGATAAAATCATCCACGTGCCCTGATATCATCCCGCGCAGCTGTCCATCTTTTCTCCAAACCCATGCACAAGCATCTGACCACAATCTTTCCAAGCCTAAGCTTTCCAGGTAAGTGGATACAGTCTTGTACCATTCAAGGGGCGCGTCCACCAGCCCATAGCATGCCTTTTTAAGGCGCGTTACAGACTCTGCTGGCAGGCCCATGGCTTGACAGATTTCTGGACAAGGAATGCAATAAAGTTCATCAGGATAAGCTCTCCCTTGAAGGAATGCCCCACTCACGTCGCCCTTCATAATCCTCCATCTTCTATTAGCAGCCAGTTGCAATAATAATTGCCTCGTCTGTCTCGTCATTACGGGTGCCGTGGTTGCTCTATGTTCGTATGAAGGGTCTTGGTATCCGAGCAGCACTGCTCGGGCTTTCGCCTTGGGTTGCCCTGAATCTTGCATTTTCCAAGTCAGTATCCATCGCATCCCAACGGCCTGATCCCTATTCGGTTTCAGCGTTTCTGGCAATGCTTCGAACGCTTCGGCTGCCAGGAAATTCTTTACCTCCACCAATTTGGCAGCGGCAAACTGCTCGCGTTCCTGGGCTGTCAGTCGTCGTTCGGATACTTCCACCGCCCTGCGTTTCAGGGCGCTGGCCAGATAGGCTCCCAAGTCCCGAGTGGCGTGATTGAAGTTCTTGGTCCCTTGTGGCAAGTCCACTTCCACTGCGACGGCTGCCTGTTGGTCCGTCCAATAGGAAGACTCTGAGGCTTGCCACGATGCCTCAGGTATCTCGTTCCACCAGCAGTAGCCTCGTTCGATCTCGGTCCTCCGATTTCCGCGGGAGGACGTGGCACCACCTCTCACGAAATTTATAGGATCCGTCTCGGGCTCCCGCACGTAGAGCTCGTCCATGCCTTCCTCGTCGATCTCCGCCTCTTCGCTTGTGGGAGGAGGCCGTTTCCGCGAAACACGGTACCGTGTCGGTGCCACTTCTTGGGACACGTCTTGTGCCCGCTGCCACTCGGTGTCGTCAGGCACCTCGCTGCTGATGTCCTCAAACTGGTTGCCCCCTAACTCTTGCGTCAGCCGGCTAAAGGTCCAAGGTGTTCCTTGGTCCTCTGACAGCGCCTCAACTAGCTCCTCCCTTTGGCTCGCGGGCCGAAGCTGTTCCGGGCTGCACTTGATCAGCTGGCGTCCTCTGACGCACCACACGGCATGGCTAGGGCGCTGATCGCCCTCCGAAGTCTTCCTGGGCTCCATTGCCAGGATGCGTGCAGGGCCGAGGAATCGGCCTTGCTTCGTGCCTGGGCTTCTTTTCCCTTGTCCTGACTCCTGCGTGCGCCAGAAGTACACCAAGTCCCCTGGCTGATACTGTTGCAGCGGCCTCGTCCGAGAGTTGAGGGCCCGTGTCACTCTCTGTTGAGCGGTCCAATCAGCTAAGGCCTTCTCTGCCTCAGCGCGCAATTGCGCTTCCCGTCGCATTTCTGCGACCGAATTGTTCAGGATGGGCTCCTCAAGCACCGCTCTAGTCGCTGCCACGTGTCGGCCTGTCTGGTCTGGGCTGTGTCCTAACACATGCTGGGTCGGCGAAAAACCCCGCACCATCTCTCTCTGGTTGAACGTGCTCACTGCTATGCTCAGGCACTCATCTGCTGTAACCTCGGGATCGGTTTCCGCCAATTTACTCATCAGCTGTTTCAAACCTTGCACTGCTTGCTCGGTGGCCCCGATTTGCCAGTGAGCTTCCCCCGGGATAATGTCAAGAAAAATGCCATGGCGATCACAGAAACTTGACATGTGTTCCCCGCGAAAGCTCCCTGCCGGATCGAGCCTCAGGGTCTTCGGTTTGCCAAAGATCTGAAACCATCCTTCACTCATGTAGTTCGTGCACAACGGTCCACTCGGGGTTTGCTTCTGGCCTCTCGTAAGAACCCTGGCAATCCGAAAACGAGACCCTTCATCCATCACCACCATGAAATTCTGATGTTCGTGGGTTTTCGGGTGCATCCAGTGTCCTATATCCGCCGAGATCGTATGAAACTTTGGGGGCAGGGGTTCAAGGGATGCCACTTGTCGTGGCTGTACCTTGCTTTTCTCCTGGCAGATAGAGCAGGTAAACTCCTTGGCCAGTTGGATCACTAGCGGTTTCGCGTTGCGCCTCTTCAGGGCATCTACCATATGTCGCACACTGCCATGTCCCGTAGCCGCATGAAGGAGGTACAGTTTCCGTTTTATGGCTTCGTGTTCTTTGTTACCGTGATTCTTAAGGGGACCTGTCCAGGGGCCTCGTGCCTTGATCACCATGGCCTCATCCTTCCGATTCGCCACTGGAGTCTCAAATCCGAATCTCCGAATAAGCCCCTGAACTTCCGAAGACACCTTGTCCCAACCACGACTCACAAAAGCACTTAACACAACTCGATTGCCGTGCCAAGCCTCGGTTGCATGCCACTGTTTGGCATCGAACTGCACCATCTTGCGACTCGTTTCGCGCACGTGTCCCAGGACCGAACGCCCGTTGGGCAACTCCTGGGCACGGGTCTCTTGACGGCTGTTCTGGGGTGGGCCTTCGATCCAAAGGCCACCCTTTTGATACGCCGTAACTCCTATCAGGTGGTTGAGGTGTCCGGGTTTGTTGTGGTGGTCCTTATGGAGTCGCAGGGTGCCGTTATCGTTGAGGACAAAAGAAGTACAAATCACGGGACCCTTGTTCCAATGTTGCATATACGACAACAGATACCTACACACCTGGGGAAATCTCAAGGTGCACTTCGTCACTCCATAGTGGTTACCATACGCGTACAAGCCGAAAGTCAGATACCTCACACGGTCTTCTTCAATAACTCCTCTGTGTGTCTTTTGCTTGTTGTGGGGGAGCATCTGTATCAATTGTTCACAGAACTTGTGTTGGTACTGTTGTTTCTGAAGGAGGTCCTGGGCCTTTTCTTCCACTTCAAGAACCTGGGCTTCTGAAAACACCTCCCTTCCAATGCTACCAACCACGTAGGCATCACCGGACACATCTCCCTCATAGCCCTGCATCTCAACACCTTCCTGACACAGTTCATCATCCAAAACACCATCATCCGTCATCTGGGCCTGGGCCTCCTGAACCTGAAGCTGGTTACGACCCTTTAAACAGTTCGCACATTCCTGGGGGACCTTGGGGAGACACACCTCACCACACGTGCAGAACTCTCCCTCTCCAAACCCGGTCACTAGAGCGGTGTGCCCTGCGCACTCCCGGAGCGTGGCGTTATGCGTCAGTTCCTGATTAAGGCTTCGGGCTATTCTTCGGGCATACTCCTTCGTCGGGTTCAGGTCACCTTGTTTGGGGCCTCCTACACACAATCCATGCTTGTAGTGCTTTGGGCAACGACAACACAGATT